>JAUMTR010000002.1:18393533-18539033 GCA_032270685.1 Microctenopoma stevenorrisi
AAGAAGGAAGTCCTAGATATTTCTTTTATGTAGGAAGTAAATGATAAATCTTGATCAAAGATTACCCCAAGATTCCTCACAGTAGTACTTGAGGCTAGTGTGAAATCATCTAGTGTAGTGATCTGACCAGATATCGTGTCTCTGAGATTTTTGCGTCCAAATATCATAACCTCAGTTTTGTCTGAGTTTAGGAGTAGAAAATTACATGTGGACCAAAGATCCAGATTTTAGTAAGATTTGAGACATTTTCTAATAAACACAGACCTTCTGTTTCTCTGTTACTGCAGAACCGGGGGCGAGAGAGGAAAGGAGCGAGGATTGAGGGTCACGGCAACAGTCTAGAATTTGTTTTGGTTTAAAGAAGACCTTCTGAAATTAGTTATAGCCCCTTTCATAAAACCCAATCATGTGAGTCGAGGTTGTCTGGAATTTAAAACCAAATCACTTTTGTAAAAACAACCACTGGTAAAAACATTTATGATGCATAGAGTACTCAAACCAGCCTGTTGTAAAATTGAAAATACTCCCATTTATTTAGCATTAGAAAGGAGTTATCTGCAGTGGAGTATACTGAATCGTACATAAAATCTCACGTGAGGGTGTCTGTGGGTTTGTCTCTGTGCCGAAAAACAAACCAAAACAGTAGAAGAGAGCAAGAGGGAGGACGCTCACCGAACAGGCTTTTTATTACCCAGAACCCCACGGTCTCCCAGGGAGCACATATTTAATTACAGACATGACAAAGAAGACGGGAGGAGGGAGTTCAAATGCAACAAATCCATCACCCCCCGCCCCCCACGCACTCTCACCACACAGCGTGTAGCTTAGCTCAAGGTCGGATATTACAGAGCATCTCCTCACCGCGGTGGAACTCTGTTCAGGAGTTTGCCAGGTTCCTACAGTCTAATGAAGTGTCCTACTTCCCCTACAGGCTGGCTGCACGCACCATTATGGCCAATCGTTGGTTCTAGCTCACCATACAGGAGGTGCTTCATATCCAGAAAGGTGAACGTGCTGGCTTGTAGCAGACTTTTCCCTTATTCGACAGTTTTCCCAGCTGTAGCTCGAGGCGTGAGACTGAACGCGCTGTGTTCACACTTGAAAGGTGTGCCCCTGGGCACTTCATAGGCAGCAGTGCATTTGATCCTGGTGTAACTCTAGAAATGCTTACAAAGTTAAACTTTGCTTAATGGGGTGCCTCAGGGATCCTGCTGCACCTCTGCTCTTTTTTTTTTTATCCCCCTCCACCGCGACACTATTTATGATATGTGATCACTGAATCGAGGGACACAAATCAAGGGATCCACTCTCCTCTGTGGGAGGTACAGTACAGCACACCGTCGCCCACAGTCAGCACATTCTTTTCCACATTTTTCATGGATGAACATAACACTTTCAAAGCTATTATTTTCTGTCTTGACAAACATGAAATCCATCCCGTGGTAATAATAGAACTGCGGGAGACATTTTAAAGAGGTGGCTCAATGTAATGTAAAAGATTTATATGCTTTATACACGCAGACAGCTTCAGGCTGTGTTTTATCTGTGTGGGACACACGGCTCTCGCGTAGTCACAGAGGACAACACTAACAGCACAGAGCTGCAGGATAGATGGGCGCTTCACTCAAACGTATTCATAAATCTAAAACCCCCGCTGCACGATGCACCTCTCAGAGCCACGTTAGGCACCTGTGGCGCCGACAGTAAGGATGTTTTGACCCGCAAATAATCTGCGTCTCAGTTCGTTTGCTCACTTTGCTTTCGTTAGAATCACACGAGGATCCAGCTCGCATGTGTTCTTAGAGCTCTTCTCCTTCAGAGTTCACGACAGTCATGACTGCTGTTAGTCGCACCGCATATCAATTACACTCGAGATGTTTCGTCTCTGCTGACATGGTCGAGCAAAGGAATGGATTTGATAGGACCCTGTAAAAGGCTAAATGTCACCTGCTCTGACAGAGACGGAGACGTACTCTATTGTGCAAAAGTCAAGGCCACCATTAGATGTGCAGTTATAAATATTTCTTAGTCTCTTTATTAGAATGAAACTAAGTAAAATAAAGTTTAAAACGTGAGTGGAAGAGTCCAGCAAGAAGCTGGATCAGCATCTGGCAGCTTCATCTGGATGCCAATCTTTCATAGTCCAAAGAAACCCAACAAATCAGGAATGGTCTTTGCAAAATGAAACCACAGTTAAGAAACCACTTTTTGTGTTTTCCAGCTGTTTTAATGTAAAAACTGAGAAATAAATATGTATGGAGATCATAGCATTGCTGAAAAACTCACGCAATAGTGGCCTATTAAGACGTTTGAACAGTACTGCAAAGGCACCAGGTATTAACGGTGTCAGAGAGAAACATGACTAATCAGGTTATATTTTATGCTACAGTGTGAAACTACAGAATGGAGACTACTGCACATGCAAAGTAATTAACTATCTCGATGGCCTAAAATAGAACAGTGGATACGTGAAATAAACCTAGAAGGCATAAGAGAACTTAATTATATGTAATTATTCTAAATTATTAGAGTAGCAAATACTCTATAAATCATATGGAGCACTCTTGGGAGCGTATAAGGCGAGAAAGCGGTATTAGGTTGAGTATGTCATAACTGTTCTACGCATGTAGTGGTAATAATTAGTTTGCTGATGTAATGGTAAGAAAAGGTTACTTAACGAGAGCCATAATCCTTCCTTTAAGCCTCCACTATGATGCCATGGTCCTTAATGTCTATTGTTAATGTCTAATTGCTGAAAGTACATTTGTGCAGATTATTTAATCAGAAAAAAAACAAAACTGCTTTTGAACAAGCTCCTTCCTGGAGGAAACTCTGCATCTGAAATCAAGATCCTTCACTCCACACAAAGCAGTGCAATAGTCCCGAGGACAATTCAAATGTGAACCCATCAGAAAGGGCAATCAGGCCGGGCTCCAGTGAATTACCTGAGTGTGTAAAAAAGGCATTCAGTTAGTACTTAACCCAAGATGCCATCAGTCCGACGACAAACTCAGTGTGGCGCTCAGATCTCCTATTAGCCCGAGTCATTAAAGTAACATCATAAAGTCTCCTAAGCACAGTTTCCCGGAATATTTTCATGGTTTTAGAAAATGAAACCCCTGCAGATGAGGTACATCACACACCTCCATTTCAGCAAACTCATTACCTTTATTTGTGACAAGGGACCTAGTTTCCAATGTGAGGTACATCCTGAGCACCACAGACGTAGGAGAAGGACCTCGCAGCTGCAAAAGGAAAGTCCAGATAGCCATAATAATGACATGTACATTCTCTGCATGGGCCAGAGCTGAGAAACTGTACGATCTGTCTGCTCTCACATTGAATTGAAAATGCATTTTTATAATGACAGCAAAGTTTGGCGCACGAATCTCCCACTCCAATGTTGTGTGACGAGGTAAGCTCCAACAACACAGGCTCCGCATTTCACACTTGCCTCGTATAACTTTGTCCGCAGGACCTCGGGGTATTTGAAGAAACTTTGACAAACTCTTAAATCTCAGAAAGGGAATCCAAGAAACTGGCTCCAGTGCAAATGTGAAATGGGATCCAGGGTCTAATGAACAGCACCACACTGCACTCGCTGCAATATGTCACTGTCCTCCTCACTCCTCTGCAGCCTCAGTGTAGAGTTTCGTATTAGTTTCAAAGGAATCAAGAAGCACTGATCTTCTTTTTTTCTTATCTCAACTCGGGATCAACTGCGTGAGCAAAGCAATTTGCAGTGTGTGTGTGTGTGTGTATACAGAAGCCTTGCTGTATGATCTCCATCTGTATTCATCTAAAAGTCAGGATTGTTATTGAAATGACTTGAATTACTCCCGAATATTTGCTTTGTGTAACCTGCATATGTGAATATGTGAAACTCCTGTGAAGCCTTTGGTGAATAGATATCGTTTTCATGGAGAAATGATCATATCTTAATTTAGATGCTGTATTTTTCCTTCCACTGTCTGTTTTAATGGTGATGTGGTCGTATGTGGCCGATGTACCCGGTTAGTCATAGTAACAGCCGTGATCATTTCCAAATAAACAAAACGTGGCTGGCTGACACATGCCAGCTGATTGTTGACTCACTAATTACAAATGGTATTAATTCATAATATTTATTGTCCCTCGGCCTGTAGTGGAGCTTTGTGGCGATGCTGCTTTGGGAGGGCTGTGTGGGATGGAAAGGCAGGAATCTCTGGACGCTCACAAAAATGGCTTTTCCGAGATCCGTCAGCAAGAATTTTCCGTAAACAGGCCTGCGTACTGAAGAAGAAGCAGTTTTGGGGGGAAGCTAATTATTGAAATATGTATTTTTGTGCATTGCATGGCCTTCATTGTTACAGGAGAGTGCTGATCAAATGTCAGTTTCCTTTTACGATGCAACAGTGATGCCTGCAGGTGATCTGCAGTACTGCATGCAGAATAGCCCCCAGTTTTTCCACACAAAAAAGTAGCTGACGACTCACAAAGCATGCGACAGACATTTCTGGCATGCATTTCATGCACGGGGTAATTATAAATGTCCACATGGCTGCATTAACCGTCCCTCCATCCTGAAGCGAATGACTGTTTGGTTAGTTTCTCGTAGTAGTGTTCATGGATTGATATTTATTTGCTCGCCTTCAGTGTGAGCAGAGGATGTGGATGGAAAGTGGGAGATGGCAAATATGCTGGGAAATAGTAAGTCCTCATGCTACAGGAGTTTACTACAGAAAACCAGGGTAACAATTTAAATCTTAGGAGCATGTTAAACAAGTACAGACGTGTCAGAATTAATGCCCGGCCGTTCACACACTCGTTTTTAGAAAAGAGGGCAGCGTTGTTTTGGCTCCAGGATCCCAGTGGCAAACAAAACCTTCTTGTAGCGTTTGCCTAAGAATCTCTCATTAATGTTTTTTTCACCAGTACCAATATAACCTTAAATTCAACATGGACCACAAGCTGAGACAGTATTGACCCTGACTTCTGTCTTCGAGTGCCAATGGACGAGGATGATTAACATCTTCAGTTTTATTTTAACTCAAGTTGTACATTTCATTCATGTCCGATCCCATCTGAGCACACTTGATCGGAGAGAGAACGCGGCGAATGAGAGGCTGCTCTGGATTACTGCAGCGCTTCATCTTCTCACTGACTCCTGCATTTGATCTTTATGACTTCACAATATGCTGATAGACTTTATAAGGTAGGAAACAGTGTTTGAAGTAATCCTATTGAGGGGTTTTTACTTTTCTATCCGACATTGGGTGCTGTATATTTAAGATATCTGAAGACCAAATAATAAATTAATTTCACTTATTTCGTCATCCATATGACTTCACTTACAAGGCTCCAAAAGAATCTGCACCACTAAGCATAATCAACAAAAACGTTTGCTTAGGCTCAGAATATATTCAGGAGAACTGAATTGAAACCAACACTATTGTTGTTAAAAGATCTGATCTCAGAACAGGTAGTGATCCTCAAAGAGCAGTGACTCCATCTATTGTTATCAGTTACAGGCTGATGTGATGGTAGAAATTCTGTGGACAGCTAATTTTGTGAATTTGGTGTCTGCTTTAGTTTTACCCAAATCAGTTTAGATACCAGGCCCTGAATGACCACAACAGGTAACAGTGACCACAACAGGATTTAAGAACGACCACAAAGAAAGTGACCAAACATAAACACTAATTATGTTAAAAAGAAATATTCACAAAACAACCACTGAGAGACGGAGAACTTTTTTACAGACACAAAAGGCTACAAATGGCACAGTGCTTGTTTCTCAGAGTTTGGTAGCATCCTATAAAAATGGGGGCGCTCGTTCCCTTGTGCATGGGGACCCATTGTCTCATAATCTGTCCATGTCCAAGATCTAAATACTAGTGAGAAATAAATAAACCAGAGAAGGAAAGAGAACTGTGCAGTGGACAAGCCAGGCCGCATAATGGTGTGTAAAGACAGAATGACGGAAGCAGAGGGTATTTTAAAATGTCTCAGGGAAAGCAGGAGAACATTATAGACCACTAATGAATGTGTGTGAGTCTGTGGGTCCAAACAATAGGACATTTTGGGAGCAGGGTCAGAAGCCACATACAGACCCGCTGCTGTAGAAACTCAACTTTCACTGAGCTGCCGTATTTGCATGTGTTTTCAATGCTGGTGCCGTCTGTCGAATCAGCGTCTCTTCTAAGTCAGAGTTAGTGCTGGAATCAGTGACAGCGCACGCAGAAAACATCAGTCAGCATGAGAGAGTTTGCTCAAACATAACAAGAACTGGACGTTCGTATGAAAAGCATCCTGAGAGCTCCTGCTTTAGTGGGTGTAATCAGGTTAGCTCAACGTCTCCTGCGATGAGGTAATCTACTTTGATGCTCCGTCTGCTGCCGACTCATTGAGTCTGTGTCAGACTATGCAGGCTGAGCAGCTACCAGCACTCCGGCCCAGTCTGTAATTCAATTTACATTTGTTGACTCATGTCCTACTTAACGTTCAAGCAGCCAACAGCCTGATTACGGAAGCCGCAAATTGTCAAATAGGAAAACCAAGCAAACATTTAGATGTCTCTCAGAATCAGGAAGGTTACAATTATCTGCCGTCACGTTCTTTCGCAGACCAGATAAGTGCAACGCAGGGGTTCAGCAACAAGCTGCACTTCCCCAGGTCGCACATGCACAGACACACAGTAGGTGCAATGATGCCTTTTTCCAGTGAACTCATCTGACCTGAGTCTGCAGGCGTTTACTGGCTAAAAATGGTCACGCTGTTCTATTCCGTGACATATTTTACCCACTGTACAGTCAGTAAAGGCGATGGGAGAATGTTCATAAAGGTGTTTACATTGATGTTTTCTTTTTGTAAAAGTAAAGTTGAACGACCTGTGAATTAGTAGCAGAAAAGCAATTAATTTCAGCACAGCATGCTTCTGCCCTCTTATAAAATGAATTATAACCTGAATGGCCATTTATTTTCCTATTACTGATAATATGATGATAATACTGCAAGAAACAAATCAGCAGTTCATGTGTGGGTCCCATCAGGGAGCATTTGGATATGTTGTATGTAATATGCACGTTACAGCATCACATTACAAAAAAGAGTTTAAATACATAATAATTTTCGTTTTTTTGGTTAGTATGTGATTTTTGTGGAACCCGTGTGTGTGTGTGTGTGTGTGTGTGTGTGTGTGTGTGTGTAAGTGCACGTACTGTAAAGTGTGTGTGTTTGTGCATGTTTCCCCTGTTCTGCAGAACGTAGCACTAACATCATTTGGCCACTAGATGGAAATATTTACTCACAATTGTGACTTATGTGGTCAGCGCTCTTTTTAATACCTAATACTTAACTTTACACGTTTTGTTGTGACTTCCACCAAACCCACAAACATGAAGCTTTATTAGAAAGTTAAAAACATCTAGATTTTAACAGTATTTGACTCCAAAGCGACCGGACTGGCATAGGTAGAGGAAAATATACCTCAAACTGTAAACACAAGTTTGAGTTCCTCTCAGCACTAGTAAAATCAGTAAGAATAGCATCTGAAGCAAATGCTTATTAGGATTTTATTATATAAGATTTTTTCTTTCTGAAATGTGTGTTTTAGTGCCTTTTTCACATTTTCTCTTTACTTTTCTTAATTAATGTTAGGGTGCTCTGATATTTTGTATATGTGGATAATGACTTTCATCTGCTGAGCTCAGGGAGACAGTGTTAACACACATTCGCGGATTAATGCGGTAATTAGGACATTAGGGCATCGTTACCTGTCCAATTTGATTGACGTCTTCATCCACGCGCAGGGACAACGGGGCCGTGCAGCACAATGAAGGCGGGGGGGGGGGATGTGGGAGGGCGCGCCGGAGCGCCGCTATCCAATGGGATCAGTGATGGGAGGGAGTTTTGCCGAACTCCAGCTTTGTGCAAACTTACTGGGACTCCTGAGCACAATATGACTGAGGCGCTGGGACCGTTATTCCACGGGACGGTGCGTGGACCGAGCCGCTCGCACGCACTCAACGCCGCCGACCCGCGCGCCAACTTTGGACAAACTTTTCCTCACGCATCCCCGGAGCCAGGAACTTTCGCGTTGCTTTGTGTTTCGGGGGTCCTGAGAAAATGCTTTTAAAGGAGCTGAACTGAGAGTGATTCTCTTCATTCAGAGGATATTGCTGCATTGAAACGGCGGATCCGAGCCGCTCTTCTGGAGTAACTTTGGGACTCTGAGGAAGTGTGGAAAGTGATTCTGTTCATGCACATTTGCTGGAATACAATGCTGCTGTGATTTGTCCTGCCTCAGTGAAGTGGATGCATCATAGGCATGGACTCTGTCTGAGAAAGGTGGACTGGCCAACTCACCATGGAGTTCACAGGTAGGGGCTCAGGCCGCTTTCATGTGGTTTTACTAATGCTGTGGACCCTGTCGCAGTACTCAGCATCCAGCCAAGTCCGTCAAGAGTTCCAGGTCCTGGAGGAGCAGCCCGTCGGTACCTACGTGGGCACCATAGAGACCAAGCCCAGCTTCACGTACCGCTTCAGCGAGAACCACCAACTTTTCGCAATCAACGGCACCACGGGAGTCATTTCCACGTCCTCGGTGATTGACAGAGAAACTCTGCAAAGTGGTGTCATAAACGTGGTGGTGCTGTCCAGCCAGCCCACCTACCCCACCGAGGTGAGGATTGTGGTTCTGGATATGAATGACAACTCTCCGGTGTTCCCGGACGCGTCCATCGTAGTGTCCTTCAAGGAGGACGCCAGCAGCGGCAGACAGGTCATCCTGGACACCGCCACTGACTCAGACATTGGAAGTAACGGGGTCGATCACACCACGTACAGAATAGTAAAAGGCAACGAGCAGAGGAGATTCCGCCTGGATATTACAGTCAATCCCAGTGGGGAGGGGGCATTCTTGCACCTGGTTTCGACTGGAGGCTTGGACAGGGAGGTTACTCCCTTCTACCAGCTCCTCATCGAAGTGGAGGACAAAGGAGAGCCAAAAAAGTTTGGCTATCTCCAGGTGAACGTCACCATCCAAGACATAAATGACAACCCCCCCACGTTTGAGCAAGATCAATATCAAAGCAGCGTTTATGAGGATGCAGCCGTAGGGTCCAGTGTTCTGCAGATAACTGCATCAGACCAGGATGAAGGAGCTAATGCTGAAATCAGGTACTTTTTAGATGACGGCACACCTTTCCAAATCGACCCCAAAGCAGGTACTATTATCATAAAAGAGGCTTTGGATTATGAAAGTAAGAAGGAGTATTCCCTGACTATTCATGCAGTAGACAACGGCGTGCCCTCTCTGTCAGGCAGAGCAGAAGCAACAATAAAACTCTTAGATGTGAACGACAATGACCCGGTCGTGAAGTTCAGGTATTTCCCCACTACGTCTAAATTTGCATCCGTGGATGAAAATGCACAGATTGGCACCGTTGTGGCTTTGCTCACTGTTTCAGATTCAGACTCCCCCACGGCTAATGGTAACATATCTGTGTCAATCTTAGGAGGCAACGAGCAGAGACACTTTGAAGTGCACACGTCTCCGGTGCCTAATTTAAGTCTGATCAAAGTGGCCAGTGTATTAGACAGGGAGAGAATTTCCTCATACAACTTGACTGTGTCCGTGTCAGACAATGGCAAACCTATGGCCCGATCCTCGTTTGCCAGTCTGGTTATTTTTGTCAATGATATCAACGATCACCCACCCATATTTCAGGAAACACTGTACAGAGTAGACGTAAGTGAAGACATACCGAAAGGCAGCTACATTAAAGGGGTTTCTGCAACAGATGGTGACTCTGGGCAGAATGCCAACCTGCGCTACTCCCTGGTGTCTGGAAATGCTTTGGGCTGGTTCTCCATCAGTGAAAACAGTGGTCTGGTTACCAGCGCCGCTTTGTTGGATAGGGAAGTAGCATCTGAAATTGTGCTTAACATTAGTGCCAAAGACCAGGGGCTGCAGCCCAAGATTTCCTACACTCAACTGATAGTCAACATCACTGATGTGAATGACCAAGTGCCCACATTTACACAGAGCACCTATCACGTTTCCCTTGTGGAGCACGCTCCCGCTGGCACGGAGCTTGTGGTACTGTCTGCCTCAGATGACGACCTTGGGGCCAATGGAACTATCCGGTTCTCATTTGATGCAGAGACTCCAGCCAGCGTCCAGGAGCTGTTTCGCCTGGATGCCGTGTCAGGGCGATTAAGCACAGCCGTGGAGCTAGACAGGGAGGATCAGGCCTCCTACTTACTCCACATTCAGGCAGCAGATGCAGGCAGCCCCCCTTTGCACTCTGTAGGAAAAGTCAACATCACTCTGAGGGATATCAATGACAATAGGCCAGTTTTCTACCCTGTGCAGTATTTTGCCAATGTGAAAGAGAATGAGCCACCAGGTTCGTACGTAACCACTGTTTCAGCCTCTGATCCCGATCTGGGCCGAAACGGCACAGTCAAATATATCATTTCAGCTGGAGATGTTGCCAAATTCCGCATTAATAGCAACACTGGGAAAATTACCACCCTCGTGCCTCTGGATAGAGAGGAGAAAACTGCCTACCAACTGCAGGTGACAGCAGCAGATGGTAGCGGCCTGCGCTCCCACACCCAGGCCATCGTGACTGTGACAGTCATCGACACACAGGATAACCCTCCAGTGTTCAGCCAGAGAGTCTACAGCTTTGTCATGTTTGAAAATGTCGCCACCAGCACAGTTGTGGGCACTGTGTCGGCCACCACTGTAGATCTAAACACAAATATTTCATACCTAATCACTGCAGGGGACCACAGGGGGATTTTTGCTCTGAACAGCGCAGGTCAGATCACAACAAGAAGTCAGATAGACAGAGAGGAGCAAGGTTTCTATCAGCTGAAGATTGTAGCCAGGGCCGGAGAGATCACCGGCGAAGCCACGGTTAACATCACTGTGAAGGACTTGAATGATAATTTGCCTCATTTCATTCATACTGTGGAGCACGTGAGCGCGGTGGAAAACTGGAGCACAGATCATGTCATATTCCAGGCCAGAGCATCAGATCCTGACGAGGGCACAAACGGCATGGTGGTCTACAGCCTTAAGCAAAACCCCAAAGGCTTGTTTCAAATTCATGACAAACATGGCCTCATTACACTGACTGGGCCCCTAGAGGTCACGACCAGTTCCTATGAGGTTGAGGTAATCGCATCTGACATGGGCGTTCCCCAGCACACCTCCAGCCTCATCCTCATCGTCAGCGTTTATGACGTTAACGACAACTCGCCAGTGTTCGACCAGCTTTCATACGAGGTCATCATCCTGGAGTCCGAGCCCGTGAACAGTCGCTTTTTCAAAGTGCAGGCCACCGACAAAGACTCCGGTCTCAATGGGGAGATTATGTACGACATCGCTGGGGGCAACTCAGGTGATGTGTTTGGTATTTTTCCAGACGGGCAGCTGTACATCAAAGCAGAGCTTGACAGAGAGCTACAAGACAGATATAATTTAGTGGTTTTAGCCAGAGACAGAGCAGTGGAACCGCTAAGTGCCACCGTCAATGTCACCGTGATTCTAGATGATGTGAACGATAACCGCCCCCTCTTTAACAGCACTAACTATGTGTTTCATTTTGAGGAAGAGCAGGAGAGGGGGTCACTAGTTGGAAGGGTTTTTGCTGAGGATAAAGACTTTGGCCCTAACAGTGAAGTCAGATATACATTTGAGACTCCGCAGCCCAACTTTGAGCTGAATGCCATCACCGGGGAGTTGACCAGCACACTGCAGTTGGACCGCGAGTCCCTTATGAGACAAAGAGGCGCCGCTGTGTTCAGCTTTGTGGTTGTCTCGTCAGACCAGGGTCTCCCCAAGCCCCTCAGAGACCAGGCTAAAGTGCAGGTTTACATTCAAGACATCAATGACAACCCACCTAAATTCACCAAAGACATTTACCAGGCCTCCATCTCTGAGTCAGCTCAAAACATGACACAGCTGCTGAGGGTCTCTGCATCCGATGTGGATGAGAACAAGAACGGACTGGTTCATTATCACGTTGCTGAGGGCAATGAAGAAGGACAGTTCATTCTCGATAGCAGCTCTGGACAGGTTACTTTAGTTGGAAAGCTTGACTATGAATCCACGTCGTCCTATTCGCTGAAAATTATAGCTGTTGACGCTGGTGCTGTGCCCTTGTCCTCCTCTTGTATGCTTAGTGTTAGCATCCTGGATGAGAATGACAACTCTCCATCCTTCCCTAAGTCCTCACTTTCTGTGGATGTCCTGGAAAATATGAGAATAGGTGAGCTGGTGGCCTCTGTCACTGCCACTGATGCAGATTTGGGTCATAATGCAGACATAACATACAGTATCACAGCTACAAACAACCATGGCACATTTAGCATCAGCCCGAACACCGGCAGCATCTTTTTGGTTAAAAAGCTTGATTTTGAAACCCAGTCGTTGTATAAACTCAACATCACTGCTAAAGACAATGGAAGACCACCCCGCTCCTCATCCATTCCTGTGGTTATCCATGTCAGGGACTTTAACGACAACCCTCCCATATTTGCCCCTGGTGACATTTTCAAATCCATCCCTGAAAATCTTCCTGTCTCAGCCTCAGTTATGACTATTACAGCTCACGACACAGATGCAGACATCAACGGGCAGCTGGAGTACTCCATTGTTCAGCAGATTCCCAGAGGAAACCACTTCAGCATTGACCCAAGCACTGGGCTTATATACACCAACAAGGACATTGACCGGGAGTTCTCCAATCTGTTTGAGCTGTCAATCAAAGCCACGGACCAGGCGGTCCCAGCTGAGTTCCGTCGCTTCGCCCTGAAAAATGTCACGATATGGGTCACAGACCAGAATGATAATGTCCCCACTTTTGTGTCCCAGAATGCACTTGTGGCTGAGCCCAACATAGTAATTGGCTCCATCCTGACTACAGTGTTGGCCTTTGACCCTGATGAGGGGGCAAATGGGGAAGTGGAATATGAGCTTGTGGAAGGTGACTCGGGCACTTTCATCATGGACAGGTACAGTGGAGATATACGTCTGGCCTCCCAGCTCATGCCGTCCCGACTCATGTACACCCTCACAGTTTCAGCCACGGACCACGGCACTGACCGCAAGACGTCTCGAACTGAGCTAATAATCATCCTTCAAGGGATGGATGGTCCTGTGTTTTCTCAACCCAAATACATCACCATCCTGAAAGAGGGACTTCCACCGGGCACCAATGTTATCTCCCTGGATGCCTCGAGTCCACGTGGCTCTGCCACCAGAGTGGAGTATTTCATTGTGGCGGTTCGCTGCGGTGGGAAAGCTGTGGGACGCCTTTTCACTATTGGCCGCCACACTGGAGTGATACAGACTGCTGCGGCGTTGGACCGGGAACAAGGCTCTGACCTCTACCTAGTGGATGTGTATGCGATCGAGACGGACGCCAGCCAGCCCAGGACACAGCGAGCTGAGGTTAGTGCACTGCCGGCTTTTCTTTTCTCACAGGTACCAGAAAGCCTCGCTGTAATTAGCTGTACCAGTCTGTTTGATCTGAGGGCATGAACTCATCCACTGGCATTCGCTGGACACATTTGGATGGAATATTTGTAATGACATCAAGGTTTGAACTGGAAAAAAGTTGGAGTGAGACTGTCCAAGTCACATATAAAACAGAGCCACCTATTGCATTTGTCTGCTCATTAATTAAATTCCTCTTTACACACAGCTCTGCGTTATATTATATCAGAATCTTGGACGAGACTATGAAAGCCGTGTTCTTTGGCATGATAAGTCTATTGTTCTTGTTCCCCAAAACATACTCGCTATAACAATTAATCTTCTGTGTACCTCCTTTAATATTTGAGCAGCCTGGGAAAGGAAAATGAGTGTTGATTATTCTTTGCACAGGCTGCCCTCATGCTCTCGTGAATAGTCAAATTCTCATCCATGGATATGAACTGCACAAATCAGAAAGGCTGTTTTACTTTCTGTGCACATACATAATGGAAGGATGCTGTTTCAGCTTCAGAGCCCATGATGGCTTCCCTCGCTGTCTTAAGTTGAAATGAAAGCGAGAGCAATTCACATGGTCTTCCTTTGCAGGTATGCGTCATCAGTGCCGGTATTGCTTTGAGCTTTTGAGCCTGCGGCTGTTTTAGCACCAGGGTGGTCTCTGAGAAACTGCTCCATAGGCAATAAGTGACCACTAAAATTGGGTGACCTTTTAAGACTTTGTGAAAGGACGCTGAGGGCAGAGAGAGTGAAATTTAAGCTGTTCATTGAGTTTGAGTTACATTTTGCACCTTTTTCAGGCGTTTCCCCCCAAAAAAGGTCAGTTAAAATCTCTGAAGTGTAATATGGGAACTCTAAACGCTAAGGCTGAGCTGTTAGTCAAAGGAAAACTAAATGTGATACTATATAGTTTGGAAATTCTAACCAGAAGGTAAAATGAAAAGTTATTACAGCCCGTATGACACACAGACGTCATATTGATCAGTTTATAAAACAGAATCAAAAAGGTGTGAGCTGCTTCTCTTCAGAAATAAAGGTTTAGTGGGACGCTCAGGACAGTTGTTAGTGATGCCTTTCAACTACTGCAAACTTCAAAACTAAAATCCAATGCTGCAACCACTTATATGGAGGCAAGCTCCCATATTATCAGAATCAAGGATTACTTGGCAGAATCGTGTTAGCTAAGGTAATGTGAAGGTTTTCTGGGGCCAAATGGGAATATCAAATGCTCTCTCACAGTCTGCTTTCCTGCGGTCTCTACCGTCAGCCTGATGAGTGAATATGGTGCTTCAGAGCCATATTCCTAAACTTCACGTCGAGGTCGGTTCCATGCTTAGGCTGAACTTTGTCACCCCTATGAGAGATGACTTTACCACACCGCCTGGCTGCGTAGTCTCTCTCTCTCCACATTGAGAGGCATGAGATCTAATAACTTGGAGTCATTTGGAAATATCGCCTGTGTTTTTTTATTTTCTTAAATGTCATCTTTGTGGCTACATTATTAACAGCCCGCGCGAACAAGTCACATTCGTTCTATTTGTATCTCCTCCGTCAATAAGATCTCAATGAAGCACAATGTGGTAAAATAGTGTAAACCTTCAGACTTAGACTGATGTTTTTCCAGTGCAGTGTTTATACACCAGATACCCAGTAGCAACTAGGGGATTATTTTCATCCCTCGGGTAGTGACCTTTTCACATTCTCCGTTTCCCATTTTCCCCATTGATTGGACGCATAAGGGAAAGCTGGCATTTTCCCCTCCGCTATGCACCATGTGTGATGTTTTGGAAACACTGAAACAAAGATCATTTAACTTTATCAATGGCAGGGATCTCAAACATCTCAGGACGCCGCTGGGCCTGCTGTGGAATGATGCGTTTCTCGCGTTTTTTTCTTTCCTTGAACTTGGCATCTTAGAGAATGTGATTGTTTAATAGATCTGTCACTGGTGTTTGTTTGTAAGACAGTGTGCTCCTTTTGTTTCACAGTTGATGTGCAGTGGGCATTACTTTAAGCCAGTGACCCACAGAAAGCTAGATATCAGGTTGTTCTACTTCAGTGGTTTCTGAGTGGCATGTTGTGCAAATGACTTCATTGCCCAGAAATCTTTGTTTATTCCTCTTAGAGGATGGTTGGAGGAAAGATGCTGAAGAGATCTCTTGGCAGCGGATTTATCCATTGTTGGTCAGTGCAGATTCCATTCATACCTTTTGGCAGGATGTTTTTTGATTTCACTGAGAGTTTGGATTCGTCTCATCCTGAAATGTCCTTGTTTAGAAGTGGAAAGAAGCCCTTCTTCCTTTTACTCGGACTGAGTAAACTGCCACGAGAATCCTTCTCCTCAGAACTTTCAAATCCCACTTCCACATCTGGCTACAGCCCAATCAGTCTAGAGACGGAGGGTGTTCCTTATCAACCAGGACCAAACACCTGCACATCACTAATTCAGATTTGAGCAGAAGTGGAATGTGCTTGAAAAGGAATTGAGTGTCGAGGCAAAAAAAATATGCGAGTGCTGTTTCTTTTATATTGATTGATAATGATAACTGTCGATGTGTGTGTGTGTGTGTTTTTGTTTCAGAATAGTCCGCATGTTTGTTAGACCTCGGTGATATATGCAGTACCACTGCATGTTGTTCACTAGAAAACCCCACAGGGTGTCTTTTAATTAGGAAACGCGCGAAATAAGAAGCACATAGAACATAATTCACTATATTTTGGTCCACGAGTACATGAAGTATGCTCCCGACAACTATCGCCCTCCAAATATGGTGGTATATTCCTTTTTCTTTCATTTTATTTTAGTCCCGGACAAACAACAACAGAGTTATTACAGCTTCCTTGTGTTTCCTTCCTTTAAAATGTTCACATTCCAGTTCAACTTCCATTTGGTGTTTTTTGTGGAATATTTCTTTAAATGCCGAGAACCCAAAGAAACCACATAGATCTTCCTGTCACCTCAACAGTCTGTTTCTTGTCCTCTTTGCTCCCTTGCTTCGTCTGCCTCCCCCTCACCCTCAAACCCTTCAGACCTATACTCTGTTTTGTTAAACTCACTGTGAATCAAAATGAAGAGTGTTTTTTTTTTTTCAGAGAGGCCCTCAAGTGACACATAAGTCCTTGCCCCCTCCTCTTAAAGTCATTGTTCCCCCTCGAAAGTAAACACAGTCAGAGTGTTCAGCAGGCCTCCCTTTGTTTTGCCTGTGTAGATAAAGTGTTGCGCTGCCCTGCTCGTTTTTTTCGGTCTGTGCCAGCGTCTTCCCTCGGCAGATTTAGGAGTGTGTATGGATGCCCCTGTCGGGCCAGCCTCCCTCCCCTCTCCTCACCAGTGTGGGGCACACGGTAGAGTGGTTTGGACTTTGTGAGACTGAAGCTAGACGAGGCATGTGAGTGTTGGGGGGAGGAAGAGGGGGACACGGGGAATCCTGGGTAGCAAGGGGCAAGGGCAGACCTCCGGATTGTGTCCTAAGCAGGTGGGGGCAGGAGCGCTCAGTTTGCAGGCCCAGAGCTTTTGGGACATCACAGTCGTGGAATGAGATCAGATGACTGAGTCATATATAGAAATGAGTGTTTCCCTCTGTTGCTATGGATAGTTTGAGCTGCGATATAGTCATCATCCACTTCGTTGAGTTGTATACTTCTGTGCCTTTGCATCTCCTTTGTGTATCCCTGCTTGTTTTGTGTCTCTGGGAATCTGTTTGTGTCTCTCTCTGTGTTGTGGATTCATCTGATTATAAATCTTGTTGTGAACGAACTTCAAAGTCTCCTTTGGTTTTCTCTCGGCCTCTCTTTCATTGCTCGCTCAGTGTTTTGTGGACGCTAAAAACCTCCTTCATCACGGAGGGAAGTGAGATTAGCGCATCGGAGGCGGGGCTGAGCAGAAACCTGCAAACTCAGCCAGGGCGACAAGGCAGCGAGGAGAAGGTCATGCTCAGCTGAACAGTATGATATGGATGCTGGGTCTTTGTGTGAGCATTAATAAAAATTGAAATAATGATGACTGCACGATTCAGAGAACGGTCAAACAGTGTAATAGATAGGCCCCAAAGCGATGCACTCACAGTTCTTTGTTGAATCCAACTCAGCTAAAAAAAACACTTGATTACGTCCAAGCTCAGTATTAAAATTTCATGTTCCTCAGAAGACACATTTTACAAGAACTGGACGAGGAACGATGCAGAACAAACTGAATCCTCGTGTATTGTAATTCATGGTCTAATTGCAGAACTTTTCAGTGCGTCGTTGCAGGTGCAGTAATGCTCCAGTCCTGGGCCGTAAACATGGCTGTAATTCACCCCGTAATCTGGGCGGACACGCTTTTTGGAAACGGTCATCGGAGAGGTGATGCATCTGCTCCCTCCCTCCTCGATAGGTGCTCGGTCCAGGTGAAGCCGCGGGTGAGCCGGTGCTGAGGAGCTGTCTCAGAACATTTGTCCGTTTTATGAGACAGTTACCATAAAAGCTGCATAAACATTCTCTCAAGCGTGGATGCGCGCAGGCAAACGCTGCCAGAATCCCACATATGCTCACAAAGTGAAGTTCAAACTCCAGCTGAAGTGCAGGAACGTTTTAAACCGCAGTTAAATAAATTCCCGTTTCATTTAAATAATTACGATTTTGCTGCTGTCAGAAATGATCATTGCAAAACTTCTCTTCAAATGTAAAGCCCGTAATGAACTTAGCGGTTTAGGTTCTCTTTTTTCTCCATTACTCCACACTGTTTGTTCATTTTTGTCATGTTCCATCCAATTGTGGAGCAGCGTAGCTGGAAATGTGTTAAGCGGTTGGTGCTACTGTGTAGCTGGAGGAATATTAAACAGATTCCATGGAGCCCTTATAGATGTGAGTCTCTGAGGTTTAACATCTCTTTTACAGGTTCTCTCGTGTTTTTCTGTTGTGACTGGTTCAGCTCATAATCCTTGGGTATGTCAAACTTGGGGTCAAAGGTCAAACACTTGGTAATATTGGTTTACTGTCCCATGATCCACACATTGTTTGAAGGCATGAGCCACAGGAGCTTGGTTCAGTATTTCACCAACCGAACAGCATCTTATGTTCTTGTTCCTCCTCAGTCACTTATTATGGGAAATGTGTGATCAAAATAAGGATTCATGGCGTTTAATATTCCTTTTAACCTGCTCACAGTCAGTAGGGAGCGCTTTTTTCAGTTCTAGTGGGTTTATAGTGTTTTCATAGTTTTCTTCAGTTACTGTGTCTTTTTCCACCATGAATTACAGTGGGAATAAAAATAGGAATTTAAAGATGTAGCAAAATATATATTTCTCCTAGTCCTGTATCTTCTCAGTCATCGAGTAACCACACAGATTTGTGATACTTGCCGCTCTCGAGCTGGAAAAATGTTGCTTTGGTTAAACAAACACTGTGTAGAAACGTTTTTCCCAGAAGAAATTATCAGATGTTAAATATTGTGTATAAATAAGCAGCTGTGAGAGTGTTGAGGGTTTAGCTGGATAAAGTACTTTCAGAATGGTTAGAAGTTGGACTAAATCGGGATTCATGTGTAGATCAAAAGAATGAGTTCACATGATTATGTATCAGACTGGACATTTGATCCCAGCTTTGAGTAATTTGGCCGCGTTCGATGCTGCTATGGACAGAAAACACAGGGTCTGAGGCTCAATACCCAGCCCCAGATCTGCATGAGTGTTGGTATACTGTCCTATCACTAGCTTTAGCAAACTAAGTGAAAGTAAGTCTAGGAAAAGTTACCGTGAGATTTCAACACTGTCTTAACTTTGTAGTGTAAAGACATTGTCTTTTGTGGCAAACTGAATTGTCCTGGTGTGGTGACCCCACCCTGCTGCTACTCTAAACAGGTTAGAGCAAAAATTATTTACACAATCTATTTTTAAAACTTGGTTCGCCGCTAAATTGTGTTTATAAAGGGAATGTACATGCAGCATGTATTATAAGAAAAATCCTCTCAGCTTCGCGGTTGACTGTCCGCAAGCCTTTTTTTCCTTCTCATTTTTACCCCCTTTCTGCCCTATGCAAAGGCCTCGGGTTAGAATAATAAATGAATGTGGCCAGAAGTGTGCATGCTTCACAGGCTTCTGCATCATCGGGTTTATTTTCACATCAGAAATACATTTCTCTTGTTGTGTGACTTTGATTGTCATGCCTCATTTGGGAGGGGTCATTTCTCCGTCCTAATCGCACATGCTCGGACCAAATGTGCGACTGAAATAGTTTTAACGTCCTCCGGGAAGGCCTTTCTCCTTACGTCTGCAGAATCAAGGGTGATCAAAAGGGACCAGTCGAACTTTTTGTACTTTGTAAGTGCAATCAGAAAGGTCCATCTGACGCTGTGATCTAAAAGTTTCCAAGCTTTGCTGCCGCTCAACCACAGCAAGGTTGATTGGCTTTAGCTGGTGAGATTTGCGTTGGACTTTTTCCCTGAGCAAGTGCGACACATGGAAATAAATCTCCGCCTGAGTATGACTGCATCCCAGAGGTTTCTGCGTCACTTTTCTCTGCACTGCTCCGACTATGAAGGGACCATAAAATATGCCCATGTCTGTCCAGCATTACAAAAAAAAACTTCCCTACTCTCACTTGTAAAACTCGGGGAGTTGGAGAGAAAGAGGGAGAGTCGGAGGGTTGATTTTGGCTCGTACTCGCTGTGGTAATAATGGATCCCAGCTACAGAATGATTTGTTCTTACACGTGACTTACTGAGCTCTCTAGCATCAACAAACGCTCGAGCGCAGCCACATGCAGAAATACACACGGCGAACTTCTATTGTTTTTAGAGCTGTGCTGCCTCGGTGACCCGTCTCTCTGCTTTCTGTCTTCAGAAAAAAGTGAGCACGCTCCTGCTCTTTTGCTCATCTCACTTCCTGCTGGCCATCCATCTCTGGCACCTCCAGAGTGACATTTAGTGCGGTTGCCTCCTTCGCAGTTCCTCCCACCTCATCTACCCAGCTTGTGGTAGCACGAGCAACCCTGGGCAGGAAGGTATCTCCCACAGCCCGGACAGATAATTTAAGAGCTAGATGGGAGATGGAGGCAGGGAAAAGGACAGAGGTGAGGAGGGGGGAGGACAGTGAGGTTTGTGAGGCCTGGAGAACAGGGAGGGAGGCTGGAGTAGGGCTTTAGTGTCAGAGGCAAGAGACAAGCAAAGATAGACTGGCACCAGAGTGCGAGAGCCATGTTATTGTTATCTCCCCTCTTTATTTTATGAGTTTTCCATCAGTATGTCCCCGTAGCTCTCTCCTGCTCTGTGTGCAGCACAGCGTAGCTTTATTAGGAGGTTAACCATATTGTGATTTAGTATTTGTTCATAATCTTTGTTTAATGTTTTCTAGCTGTGTTGTTGTGATTATTACTTTTCAAGCTTGCATCCTCTCTTGCTCTCTCTGCTACGCAGGTCTGCTACACAGAAAATAACAAGCCAAGCCACAGTCGATTTGCAGATGTTTTCAATTTTGGAATTGAAATATTTCGGCTTTCAAAATGTCCCTGCATGACTTTTCCGGCGCTCGATTTCTGTGCAACTTGTTAGGCTTTTAAATTCATGCAAGAGAATGTGAGAGCTGTAATTCTCTTCGCGCTCCTCGTTTGACAGCTTGTTGGCGTTGCCTCGGACCGTGCAACTTTCAGCGCGATCTGCTGGGTTTGTAGCTTAATGTTTTATTTGTTGTGATTTCAAATCATGTAATCAGGTACATGCAGTGATTGTGGTGTGTATTTACCTCAAAAATCCAATTACCCCATGAATAAATCATGGATTATGTTGCTATTGTTCTGGTCTTTCAGTGGGGGTGAAATCACCAAGTAAAACCAAATTGGTGTCACGTGTAACATATATCTTTGTGAATTGCTTGACCTTACGTTTTAGGCGTTTAATAAGCTGACAGGTGCTTGTCATCAGGTGTTTCTGAAAGCATCGTACAAACCCCCAGACCACACAGGGTTCCCCTCTCATTAAACTGCCCGTATGCATCATCATCCTCCCATGGGCCATTTTGCAGAAAGGCTGCGGTTGTTGGAGCACGTAGCCAAGTGGAACATCTCAGGAAAATGGCTTGTGGTCACCAGAACAATAAGAGCAGAGAATGAGACTCCCTTTGGAGGATTATTGTCTCATTCAAGGAGATTCTTGGATCAGAGATGGTTTTGTGCTCATGGCAGTGATCCTCAACATCATTTTCAGTGAGATATCGTAAAGCACTCTGGAATGCCGTGTGACTCTGCAGGGCAGCGAGCTGAGGCTGGCGTTCGACGGCAAACAAATCCGTGTTTACAGGAATTCTGAAAAGCGAATCCGCTGTCAGAAACAGAAAGCAGAAAGAACTCCTGGCTGGAAATAGCTAACCATTTTGGCGAACGCGGCACCTCCTCTCCTCTCTCCACTTGGACCTATTTAATTGAAAGCAGCTGGTGAGGTTCTTTGGGCAACAAAGTGTAAGTCTAGTCAACGTGACTCAGGCTCTTGTTCTAAACCGGGGTACCTGAGAGGACTCTGTCAGACAGAAGTTGTGTTTTTATTAAAGCTCCTCGTATCTCCAGCTCCAAACAAAAGGGAAGTCTGACTGTTTGGAGCTTGAATAGGGCGAAAAGAGAAGCTGTGTCGATGACAATGTGCTATTTTTACGCACTTGTTTTAATGTCTCCTTTTTACCCACTCTGTGATTTTTCTATGCAAACGGATGAAACAGTGTAATTTCACCAGCTTCTATTGTGTGTGGATGTGGAGGTGTAATTTAACAAAGTGCTGTTCTTCGAGTGGACTTTATGGTCTTGCCTTTCAAACAGGGCCCTATTTTTACTTTGTACGCGTTGTACGTGTGTGTGTGTGTGTGTGTGATTGTGCGCATTTCTGCAACGTATAACTGTGAACTTTTTGGCGCCCGCTGCTTTTTTTTCTGCAGTTATGCTGCTTGGCAGTGACACGTAGCTCACCGACATGAAGAAAAAGAAGCCCACTGAAGAATGAGTCATCCCAAACTTTGTCTGAACTTGCCTGGCCTGCTGTAGACGGACAGATCATAATGAAGTCTCCCTCGCAGGACATTGTGCTTTTATAGTATTACATGGATGGTGATCAGATATTACATTATGTCTCTATCTGCTCCCGGGGGCTGCTGCTGCTATTGGGGCTTCAGTTGCACTGAGGTCTGCAAAGGGAATGCAGAAGTCATATTAGAGGGAGAGTTGTACTTACGCGTAAAACGTACACTAAGTTTCCTCAAATGTACTTATATATGGAACGAGGAAGTCTTGTGTTGGTAATATTTGATTTATTAATCAATCGTACTTACAGTGTGAACTGAATTAGAAGTAAAAGAGAGAGAGAGAGCATGCGCAGAAGAAACTGTGTGTGTGTGTGTGTGTGTGTGTGAGAGAGAAACCGCTGCAGTCTTCGGGCACGCCAGCTGCCTCAGCGCTAATCCCTCCTCTTACAGATTCACACATGAACCCGCAGAGGTTTCCTGCCATTTGATGCAGCTATTTGATAATGAGCGAGTGATCCGGTGGCGAGCAACACTCTCAGGACTCTTCTGAGTGAATTGTGTGACCTCTGACCTGACTTGGCAGAAGCAGAACGGAAGAACAACCTCTTGTCTTGGCAGCTAAACAACCGGCTATGTGTGTCTATAACTGCGTGTGTGTGTGTGTAGATTCCCTTTTAGAGAGTGTGATTGTGTTTCATCGGGCAGATCCATTCGAGTCCTACAGTGCGGCAGACTGGCAGCCTGAGCGTGAACTCTGCATGCTTCCTTTATTCCTCTGACGTCTGACAAGGCTGAGGCGCTGTTGGTAATGATGTGGTTATTACTTCCCATCATGCCTCGCTGCGGGCCGGGACGCAGAGCCGTGCGGTGCGTTCTCTGCGCAGACCCACACTGTGCTGCTCTTCTGTGAAGCTGTTTGAGACGCTTACTGACGCACTCCTTCACAAAATGCGATTTTATCACATGATCCTGTCAGAGTGTCTGTTTGTGCCGCGTGTCGTGGAACTGGGATATTTGTCTGTAGTATCTGAAGTATGCGCTCGCAGGAATATGATCAGAAAGAAATGTCAGTAATAGCAGAGTAAACATCAGGCGTTGTGTCCGCTGCGTGTTGTGATACCTGCTCTGATATAACATTATGATGTTAATACCAACACCACCTACATGTAGAACACATTCATGACTAAAGGTCCAGAGCTGTACAGGCTGAAATGTGCTTTTATGAGTCTATTAGATATAGTTTTAGACCCACTAGGTGTCAAATTTGAAACGGATTGACTTTGGTGCCCCCAGTGGCCGTATCACAGAAGACATTGTGTTCATTGGTACCCAGACCCACAATAAAGAGCTCAATGTGACACGTTAACAGCATTAGTTTTCACAGAGATTGTCTTATATACTGTTTAAACATTTGTCCCATTGAAACAGTTAAAAGATCCTCTAATGGAAATGTACACGCGGTGGTTTGAATTGTATGTTTTTAAAACTGGGTGCCTCTTTGCGACTGTGAAGTGAAAAATCAATCAGCAACAGGGCGTAGGAGTCAGATTTCAAATCGTCTTTGAAACTGAATATTCGTTCGCGGGCTTCATGCGGAGCCCCCACTGTTGGGTTTGCACAACTCCTGTACTTAAGCTGTGAGGAAGCAGAGTTGCCCCGGGGTCTGCGGTAATGCCAGCTGCACTCATATGGAAACGGTTTCATTCCTTGACTGTCGAATGCCCCGTGTGCCCCCAGCGCATGACTCCATGTGTAGGCTGCGTGGACATGGTGCTGTTCGGCATTAACGCAACAATGACTTCAGTCTTTCGAAAGAGTTTCAATGTTTATCTGCTTCTTCTTTAGCCGCATTAGTGTTAACAGGGTAAGAAGATGGGACGCTTGCGGCGTGTGTTTTGCGTTGGCTTCAGCAGCCACAGCGCCCTAAAAAGAAGTGACCTCTTTTTTGGGTTGAGGCCGATTTCCCTGAGCCTGGCTCTGCTGGAGGTGCTGCTCAAACGGCGTCGTTGAGTTTTCTGTGGGGAATTAAACCTTACACCACGACGTTTGTTGTTTCAAATTTAGTTTAATATCTCCAGTTAACAAGGCAGCCATGACTGCACTTCACCAACTTTGTAAAAAAACGTTGAAGATGAAGATTAGCTAAGTTTACCAACACTGCAATGACTGAAGTTTGGACTCTCGTTGCAACTGATGACGGTTATGAATATGTAATGGATCATAAAGATTTGCATTTATTTAGCCTGCCAATGGCAACTTTTAACTATTCAACATTAAGCCCAGAATTTAAACTTAAAACTCACAAGTGTTTTTCATATTACGTAGTGCAAAGGTGCATTATTCTAGATTTGTTCTAAGAAGATGAAATGAGTCTATTGGCGTCTCTTCCACACCATTTGGCCATCTCTCATCTTCAATAGAGTGTTTTTGTTTCCACCATTAATCCCGCTCGTCTCACATAATGCGATCCATATCGTTAAGACACAAATTTGCCCCCGTGCAGTCATTACCCGCATTGTTGGTTTTGTTTACATTGTTGTTTTTTTGCCGCTCTGCATATATCAAGTCGCTCCCGCTTTAATTAATTCTTGCAATGAAATTAACTTGGGCGAAGTCCCAGGATGATTCATTTGGGGTGTATATGATTAGGACCAGCCTGAAAGATCAGAAGCTCTTTTTTATTCCGAGGCACCGATGCTAATTCATTTACCAACCCACCCAGATTCCCCCCCTTCTCTCGAGCCTTTCCTGTCTTGCTGAGGTTTTATTCCTTCTGATCATAACACCCCCCCCCCAACCTTGTTGTGCAGTTTGTGTTGGATGGAAATGAGGTCTGTCATCTCTTTCAGGATGGGACGGATAGCTCAGCGAGCGAAGGCATATGATAGAGACCCCAGTGTGGAGGCTCTCGCCCCATTGAGCGGAGATTACATCGCCGGTTGGTGGCTGTAAAATGCAGCGCTCTGCTGGCAGACACCAAACGGGACTCGCAGGAGTCTTTTCAAACCTCACTATTGTTAGTGAGGGATTATTCTTTGGGTTGTTATCCCATTACGCTGTAATGGTAGCAATTTTCTGCTTAGGAATTTGCCCCTTTCTGTAGGGGAATACGTGCCAGAACGTTTGTAAATCGAGCATCTAAAATTTGATAAATTTGTGAATTTACATTTTTACAGTTGGTGACTTTTCTATTATTATCTGGATTCAAAGCAAAAATCCTTTATTTAAAGAAACGTTTATGGAAAGAATTCCATAATAAATAATAATAATAATTATTATTTTATTGTTATGTGGTAGAAAATAACAGTGAGTGACGGGGATTGAAGGATTGTTTTTGGTGGGAACAAAAACTACCTTCACACAATGCTTAATTCAAATTCTTGGAATATTTTGGCTATTTTATTTTTTTTCTCAACATGAGCAATGGTCCTTTCTTTATTATGAAACGGGACATCAACAAGGCTTTTCAAAGTAATGCTCTTAACAGGTCATTAAGCTTTTTTCGAGTTTTTCTGTAAGTTTGCCCAAACACTAAAACCTTGTGTCTTTCACGTCTGATTAGTGACACTTTAATAAAGTCGTTTAAAGTTCAGCAGACTGAATTTTCCACCTTTTCTAGTGTTTCTATGGTCACGGGGAAACGACCCGCATTCAGGCCTGTACGCAATCTTTTAAATGCAAATCCTTTAAAAGTAACTGTGTAATTCTGTCTATGGGGACTCTCCCGACTTGGCTGTGAGAGAAAGTGTTTTTTTATATAAGGCAACCACGACTGTTTTTCTTTCTGTCTTCTTGATCTGACAGCAATTGACTAAGCCAGTCCTTAAGGCGTGACAAAAGCTTGGCAAAATCTTTACATTTCTTTTCCTCCTTTCTCCCCTCTCCCTTCTCCAAACTTTTCTTGGATGGGCCAAGGTGGACAAAGCCTGTCTTCTCTTCGCTTGATTAGGTCAGAAGGCTGAAGTTAAATGTTTGGTTCTAAATTGTCTTCGCATTCAGAATTGCAATTTTTTCTTTTCTTTTTTTATGACGTTTTTGTCCCCCCCCCCCCACAAAAAAAATTGTCAAATCACCCACAATCAAATCATTTGTCGTGGGCTCACAGCGAAGGACATAATGCATAGTGTATGAGAATGAAAGTCACCGCAGCAACATGTGAGAACCTCTCGCTCTCTCTCTCTCCGTGCACTCTTTCCCTCTCTGTTTTACTTATTGAAATTATAGCTGTCACCCACTTCACAAGTAGAAGAGCCGGGGGAAGCTGGTCATTGACTTGATTTTCATGGGAAGGCTGATTCGGCCATTCAGGGTCTGATAGGTCCAGTATTGACAGCCCTTTGCGCGAGGGGAGGGGAGCATGCCGCCTTCATTGTACCCATAGTTTGCTGTGGAAAAACAAGAGAGCGCTCGGGAGACAAAGACCTCAATGGGAACAGTAGCCCCTGTGTCCCCTTGCCTCTGACTGCTGCTGCTGGGAGGCTTGTGTCTTCCATTCTGGCCTCAAGTGTTACTCCCACCCTCTCTCAAACAGCCCGCATCCCCAACCCCCAGTCTCTCGCTCTTTTTTTTTTCATCCTGTCAAGTGGTTGCAGAGGTGTTGCAGTTTCATTCCCTGACCCTTGACACCCCTCCCTCCGGGTCCCATCGCCTTTGAAAGCAGAGGTTGTTTGTCATCTTCATTTGCAGGAGAGCGCTCTCCACTTGTATCTGCTGTGGGCCACAGGATAACATAAGTGCTGTTAGACTTGCATCTTGTGGAGATGTCTATCTTTACTCCAATACAAATATCCAGGCAGTGTCATTGCTACGGATACACTGGGCGCTGTAATGACTCATTATGACAAGAGAAAAAACAAAATCCTTGCCTTTTATTTTCCACCACACTGCTCCTTGGCCACGAGACTGTCATGATCTAATTGCTATTTGATTGATAAAACAAGAAATATCTGTATATGTTCAAGACTTCTAGTGTAAGTGCGTAAATGTTTCCACTGTGAGGGGAAAAAAAATCATATATTTGCAGAAATATTTGTTTAAAACAAAGTTCAACACTGGTTCAAGTCCCGCTCTTAAGCACTTGTTTTCACAAGTCTGTGTCAGCCAGGGAGCCCTGGCCACTCATCAGAGTGTGTAGTACACTGGTCTAGGTTTAAGGTTATCGAGTCACTCTTATCAAAGCCTCTCTTTGAAGTGAGCCCTGGCTCTGTGTAACTCTTAATAAATACTGTATGTGGGTTTAGTCTGGGCAGATCTCCAGGTCGTGTGAAGAATGGAATAATTTCGGGTTTTGCGTGTTTGTGTTCCAGAAACACCAACTAATATATTGCCAACGATTGCCAAAAATAATTCTGAGCGTGATATGATGCTGAAAAATGTGGCGCTGAAATGTTGGGTGCGAGCCGTTTCACTCCTCAGAGCATCCTGATTTTCATGCTATGTCTACATATCTACATACACAGAACTCTTAATCCTGCAGTTTGTCATCGCAAATCAGGCGTATTTATTTTATCAAAGATAAATCTGTAAATTTACGCAGATTAAGATTATGTGATTAGAGCTAATGTTGAAGAACAGGGAATCATGCTAGCTGTTTCCCAGTGTTCTCACAGAGATGGGGGTGTTGATCCTGTTAGATTTATCCCGCTGGAAAGAGACATACAACCACAGGAGCCGAACTTTAACCCCTCCTGACTTGGCTTCCACCATTTTAAGGCACTTTTTGACCCGTCACCTTTGGCCTCTTTGGTTAACCCAGGAAATTGCCCCAATCCCCTTGACAGCAAGTCAACACAGCCTTCAGTACCGTCTTATCCGACATTTGATAAAAGAGCCAATAATCAGAATACAATAGAGCGTCTCGGAAATCATGCAGTGCTGACAATCGAAGATCAGTCCATGAATTTCAGTTTTAAGACATCAAATGACGATAAGGCAACTGGAAACCATTATGCTGTTTCGAACTTGGGCCTTCAAAGAATTTTGAGAACACGCACATTAAAATCTTGGGTCCCTTCAGATTTTTTCCTTTTCTTTCTTTTCTCTCGGTGACCACAGTCGAATGGCATGGTAGACTTTGGAGAGGGACTCTATCCTCCTCCCAATCCTCCCTCCTCCCCCATCCCTTCTCCCCCTCCCTCAATCTAATACTGGCTTCTTTTGATGTTTGGATTTTCTGGAGAAGCGTTTCGCAGCCCCTGCCCACCACCCGCACCCAAATCTGTCTATTGATGTATCAGGGTCCCGGCTTTCATATGGGGATATGGTCCCTCGATTTTGCTTTGTGAGCTCTTTATTGTAATTTACTGTATCAGGGAGTGCTTCTCTCCTGGTATGTGGGGATTGAAAGGAATGGTCATGTGCTGGACTGATTAAGAAGTTGGTGGTGACCTAAGGTTAAACCTTTGGAGAGGAGGGAGTAGTAAAAATACAAAACAGTCGCAGCGGCAACCATAGTGGATAGACAGACGTGGTAAAATGGGTCACGCGAAAGGTGGAAAAAATATCTCGTCCCAGTTGAGACGAAATGAAACTTTGCAGAAACTGAGGTCAGGGACCCATCACAGTCGGTAATCCTAAGGCCTCCACCCTGAAAGAAGATGAGATAACCCTATTAAAACGAACCTTTCAGTGGCCACCCTGACTTAAAGTAAAGACAGTTTTTCCTTATCATATTCCATTAACTTGAGATTACCTCACTCCTGTCTCTCCCCTCTCCGTACCCTCACTCACTCTCATGATTCAAGGCACCACCAGACTGTTTTTGTAGCTGGCTTGTCTCTTTTTGAGGACCGGAGTAAACTGAACGGTGACAGCTTTGCCTGCCAGGCGAGCTGTGTGGTGCAGCGTCTGTATTGAGTCAAGGCTTGAGTTTTTTTTTTTTCCCCACAGTTTGTCCCACTCTGCGTTGGATGACAATCAGACAGATTTTGCTGAGGTTTGAGTAAGCACAGCGACCGTCCGGCTGCTGCCATGCTAATAGTGGCACAGCCTGGGACTGCTGAGATTACATGTTACCAGGCTGAGATGTCACAGGCCCACTGAGCTTTTGCTGCCTTCAAAGGGACGCCCAGTCGGTTCCACCATTAGTTATCAAACGGACTCAAATGAAACAATAAAGGGCAGAAATGGTGGAAAAGAGTCATGAACTGTGACACATCTGCTCAGCCAAAAGTTTTCATCTATATTTTTCCATTTCATTTTACAGCGTCCTGACAGGACTATCCTAGAAACTCTTATTACAGGATTTCCGCGTTCTCCTTTGACAATTAATTGGGGGCTGCTGTCCTTCCTGGCAACAAAGCTACATTAAAAAGCACTGACCCGTTTTGATGGTTAACTTAACCCAGCTGGGCAAAGCTCACTGCAGCAATCAGAAGAAACGGCATATTGCGTTTAATTTGGAAAAAGCGTGTTAAGAACTCTTTTCTTTGAGCCTTGAGTTCTTGCAAGGGGAGGCGGATCGGAAACTTTTCTCCCTGCCAAATTGGTCGTCAAAATCGGCTAAAATATCCTTATCAAACTTTAACAATTCTCTCCATAGAAGTGAAGATGTCTCATTGCTGTCCTTGTAGCAGACTCTGCCAGTCAGTGCTCAGTGAAAACCGTGCAAAATTGAGCTAAGTGGAATTAATGAGCAAATTTTGCCCTTGAGACCTGAGCTGGCTCTGTCTTTGTTTGTTAAAATGAGCCCTTGCCCTGGCATGGGGCTTGCCAAGATCTCTTGGGTCCAACAGGTAATTCCCAGGCATTTCCCCTTGTTTAGCTAAGAGAAGAAAAAGTTGCGTTTACCCATTCTGCTCATTCTACGTTTGTTAAAGTAATCAGCCAGTTCCTAATTTTCAGTTAGAAACAGGAAAAAGATGAAATAATCACTGAGTGCAACGGCATCCTCAATGTTCATTACTTCATTCAGTAAAGATGTGTCCCGTCCTGGGAAATGTTTAAAACTGAGACAAGAGTAGGGAGAAGAGAGGCATGTCATCTAAATTCTTTTTTACATCTGTCACAGTACATTTAGCTCCCGGTAATGGGAATAACGTTTACTCAAGGAGGAGATGTGTATGTATTAATTGCAGGGGTTTTCTATTCGGTTCTGTGTACATGTGAAGAATAAACAGCACTTTTGATTCGGCTCAGATCTATTTCAGCTAAAACATGACCTCTTTTAAAATGAAATTGTGCCATTAATTCTAGCTGTCTTCTCCTGAGACAGATCAGTGGTTTGTTTGTAAGAATCTTTGATGGTTTGGCTTGTTAGAAACTTCTTGATGTCTGTGGCAATTATGTTTGTAACTAAACATCCCTATCCCATTGCACAGTCCCTCACTTTGAGAGAGAGGGAACACTATCCCGATTCCCTGATTGCACACTATGCACCGAGGGTGCACTATAATTTCTGTTTTGAAGTCGGCATAAAAGAAACCATTGTACTTTTCTGTTATTTAGTAAGTGTAAGTAATAAATGTGTAGATGCACATCAGTCAGCATCAAAGACATATATTTTGTGATCTGTAGAAGACGACTGACCCATACTGGCTGTCACTGACCACCGTAGGTACTGTTCGCAGCATTCCTTGGCTTGTGTGCACAGCCTTATGCATGAGCATGTGTGAATGTGTGAGCATGAGGTTGGTATGGTGCTTTGTGGGTCTTCGTGGGGATCCTCCTGGGCCTCAGTGGGAAGACGATAATAGCCTTGTGTGACACTGAATCGTCGGCCTTTAGAGGATTTTCTCAGCTCAGAAAGGCAACTGTGATAATTCAGGGGTAGGCCTACCCTGGTGGTCCCCCATTGGCGTCCTTTAATAACTGTATTAGTAATTAAGGTGGCAGCTGTAGACACGATTTCAGCTTGTCCCTTCTTGCTTAATCTTGGCTGTCTGTGGCCCGATTTAATGGGCTGTACATACATAAAGATGTACTCTTTAACCATCATTCATTACGGTCTCACTATAATAGATAACAGACTTGAGATAATGTCATTTGATGACATTACGCCATGCGCCGGGTTTAGTTTCTATCGCTGTCCCTTGGTGATTGCGCAAGTTAATAAATGAAAAGATTACGGAACAGCTGTGGGCGACTGAAGTTTAGAGGCTGAGGTTACAGATATTTCAACACCTCCACACGGTGAATGATGTGAGGCCCAGGCAGCATCTCTTGATGCGTAGCAGCCAGCGTCCTTTTACACTAACTTAATGTATTTTAGATTTGACTAATGCACCCAGCTTTTTCTGGATAATCAGAGCAAGTGTCTTTGGGCTGAATGATTAGTCAGCTTATTAGGCTACACTGGAAGGTTTTAGCATGTTTGCACAGAGCTGCTGTTTGACAAAACCAACATGTACAGCATATTATCCTGTGCACATATTCTACAGATTAAGTTAAACTGAGTTTGATGGCATCAGGTTAGTTAGGTTTAGTACTAGTTAAGTAGTCAGACAGTTGGTCAGTGTGGTTGTTTTTCTAAGCAGATAATTGCACGTCGAACACAATCAGCTATACATGTGAAGAATTACTTAATGAGCTCATGCTGTTACGTCTGTAAATTTCTTTTGGACAGAGTTCTGGTTGGTTTATTGCTCCTGGAAGAGAAACACCCAGTGAATCATTTACCCACAAAAACATAGCAAGATCTAGCAGCAGAGTTTGGATGATTTGGTCTGTAAGAACTCAGCTTTTTGTTTGTTTCTTTTCTTCCTCCTTTCTGGCACTTGCACCACCTCGACTCTCCTCCTCCTCCTCTCCCAGGGTCTCACAAACCCTGTGGTCAGCGAACGTTAAGAAATTATGGATGAGCATACTGATTCCTCTGATGAGCACCCCCCCCCCAGCCCTCCTTCCTACTTTCTCTCCTAATAGGAAATGGGAGATTCATCCTCCAATCCGCCATCCACCCCCGGAGGCCCATGATTGGGGATGTGTATGGCGCGGAGAAACCAGGGATGACAAATAAAGGCTGAACTTTTGAATGGCAAGGTTCTGCTTCCCGTGGCTCTGTTTGCAGCGTGGACCCCGGAGGCCATAGCCCCTCCGCCCGGGGGGTTGTCAGTTACTGATGGCACTGTTTTTGGCTCCAGTGTGAAGGGGGCCGAAGAAGCCCCACCACAATCCTGCTTGTTAAATAGCATGAATTAATGAAGTGGCAGAGCTGGGAACTTCCTACCCCTGAGCGACTTGGGGGGGAAAAAAGAGGGCCACTTCCTTAGCATTTCTATGGGCCCCCAACTTCTTTTCATCCTGTCGGCTTTTTCCCTCAAAACCCCACTCCCTTCCTCCCACCCACCCTCCTACATCCTCAAAAACGTCTTTTTTTTGAAGTCTTTAATCCTCTGGATTTATGCTGGGTTGGGAACAGCGAGTGATAAGCAGCCTCAATAAGCAAAAATAAGATGCTTCTGCAGAGTCTTGTCAGTGTATGTAAATGCTCGGCGAACAGTGGTCATGGCTACCGGCGCGGATAGTGAAGATGAAAGAAAGTTGCAGATGTGAATGTTTGTGCTGCTGCTCTCTCACTGAAGCACATCCTGCAACTATTTTTTTCCAACTCATTTAACAGGTCATGTTCCAACTTTGTCTCAAACTTTGCTTCTGACTCTACTGTGAGTGAAATCTTTATGTTTCCTTTTGTAAGTCTCTACAAAGACCTCCACGGCATTCCCATGGTGCACCAGTCTCTTCAATATACAGCATGTTATTTATGAAGTGGTGAAGTTGCTGGTTTGCTAGTGTTATATTACTGATGTCCGTCTTCTACACACCTGATTTACGCATTAGAAAAGATGATCTAACACTTTTATGGAGCTGTAAACTGCTCTGGTGATGTTGATGGAGGGCAGCAGCAGCACACTACCTCTGGGGTCACACGTGACCATGGGGGAGGAAGGAGTGAAACAGTTCAAGGACAAACGCCACCTGATGGGAAGCCCTTACATACATCTAGTGGCGCTTGAGGCTCATACTTGTTAATTTAATGTACATTTGAAATGCAAAGTTCACACATAACAAAATGTTGGATTGCTTTGAGAGACGTGCGTATGAATCCAAACACGCCGACACCTCTTGCTCTTTCATTCTGGGCACATAAGTCAGTTTTATGGAGACTGATTGGCCTTTAGACCGTGGCTGCACCTAGACCTGGCTCGTCTCAAAGTCTTCTCCAGGTCCCTGTGTTGAATCACTCAAAGTCAGACTGAGGCCTCTTTGCAGATAACACACATCCCTTTGAGGTAGAGGCTGGTTGGCGGCCAGTTTCTTAATAGGAGCATGTTTATACTTTGAGTTTTTATCTCCAGTAAAAGGCCCTCTGCCATACAAAGGCTGGTGGAATTCCTCTCGTAAAAGCTTGATACTACAGTGCAAAATCCTGTAAAAAAATAAATGAAAGGAACAATCGGTGAAGGTGGGTGAAAGGGCAGCGGTACGGCCATCGCATGCAACACACAGGGGCTTCGATCGTATCTCCTCCCCTGGAACAGACACGCATGCAAGGCCCCGTTTGCTGCAGCGTAAACGCAGCCTCAGAGCCGCAGTTCACTTGCTCATTTTACGGGTTAAAACGCTTTAAAGACTCTGACGCTGCGCTTTGATATGGAGGCTTCCACAATGCCTTTCCTCCAAGAGAGCAGCGTTTGAATGGCGACTCCTGCGGGCAGAGTAACTGATGTACACATTTCAATGTCTGACTGCGCCAATTTCAAGGCAGCCATTTCATTTAATGCCGTTATTATTGACTGATTACAGTTGGCTGTGTTGGTAATGCACAATTAGGGGTTAATTCACTCCGTGTTATTTCAAGCATATCAAATCTATTTTCAGCCTCATGGAGAAGAAATAACTTCCCCGCTCAGCTGGCAAACAAACCAACACTTTTGTGCATGAAGCCAAATTACTCTCTTGCATAAAAATATGCAGTTGAGCCAAATTCGAATGTGAGTCACTTCAGCTTCACAGTGAAATGGACAGAGTGCAAATGTGTTGTGCTGCAGGAACATGTAGACATTTAGTCTTAGATAAAATACCTCGCATCATCATGCACAATCATGCAAATCCTCTTTGGTGTAGACACTCTAATGTGTAAAATCCCGTTCTCGTACTGGTCAGTCGAGGCGATATGTCAGAGTTTAATTCGCTTAATCGTGCTAAGTTTATACTCCGAAGAAGCTGGAACAACCGTGCAAGATGACGGTTTGTATGCATATCGAACTAAATGTACGGCCAGGCGCTACACCTGATTTACTCAGTTCCCTGACCAACTTGTTAGCCATGATATCACAGCAGCAGCCCAGCATGAAATAATGAGCAGGTCACAGACTCCCAATGGACAAAACGCTGGGACATGACCAGTTTCAAGCCAGACACAGAACTCCCTCTCTGTCTGGCTAAAGCGGCGTGCCCATTATCTCCTGCTGTACCTTCCTGTGAAGGAACCCCCATGGTTGCCGTCTAACTCTCCTCCCCCACTGCAACAAAAACCGGAGGAACTGCAGGGAGCGACGCTAAACTGGCTCCCATTTTAACTGAAGGCAGGGAGGGTCTCCGTGAGCACCCCTTAGAGAAGTTTATGAAATTAACCAATTAGGACCCGCAGAGCAGTGAGATAGAGACTAGGAAAAAAAGGAAAAGAGAGAAAGAAAGACCCTCCTTTTTTTTCTTTCACACACACCCTCCCAAAGCCCAGCATGGATTAATCACTCTGTCTGGGCGAATGAATGGACGTTCACATCGCGGAGACCTGTTATTTACAATTAAGTAGTTAGACGATAAAACTCAAGCTGTGGAATCTGCTCACTTCTCCGTGGCCTGCTCTCACAGCTTCCCTTTGTCCTGGTTTTATTTTTGTTTTCTTCTTTCTTTTCTTTATTTCATTATGTGCTTCAGCTTATTGGTTATTTTGACGCCGTTTCCTCTTATGTTTTTACTCTGACCTGCTTTTTTATTTTTACTCCGTCACTGTTTTGCTCTTTTTGACCCATTGCTGAGAAGAAGTAGAACCAGATAAAGAGGCTTGTAAAGGTCCTGGCCTATAAGCTGCATAGGTTTAATTTGAGGTTGCATAAACCCTCTATATATTTTACCAGTAATGCTGCAGGGTGTGTTTAGGACAGTGAAACAGTTCAGTGACAAACTAACAAAACAAAGTATGATGCTAAGATTTAGACTTAATTTATAGGACATTACTCTCCAGGAAAGGACCAGCTTTATGCATTTTATTATGCTATTACACCTCTATCGTGATTTCTTTTTCTCTTGTGTTGTGAAATAGATTTGTCATCATGAAACCAGCTCAAATGAAGTAATAATCGCAGCTTTTGTCAACCGCACCACCAGCCGCGATTGTGAAAACCAGACGCAAGTTACCAACTCAGAAACATAAATTAACGGCACACACACACACACACACACACACGCTGAGTTATGCAGACAACAGAGGCAGTGAGACGACAGACGTTGACTTGTGTCCTGCAGTACGGTCAGTCATATCCCCCCGAGAGTTAACATTTACTACAAAACAAATAACAGGAAGCTGTGTTGGCTGTGCTGTGAGAATTCCAACAATCCCCACCCTTGTGTTTTGGTCCTTTCCTTTTTCTGCTGACTTAACTTTACGACCTCTTTCGGCCTCGTGTCGCCTTGGTCAGCTCTTGCCCAGAGTGGTTTGACACTAAGCAGCAACGGTGGGTATTGTTTCAGTCGCATTGTGACCGAGGGTTTGTTTGTTTGTCCAGTTTCCATTTAGAAATGGAGACCAACCAGTTTATGTATATCTACAAGTTCAGACTATAAAATCTAAACAGAAAACCATTCCTGGGCTCTGGATTGTTGCAGCAGGAATGGTTTATTTGACTGTTTCAGCCTCTTCGTCAGGGTTTTTTTTTTTTGTGTGGATCTGCTTTTTCTTCCTGTGGCAGCGGTAGAGTTTGACTTGGAAACTCAGATCTTCTTTGCTTGAGTCAGAAGTATCTTTTTCCTGCGGGTCATTTGTAAAAGTGCTCTGCTAAAAGCTTTTCTTCCTTTGAAGCTGTTTGTTCTTGTATGGAGAAAGATGCCGTTTGAATATTGTCACATCTGCTGTGACTGAATTACTCTTGAAATCGTCAGTAGCTTGCTTCGTCGTGTTATGGATAACTGAGCCAGCTGTTGCCTCCAACCTCGAAGTGAATTTCAATTAATGTGTTCTTCAAAATTAGACTTGGTTGTACACGTTTTTTCTGCGTTGTTAGTCTGCAAACGTGCATCGTGTCCTAAATGAGCGTACGGACTCTGGTCCCGAGTATTTTTGGTGAGGTTGTAAATCCAAAACACTGACGCAGTAGTAAATCTCATTTACAGACACGATGGCCACAGTTTGAACTAAATCAGGCTCAGCTCTGTTTATCTTCTGATCTGGATGCTGGACAACGTTTAATTATTGTCAATAGTGGTAGAATTCATGGGTTATGGGAAGCACAGCGCACTACATGAATACACATTTGTTGAATGCCTGTAAAATGGCCAATATGTAGTACCTTCCCATAATCTTCACCGCGCCGGGAGAGAAGGTTCATCTTTATAATTCACAGTTCGTGATGCTGCAGCGTGGTTCCGAGAGTCCTGATGGTTCATATTTAAGCGTGAACCAACTTTGGACAATGTCATCACGATAGAAATAAACAGGCTGGCCAAGCAGAGGCGGAGAGGTTTGGAAAACTGATTACAGGCCTTCGATTCTTAGCCCACGCTTGACCAAAGAATCAACATATTTACTGTGTAACATCTCAGGAATAGATTATAAGAAGGCCCAAACAGAAAAGGGAAAGAATAAGTGCTCAACAGAAAATAGCATGGCATCACTCTTTTCGATTGCCAGCTCCAGGGAGTCTGCCAATAATAACATCGAGGGGAGTCTGATGCAGAGACGAGTGCACTCCTCCTTTGGATAGATTACATTTACAACCTTTGCTGAACTCTTCCCAAGAAAAAGAAAAAAATAATGCAGTCACTCTTTTGGAAGCCATGGCAGCATGGTGCAAACACTGCCCTAAAAGCATACTTAACCACGCTTGGGTTTCTCAGGGTAAAGGTTTTTCATCTCTTTACACGCTGCACCCCACCCTCGGTTTGACTTATAGAGAATAAATGGCATCTGTAGTCTGTGTTTGTTTTTATATAGGTGTGTGAGTGTGTGTGTACTAGGTGAGATAATGCAGAATACGTCAGCCAAGGCTTAGATTAGGTTTAGACCATGTTGACTGATTCACTACAGAGTTATCTTAGTACTTTAAGATAAGGTGGACAGTTCCTAGACTCCCACACTCTTACTGTTTCGCAATCTTCACCACTTTGGATCCTACCTGTAGTCTGCATCAGTGGGAATTTGTTATTGATACAGATAAGTCAGCTGAGAACTGATGTAAGCGGCCACACACACACACACACACACACACACACACACACACACATACACTCACACGCGGTACTGTGACTCATTCAGTGTTTCAATTCTCCATAGTGAGCCTGAACAGACCCAGAATATAAAGTATTCTAGTCCAGAATTACACTTGCATTTGGGTTTGATTGTCATGCATGTGCTACAGTATGGTGGCCTCAAATGGCTCATAGCCAGGGCTTGAGCCAATGATCTATTCTCCAAAGACAAATGGCAAACTGTAATACAACTTATTTTCTTAAACCGAGCCAAAGTGTAATGAACATCTGCAAAAATTACACATCTTAATAACTTTTTCCAAATGGCTCGCCACAGTTTTGTCTGACGTCACTTCGGCCCCTGTCGCTGCCATTTTTATCCCAGAATTCACATTGTGCTCAAAAACGTTCCCCCAGCTCCAGAACCAGACCTTCCCACTCACAGTGACAGACCCCATTCATTGGGTTCCTGTATTTGCCACGCATGTTCAGTCTTTTCTAAACAAAAAAGATGAAGCAAACACCCAGGGGTGTCTAATGGTCTCCTCAGCTGTTGATGCACTAATTGCGGAGGCTTTTACTCTGCATATCTGCCTTTGAGGCTTTGATGGATCTTTGGGAACAGTTGCAGAAGAGACCGGTTGCAGAAGAGATGACGTGCCAGGAGTTCGGGTTAGCACAGAGAGGACAGCCGATATCACTCTGTATTTTTGATTAATAGTTTTCTATCCCAAACACAGCTGCCCCGCCGAACTCGGGTCCACCCGCTTTGCTGCTGCCCCAAGAGAAATGAAGACACTGTGGATAAATGTTAGTGTCCAGTCCCACCTGAAATCACTCAGTGGTGTATGGGGAAGTCCTGTATGGGATGCATTATCCATGTCCACCTCAGGAACACACTTTGACCGTCCTCACCTGTAAATTATCAAGCAGTAATCCTATCTCTTGACATGCCTCAACCCAAGCCTGGGAATTGTTGTTTTTCAAAGTTGAATGCACATATTCCTTCACATGTATTGTTACAGTAAATAATATGAACTAGCACGAAGCATTAAAAACTAGTACTGTTTGTTATCTTACAGAAAGAACGAAACATGTCACATTTAAGGGCCTACATTCGGTCCAGGCTCCGTCTACATTACATTAGTGTGAGTTTGCGTTCACATACTTAACTGTTGTGTCTATTCTGGTATGCAGTAAGAACCAAAGAATGTAAAGTACTTGGTGCCATTTGTCATTGTTTGAGAGATTAATCCCAAGCACCTCACGGTGCCACGAGACCTTCAGAAACCTGGCAGTGTGCATGATACAGTCTAATCACTTACCAACTACAAGGGGCCAGAAATATTCCGAGTGACACAAAGAAGCAGTAAAACAAGTTCACTCATCCACAACCTCAACGTTAATGAGTCATCAGCATTCCTCAGTCATTAGACGTTCATACAACCTTCCAACAAAAATAATATTCTACATCTTCATTTTGCAGAAGTAATCTGTTCTTCTCATATACCTTCACACTTTCTCACTAGACTGCGACTATAATGCGAGCCTGACCAGTGTCCCGCTGCTGCATTGATGTGATAAACAGAAATAACATAATCTCGCACTTTTCTCTGAGAAAGGGTTTGGTCGCCAGAGCAACAGGGAACTATTTAGAAATGTTGCTTGTCAACGCTGCGTTCATAACAATTCTGGTCGTAGTAAGAGAAGATAAGAAGGACGTTGAAAGCGCTAGATAAAACATAGACGTGTCTGTGTTTGGAGAAGAAAGTAGTGAGTGAGAAAGCGGGTTTTGATTGTATGCAGAAGATAGGGAGATGGGGTGAGGTAGACGGCGCATCGTCAATGTAACCGAGATGCCTGCCAGCGGCATCTGCTAGCGCTATCGAATAACCTTCTGCGTCTGCTCAACCCTCGCACCTTACAGCATTCAGCAAAACAGTAACTCACTTCTCAGACGCTTTTTCGTCGCCGACTCAGTTCAGTGGAAAACAAACAAACAAGGCATTCATTGTGTGAGATTATGTCAGCATCTTCTCACGGCGGCTACAGAACCGCTCGCAGTCTGTTGGGTGTTTGTTTCACATGAGCATGTTTGGCTTTCAAGTAATGAGCTCGATCTTTAAAGGTAACCCAGCAGGCCGGGAGTGCTTTTGACAATTCCATTCCCCGTCTGGCTGACCTTAATCTGGATTAGTTGATTTTCTTCCCTTGGATTAACAGCTTGTGGTTCAATTAAACATCACGCAGACCAATGAGTTTGAATCATGGTATTACAGAGTACCACAGGGAGCTTGAAGCGTAACTGAAAAAGCTCCAACTTCAATGTGTCCTCTGTGGGAATCCGGGGCTCGGCTGTCCGGCCAAACCATCTGGAGATTTTTTGGCCTACCACGTTTTAGGGCTACCGTGCTATGCAGAGGCATTCCTAGACAATGTGGAGTCATACAGGGAGTCGCTAGCTAAAGGGTTAGAAAGACTCTCAGTTTGGTGAAATGAAAACATTCCTCAGAGGTAGATATTTTAGCTTGAAGACAATCAGCAGTAAAGAAAGCAGAGCTAGTACTCTCCAGTCGTCCAATAAGCTATTTTAGCGTTAGCTTTAACTACAATCAATCATGAGTGCAGCACTTAGCATCATTACTCTACCCAACCTGCTCAGCATGCAAGAAATGCTGATGCAACTTACATTTGAGTCCATTCGTCAGGAGAACATGGAGGAACCTCAGGAAGAAAACTCCGCCTCAGTAACAGCAGCTCAGATAAAGCTTATTAGTTGCAAACAACAGATGGCCATGCTTCCACTGAGCAGGTTAAACATGTTGAACTGAGTGAATGTCACGCCGGCTTGTTTGTGCAGTTCTCTGGGTAGAAAAGTGAGATTTCAACGGTCCAGTGATGAGCCGTGCCTCATGGCAGATGGAAATTCTATCACCATAATGGAAAATAAACCTCTCACCGTGTGACAGTCTGGTGCGCTGACTGGACTGAATCGATGCACAGTACCATTTATTTTGCTAGAATTGTTTAATATTATTTTGTGTTGCTCTCTGTTCGAACCAGTTGGAACGAACAGCAGTGGTCCAGAGCTGGGTGTACCTGAAACCTGAGCTACATGTCAGAGGAATCTCAAATGAAACGAAGGAGTGCTCATGTGCAGTGCAGAAAAACAGAAACAGGGATGGGTTAGGGTTGAATTGTGGCTTTCAAAGGCTTCTGATGGCATTCTTACCAGCAGCTGGTATCTGCTGTACAGGGTGCAGGGATTCTTGTAGCCGTTTGAAACCCAATCTAGTCTTAAGAAATGCTCCTAGCTTAACTCTCAGTTTGGGGAAATACAGAATCCTGCATTTTTTTATACTGCAACCTAACACCATGTGACATTAAGTCCCACTTGCTTAAAGTAACTTAAGAAAACTCTGACGCCATCAGGGATAGTTTCACAGGTTTGGTCAGTAGTAAAAGAACGACTGAGCTTGTGCTGACTTGGATGATTTGATGGAGTGCCCTTTAAATTTTATTTCTAAAGATCTATTTCATGTTGCACAGTGTGTAACATAATGACGGATCAATCTGCCTGCCAGGACAGATCCTGCCTTGTCTAGTTTCTCATTTAATGTCAACCGCATAACGCTTTCTGACGCTTTTCTAACATAATATGGATATTAAGACACACTGATACTGAATGAATGAATCAAATGATCCCACACAACACATGTGTTTTCATTACATTACCGTCCGCATATAAATTAAATCACATTTGCAGTTTAGTTACATGGGATCATCCGTGTTTTGTGTCATTTTTTGGGAGACAGAGTTGGCAGGACAGCAGAGAGAGCGACTGAACAAAAGTGGGAAGGGGCAAAGGGGGTGTTCAGGAGTAAAAAAAAAGGGGGGAGGTTAAGAGGAGAGGAGAATAATGAGAGAAAAGGAGCAGAGACAAGAGGCTCGATTGACTTTAGGGCCTCACTTGTCTTTTTCTGGTCTCTCAATTGCTGCCCTCATTCCCCTTTCCCACTCTCTCTCTCTCGCTCTCTCTCTCTGTCCTTCGTGCCAAGTCGTTGGTTTCCTCCATGCATGCAAGGCCGCGGTGGTGGCGGGGCGGATGGGAGGAGGTGGAGGTGGTGACGGTTCCTGTCGGTGACTGGATCATATGTGACACTGTAATCCCTTTTACCCTGGCGCAGCTCTTCTTAAATCCTCTTCTCTGCACTGACTGACACCGGCCAGACGTGCTCCGGCTCAGACGTCAGCGCTGTAGCGCGGTGTACTTTTACACCCGCTGCCGTGGATGACGCGCAAACGTCGCACCAGCATTTCAACGTTTTAGGAGTAGTGCCCGTGTTTGCCTGCGAGCAGTGATACTTAAACGGAAGCGGAAGCATGGCTCATCGTTGAAGTCCTTTAAAACTGTCCCGAACGCTAACGGAAAATAAAAGGGTCAGGTCAGATTTCATCATCTGACAGGAGAGGATCCTGCCCCGTCGCATGTTTAACTATGAGAAACTGTGTGTATTTGTGTTCTCCGAAGCTGCTCAGTCTAAACATATCTCGTAGAGATTGGGCCCCGCACACAATCCGCTTTTCCCTCGGACGCATTGTTTAAAATGTTGTGTAAATGTTGAATTAATATGTCACTTGTCAGGGTTGTGTTTGTGTGTCTGCCTGGGTGTGGAGAGAGTTTGGGATACACTGTGTATCTTATGTTTCATCCACACGTTGTTTGCCACAGATATTGATAATGACTTTTGATTTTTGTTGTTGTTATTTCTGCCAGACTAAACACTTTCCTTACTAGTAAACACGTCTCTGTCAGACTTTGGTGTTCACCGGCGTTTTAAGAAGCTCTTTGTTTGAGTGATTGCTGGTTTCAGTTCCCGAGTCCGAGGAGGAGAAGGACAGCGTTGCTCTTTTGTTGTCTGGCTGTTTTTTGTTTGTTTTTTCTTTCCTGTCAGATTCTCAAATACCCACAAGTCCTGATCTTTTTTTGGGGGTAGAAGTCTGGGGGATTTATTTAAAGCTAGAAATTATAGAAATGAAGAACAGAAGTAATCTGCTTTCTGCTTTTTTCTTCCCCCGATCCACAAAAAACATGTCAGAGCTGCAGGAAAGGTCAACTAACAAATGACACCCCTGTGCTATACTGGGGTTTCGACCCCAGAGTAACCAATCGCTCCCACAATGAAACCGCTCTGAGGAATTAATCATCACCTTCCGACCTCATGCACTGACCCTGTAAACCCCAGAGAAAACCTAGAGGTGTTATGGATGATGGTAGGGAGAGAGAGACAGGAGGAGGAGAGTGGGAAAAGGCTGTTTCCTCTCTCATGGGGTGCCTATGGGGCCTTCATGAGTTGACAATTAATAGTCTCTGTAGGTTTCCTGAATGGGGAATTGAGACGAATTGTCTCTTGGCTATTCAACTGCATTCAAGCGCGCCGCGAGACTAAAAGAAAAAGAAAAAGAAAAGAAGAAAGCATTGGCTGCGAGGGCGAATTACCCATAAGGCTTGTTTTTGAAACATTTCCTTTTTGTCCTGCAGACACAGGCCCCAATGGGAAGACCACCATACTTTTGTGTGCACTCACCCACACCCAGTGAAGTGACCATTTCTGAAAGCCCAGACATCTGCCAAACCAGAGCCACTTTAAAATAGTGATCTCTCAGCAGCTCTTCTTGTTGCGAGCAGTTTAGCCACGGGATGGTGAGAGAAAACAGATCATATTGAGCCTGACGTTTGTTTTGTTCCTTCCTGACATCTGAAGGCAGAAGTTATATTCAACCATTTCAGTAGCCGCAGAACGACATGCTGTACGTCCGTCTCTTTTGCTTTACAGACAGCGAGGCATTGATGTTAGGGCCGAGCCATAAATCATAAAGAGAGCGCCTCAAATTATATGGAACTCCAGAAGAATGGGACGTGAGCTTCCACGGAGAAAGCTTTGGATTGCATCAGTAAAACTCGAAAGATGAAGCTGGAAACTGCCGTGAGCGGTGGGAGATAATACAATCAGGGGACGGCGGTTTCTAAACTGCTAATGATGCTGTAGGACAAATGACAAATGAGTTGGGGTGGATGTTACTCCGTGGTCATACAGGAAAGTTAAACGTGAAGCTTTGGAGGACCTCCCTTTGTGGGAGTAGTGTGTGCAGCATAACGGGGGGGGGTAGCATAACGGTTGCACATATGCGAACGAGCACAGGGCACGGACGCGGCGGATGTGTTAGAGGGAAAGAGAAAAGGGAGACGGAGCTATCTGAAGGCCCCTGGTCTGTTTCCATGAATGGCCTCAGCAGGGAGAAACTGTCCCTCATTGTCAAGTTATTTGGCAGGTCTTTTTTTTTACACCCTCATGTTAAATTCATCAACATTTCTCTGTAATTTACTTTTTTCTTTTGTCCCTCAGAATGTCTTGAGATCACGTTTTTTTGCCAAACTGTTTCCTGATGAGGCCTCAATAGCTACGGCAGATGTATGGCGCGCCAAAAGGAGCAATGGCTTTCATGGCGATTAAGCAAAAGAAAAAAAAGAAAAGTGAAGTGTTGGGTGAGGTATAACTTAGTTTAATTATGTGGTTCGATTTGAAACGGGTTGTTCCAGCAAGAAGAACAGCACAGACTAATCATTCACTGATCATTCATTTGGACTTTTCTGTCTGCGTAGAGAGGAAATGGTGTAGTAAAAAGTTTAGAGTCAAAGGAAGAAGCTCAGTGATCTATTTCATCTACACTAAATATCTACCTTCCGATTATCAAATTAAATCCTAACTTCTGCTTATGTTGGGTCCATAAAGCCACTTCCACTATTACGTCTCTCTTCGTTTGGTCAGCAGAAGCTTTAGGCTACAGTCGACTTTCCTGCGGCTGCACAGGTCAGCCACGACTTAGGCTACTGCATCGTTTTCCATTCACACACAGCCAACCCCGCTCATCTCCCCCTCACCGCGCTCATGTTTTCTGGGGTTTTTTACATAAACTGCGGCTGCTGAGGTGACAGCAGCTCTTCACACAACAACCTGAGCCCTTTTCAGAATTAACAGACTGTTTATCACTCACTATCTTCTACGTAACTTTTTTCTGACCCCAAAACTCTGTCTCTGCCCTGTAGTTTGAGTATTACATATCCTCTGATGATATCTGGTCTTCTGACCATAATAGCAACCGCAGCAGGGAAAAGATTTACTGAAGAGTAATAAAATCATCAGGGCAAATGTTTATCGTGGGTTTCTAGTTTTCTACATGTCATATGATTTGTTTATAATTAGGTCAAATACACATCTTTTACTAATGCTTTTTTCACCCCCAATCTCAGCTCCTTTAAACCTCATGCATTTGTCACTGGTTGACAGAAAAGGGTGCCACAGTGATCTTAGAATTCATGGGAACCACTAAAAACAGCCTCAAAGTCCTGTATCTCACTGAGACTTAGCTTATTTGTTCAACTTCCACTGATGTGAATCAGACACTAGACAAACTTGGCCATTTGGAACACATCTCCAGTATTAAATAGATATGGCTCCAGGCAAATAAAATGTGATTTGCATCAGAAGTAGACAATAATATTGCTTCTCTGGACACCACCGGAGGTTGAGGTAGAACTCTGGGTACCCTAAGTAGCTGCTGCTGCTGCTTGCAGCTTTGCTAAACTAAAAGAAAATCTCAATTTGAAGTGAGATCTGGCAGGAAAACGCACTCATGTATTCAAAGCGCTTATGGTGAAGAATAGCCCCTTTCAGTTTGTTAAATTATTGATGCATTAACCTGAGAGCTATAATTTTAATGTGAGTGGTCCATGTGAGCGCTGACTGCGACTACTTCATTAAACTCTTGGAGAGTGTAACCTCCGCCAGTATGTTTCACTGCAGCTGTCGGATGAAAGCTGAAGCTTGTATATCCAATTTTGGGGATTTTTCTTCTTTTCATATCAGTTGAAGGATTCCATGTTCGTCTACGGGGAGGAAAACATTCTCAAAGCTGTTATCCTTTGAAAAACTCTGTAAAAGGACAGTCAAGAGCTTAAGTACGTCTCCCACTCAATATATAAATGTAAACGTACTCAATTAAGCTGAGACTTGGCACTGCAATGTAGTATTCATTATTTTATGGCAAAATGACTGTGCCAAAGCACACAGCCTAATGCAATGTGTAATTACCTACTATGAGAGTGCATCTTTGCAAAGCGGTAACTACAGCCATCAGAACCCGACACAGATAGAAAAGAACGATATTATCGAGTGCAGTGTGCAATTGTACCTATTTATTTTCCATATTGGATATTGTCTCTTTCAGTTTCTATCTGTGTGTTTTTGCCACCAGACATCTTGATAAGAGCGATTTTCCCCCTCGTCTGTGTTGTTTAAATGCCATAATGGGAGGTAATTGTGTGGAGAGCGGAGTGATAAGGCTGTAGACTCGCGCAGAGTTGGTGGCACCAACATGGAGACGGATAGACGCCTGACTCCAGTTCTGGTCTCCTTGCTGTTTCACAAACGTCCTTAAAAAACTGATAAAAAGTACATTTCTTTACATCTTCAAAGCCTACTTTTCAAAAATAGCCTAATTATTTTGTTTTTTACCTTTCATCTCCCACGAAGGGGAAAATGCTTGTTTTGATGTTCCTCTAACCTTTTCATCCAGGGATACAGAACACACCACACTTAATGGTAATTTTGATGATGGCTTTGAATTGTGCTCCAGCTTCAAGGAAAGCTAAATCTCATCTCGCCTCCATTAGCACTAGTTCGATCTGGCACAAGGTCTAATTAAACTTTCCATGTGACTTGCCCAGGTAGCAACAAGAGGAAGAGAGTTCTGGCTGTTTATAGTGAAGAGGAACCTGAGTTTTCCACCGTTTCCCGTGGACAGATATGGAATCCATCACGATTTGTTTCCACTCTCCCGTGTGCAGAGATGTCTACGAGCCCAGAGCCCCTGTGAAACAATACACTCCTGACCTGGTGGGTTATTCATTCTGCTGGATTATATATCCCACCAGAAAGGCTCAGAGGGAAGCTCGCTTGGCAGCGGTTTGCAGGGGGCTTGAAGGGCCCTGCTGCAGACAAACAATCTTTTAACAGTTGGTGAAGTGGTCCACTGAGAGCACAGCGATCCTCTTTATTAAAACCACTTGTCCGTCATTGTCTCTTCTCTCACTCCCCTTGTTGGTTACGTGAGGCCAAGGTGCTTTGTGATTGTTTGCAGGCCCACCTGTTGTGTTTTCTTTTGTCTGCCATGTTCTCGTACTCGCTCCTGCCCGTTTTTTTTTCCTTTTCCGTGAACCTACAGAAGATTTTGGTGAAACCTGAGGGGGATATGATCCCATCCTGACTTCTCTCTTGCACTGTGCATTGAGGTCTGGCTGACGTCCAGCTTTGTCTGCTTTTTTTCCCGGGCACATTCCCATCTCCGGCGCGCTCAAATTCCTGTCTCCAGAGCGCGCGTGCACTTCGCCGAGCCTGATCACTGCGGTTGGAAGATGGATTACTCCGAAGGCATTTGTTTGACGCATTGAGCCAGTTGCGATTGTACACATGTTAAAGAAACCATACGGATGAAATCAGTTTGACCTTGTCTTAATTATTTAGTTTCCCTTTGTTGTTAAGTGTGGTGTAAGTGTGCTTACACCAGTTTACCAACAAAATCCGTGAGTCCTTATCCTCTGTAAATCTGGAGCCAAGAGTCAATGGCATTTGTCTAAATTGTTGATACAAGTAAAAGCATAGTGAGATAAGGAAGTGTAGATGGCGTTAAATAATGGGGATCTTTGTCGGCGGGTCCGGAGTTACAGTGAGTGCATTATGTTGAATGTGGTGATCCCAGTTCCACTTCACTCTTCCTGTTACTTAGCAGAGAATTTATCAGATGTGTGTGGATCACACCACACGGTTTTCAGATTAAGTGCGGAAAACGCAGACTCAGGTCTGTTGATAATCCATTTCCAAAGTCAGACTCCTTCATACAACAGAGTGGCTCTTAAATACGGCTGAACCTCGGGTAAAGTGGAAGATTTTCCAGTGTGCGGCGAGTTTGAAACCCCTGAAAGTTTGATTCTATTTGTGGAAATTAGTCAGGTTCTCCTTAGTGACCTGCACGGAGCAAACAGATTTGACCTGTTCTCAGTCAACAGACAGTGTTGTCATATTTAGATCCAGCTGAGGCATGAGACTAATGCAATGGTAAACCAACACGTCTCCAACATCTCAGGTTGGAGACGTTTAGATTTCTTATTGTACAGCAAAGGATTCAAATAGTCCTGACTCTTGTTAATAGCATTGCAAAAACTCCTTGGTGCCATTTAACTGTTTGTACTGTGCCAAAAGCCTGAGTTACTCCTTGGCGTGGATCCCACTTTTTTCCACACGCACACACACACACACACACACGCGGGTCCACCGTCGCGTGCACACCAGTAAGAAAAAGGATGATGCAGACTGGAATTGTTCAATCACAGAGGCCAAATATAAGCAGAGCTGGAAGTCTGCGCTTCCCTGACCCTTGACCTCAACTCGTCAACAGCATCTAATGAGACATTTAATCATTCTGAAATGATTATTTCCTCCAGGAGGTGCACCCTGCTCCACATTTTACGATCAGATGAGCTCAGCGTTCGCAGGCCAACTGTTGCATCAGTTGCACTTAGAGGTCAGATGTTTGCAACGGGGTCTGCTTTGGAAGAAACGTGCTAATGATGTGAATTTTACTCTTTTCGCTCAGAGCTTTGTGATGTTTACTGGAACCAGCATGAACTGTATTACTCATCTGTGATGCAAACCATTGCTCACCTAATTAATCTGACCCTCTACAGATTATTAATATCTGACTAAATATGTGCGCAGTCCACATGGGATCGTGCACAAATAACAGTTGCTCCTGGAGAGAGTTTCCTCCGTGTCTGGAGGAACTGCAGGTCAGATGTTTTAAGAGGGAAACATATGAAAACCGGCGCTACTCACACTTTTTAGATGTGGGAAAACTGGCAAAAAGTGTTTGCACCCAGGGACGCAGGTGATGCTTTTACCTTCAGCTATAACCAGAGCTTTGGCTTCCTCCCACTTTGGATATTGTAATGTGGTGGGATGGGAGGCTTAATTCAGAATATTCTGTTACTCTGGAGGTAGATGTCTGCGCTTTGATGTCTGCAGTCTGTTTTTACTTCTACCAGCAAGTCTTTTTGAATGTGGCTAAATGTGGAGTGTCAGTATCCCACATGTTAATGAATGATGCAGCAGTATTTTCAGGATTCACAGTCAGTCCTCCCAAATTACAATAACACACTGCAGATACTTTTTGTGTTTCGTACTACTACTCTTCTCCAACAAAGTGGAGATAAATGGAATTCAATAATATTCCCAAACTTTTCCATCAACACTTTTCACACGGAATATTCTTTGGAAAAGCCGCTGAGGTTTATGAGTTGTAGAACTAAACTGGAATGTTCCATCTGGAAGATAAGATGTGTTTTTAGCCGCACTAATAAAGCTCCATTTACTCTCATTGTATTAGAAATCAATGAAAGCTCCATTCTGCCAGAGGTTTGTGGGACCTGTACCTTTAAATGTAAATGTTATTTTAAGTGCAAAAGGAGGGTTGGATTACATAACATAACCACATTATCCCACCTGTCATTTCTTCGTATGTCATAAAGTCTGGGAATGAATTTATCACTGCTGAGTGTGAGATCCAGCCTGGACAAATACCTCGCATCACTCAAGGTCTCGATATCGACAGTGCCCAGTGAATCATTCATACCTCCCCATAAATAATAAAACCCTGGCAGCCAGTCAGCAGCACCTGCAACTTGAAACAGTAGTTCGTGAAACACAATCTTTCACCTTGTAAACTAATGTGTTTCACCTGCCTCGGCCAGGCCGTCTGAGTCCACCACACACAGGTAGCAGGAACACAACCTCCGTTCCTGCACTCACACCCCACCCCCCGCCTTCCTGACCTTGCTTCCTCTTCCTCCAATGAATTTTTCACCAAATCTCTTTGATATATTTGTGTCCCGTGGGAGCCTGGGAAATGCAAACTGGAAGTGTGCGGCGTAATTATTTCTCGAAACTGCACAACTACACTAATTAGTTCACTCCTCAGAAGTGGGCCTTGCATTATTTACACATCAAGGGGACACACAGGGCGGGAGATAAATATTCATTGTTTGTTGACTTTGCCCCGGTCCCCGCAGCTCGGGCGCAAGTTGAGTTGCGAGCCGCTGTCATTGTGGCTTGTTTATGCGACTTCTGCATCGCTGGTGCCGGCGACATAGTCTGCCCTGTTCTTCCGTAATTATCTCTGCTCGGAGTCGCTTTAATAAGTGGACCACGTCGTCATTCGGACACACGCCGATCTAATAAATACATGGTTTTTTGTAACCGTGACCTCGCGCAGACTTGTCCCGCCGCATATGCTGTAGGAGTAATAAACAATAAAAGCATATTGGACTCTGTGACCGTGTCACCCTCCAGCTTTGTGTTCTGGGTCATCGCTTTTTTTTTATCAAAAGAGTCTCGAGTTTCCTGCTACTGTTGGAAGCACAGCTCATTTGTGGAGCATGTGAAGTCTGCTTTTCCTGTCAATAGTCGGGTATGAATGCTGATCTGACCCGGTGGTCAAAAGGCCTGAAGGCCTATTGTCTGCTTAAAAAAAAACCCTGCTCCCATTGTTTACTTTTGACAACTGTTCTTTTCTCATTTCCTACTTTACGCACAATGCGTAAAGTCTGTGCGTGTTTCTAATGATTGTGAAGGCGAGGGGGGGGGGGGGCATCATGCGATGCCTGGCACAAGAATTACCATAATCACTGTCAACATTAATGGAGATCCTATCACTCGAGAATTCAAACATGGCTTTTCCATATTTATAGAAGCAATAAACAAAGAATGTGCAGCAAAATGTCTGTTATGATTCAAAAGCGAGCCGTGTTTACTGGCTTTGAAATGCATATTTGGGTTAGTGGATGAGGCGGGGGAGAGTGCAGTTTAGGTTGTGGGAGACGAGTGGAAATGTAATATCGCCACATTAGAAACAGAACATATGAAACCCTAGATGTCTCACTCTCACTGTCTCCAGTGCTTCCATTTTCCCTCAGACGTTTGCATAGCGGAGCTTATGCAGCGTCCATTGTCCTGCTGGAGCTGTTGGTTTTGACTCCCATTGGAACCATGGCGACCGTGTCCAGACTGTTCTTATGTATTGAATGTGGCATATTTATGATGTGTGTTACGCTCCTCGTACGTGAGGTTGGCCACTGGTGCTGGACGATGGGTTCGTGCTTGCCTAGGCGGTTTTCGGTAGTAGATTTTAAAAGTGTTGGGATGAGGTTGTGGTCAGGACCAAGTGTCTTCCTCAAAACCCTGAAAAACAGTAAAAGATGTTGAAAATGCATCCGTAAACTTTTGGCCGCTGAGTGCGTAAACACGGATGGTTGCGGAGGATTTCCCGGCTTTGGAAATCCTTCAGTGGGCTTCGCGCGGTCTTTTAAAAATGAGTTTGCATCCCTTTGATTTACTCGAAATCATCTAATTTTTATAAACAATCGATCTAATCATAGATTTCACTCTTACTGCTGCAGCATCTGTATTTAATTTGACTAATCAGCGCGCTATATGGGACGAGGTTTATCCAGCATGGGGGGTCTTTGGTGAACAGTAATGTGTGTTTATTTTAGTTTCTACGACATGAAAGTGAAAATCCCCAAGCGCCCGTTAGTTTGCTCTACTGTTACACTCACTGTAAGTCTCTATGGAAAAGCCATAGAAAAGCCTCAAGTCAATTTGTATATCGTACAATTTCCACGAGCCCCGGTGAGAGTGTGGTGTAAGATCTGCCACCTACACGGTTCAGTTTTTGGTAGTCGAACATATGGGTAACGTGTTAGGCTACTAAAAGGCATCATATCACTAATGTGATTAATATTGGAACAGACAAACGTCACGTTTTTGGTTAAGATAAATACAGTCTTGAATTAAACGGGGATTCTGCTTCCTTAAAAGTTGACCCTTTGAGTGATTACACTTCATCACTCGGCAGTTGTTCCTCCCCGGTGCTGGACAATGACAACTTTCCCCTCATCATCTGAAACTCAAGAAGATGTTGCAGCGATCCTAAGAGCTGTAGCAGGCGGAGTTTGGCGGAACCTTAATGGAAATTGTGGTGTTTGTTTTTCCTCTGCAGGTGGAGATCACACTCCAGGACGTCAATGACAACCCTCCCGTTTTCCCTAACGATATTCTGGATGTGACTATTGAGGAGAATGTTGGAGACGGCTTCAAGATAATGCAGCTAACAGCCACGGATGCAGACGAGGTAATGGCTCCCCAAGTTTCTACTCTAACAGTGTTTTTGCACTTTTCTCTCACTGCTTTCCGAATAGATATCCTGGGAAAATATGTTTTAATTTTCAGTCCTGCAATCCCGGAGGTCAGCTCTGATCTACATTGAGCGTCTTAACATTGCGCTTTCTATCTTTGTGTCGACACAAACGGGTGGAACCCAGCTTCATTGTGCTTTTCTATCTCATCAGATGTGTTGAGGCCACTGGTGTCACTTGAGCCTGAACAAGAACAGCCAGCGATTGATTTTCCAGCCCACCTCTCTGATAGTCGCACAGTCCCCATAGTTCACATTACTTCACCGGCATCACTCTCAATTAGTTAAAGGCTCCATCTTTAGCTGCTCTGGGCAGGATATAGACATTAAATCCTGCAATGAGCGAAACACAGGCCCCGCTGGTATCTCCAAGGTCTGCGGTCCTGCACCCCAGCCAAAGGACACAATTGAAGTGAATGGAAAAAGTCGGGCCATAGACGGGAGAGAGATTAAAAAGGACTACGGACTTAAGTTTAATGTTAACTTATGAGGCCACACGTTTTTTATTGCACAGCTGTTGCTTTACCTACTTCTTTTTTTCTTTGAATGTGAGGAGAGTTGTGCAGAGTCTCACTTCAGGCCATTTAAAAAAAAATCGGAATACTATTTCGCCTGTAAAACTCAGACCTGGAGGCAGGTCAGGCTTTTCAGCGGAGGGATTTTAAGGACAGTATTTGATTATTTTCTAAAATATTTACAGCTTTGATCTTGAAAGGTTTAGCATATGGTATTGAAATCAAACTGTGCAGTGGTTTTCTCATGTGTAAATTTATGGCTAGTCTCAGCCCGAACGGTGGTCCGTAAGGCACAAACTTAGGACTGAGTCATTTATAGAAAACCAGAGATTATGACAGTGCATAAATTATGATAATAATGAAAACTTTATTGATCTCCTTGATGAAACTGTTGTTTGGACAGCTGCTAGACCTGTGCCTGTGCTACTACGGGGTATCGGTGTCTTGTCCAACCTCGACATGTAACATGGTGGGACTGGGAATCGAACTTGCTCACCCTTGAAGATGGTTTGAAGATGACCGCTCTGCCCACTGAGCCGTCATTCCGCCCATGAGCATATAATGAGCATATACGTTTCCTTAAAAAAGTCAAGCTGAAGGGCTTTCTTCCAAAACAAGGCTTGCTTTCCATCAGTGATTCAGAAGACAAAGGAAACATAGAAACACTTAAAGAGAATGCAGAGGAGCCTTTTTAGGAATTACAGCTTCTAGAGATGTTTACTCCAAACTTCAGCGCCGCCATGAATAGGTTGCTAAATAGAAGCTTGTACTTCATTCCAGCTCTCCCTTGGAGCCAGATACGAGGCCAGCCAAGTCTTTGCCCACATCCTTACGCAGGAAACTTAAGTTGCGCTGACACTGAGCGTACGGAACGCATTTAGTCCTTGTTGAGAGAGCCACATGTGTGAGCCAGTGCAGAGCAGCCAAGAGTGCAAGCTGTTGGCCAGCTGACGCGCTGAAGTCAGACATCGTAATGATCCCATCCAATTTAACAGTGCTACATGTGGGATTCATGTGTGAGGGTATTAAAATGCTGTTTCTACGCATCCGTTTTTCTCTACGCCCGTTTCCACCCTGAGAAGAAGGGGTTGAAAGAAATCAATATCAAATAGCATTGTTTTATTTCCCTCTCTGAAAATGTCTCTCACCTCACTGAAGGCAATGTGCTGCTCTCTTTGCTCTTAGCGTTTTATTAGAACGGTGACCTGATGTGGAAAGTATGTCACGGGTAAAAACCTTTCTTAATGAAAGTGCAACAACAGTTGTTTTAGTTGTGTGAAAGTCAAACGAAGGATAACTTATTCCTGAGGCAACTGTATTTCTATCCGATGCTTGAAACAGACTCACACAGCAGCGCTGCAGCTGGCTGGGCCACCTCGGACTTTCAAAGACTTCATCTTTACACTGTCGGTGACAACGCGTTGCTTGTTTTCCAGGAGTCTGTGTTATGATTGGCTCGCCTGCGCTGTGCCGCTGCACACAGGAAGCTCGCTGTCCCCCCCGGCGCTGTCTGCTTTGCGCCTCACGCTTCTCGTAGGAGCTGCGTGCTCCCAGAAACCACTCATCTGCTAAATGAGTTCTCTCCTGCTCCCGTCCTGTGCCCTTTGCTTCCTCGAACACTGCTATTTAATTGGTCGGTCCTCTTTTCTTTTCCTGCCCCCAACAACCCAGCCTGTCTTTAGAGATCTATAAAGTAGTCAAACTCAAGTGAAGGTCAAGAGGGCAACTAGTTTTGGTGTGTGTGTGTGTGTGTGTGTGTGTGTGTGTGTGTGTGTGTGTGTGTGTGTGTGTGTGTGTGTGTGTGTGTGTGAGGTCTTGTTACTTTGGTTCAGTAAACAGAGAGAGAAATTAGTGCCTAAAATAATACTAGAGCTATTTCTATGTGTGTATATGCTCAGACCATAACACAGATATGTGTGTTGGACCGAGGCCTCTGTGGACCCCCCCCCCGCTCAGCCTCTCGCACCTTCCACGCTCTGCTTTTGAACCCTATCAGAAAATTAATTGGCGAACTGCGGGTGTGGGGTTTCAGACTCGAGTCCAGGTGGCTGATGGGATTGCCAGATCTGGAGTCACTGATTGATGACAGCAGGGTCCTTAGAATGGCAGAGCCTCATTTCATCCTCCCCATCTCCCTCATTTTTTTTTACAGGGCCTGGATCCCAGGCCTGGTCTCTGGTAATGCAATGAGAGTCAAGGTCAAGGAGACGGGGGCTTTATTCGTCGTAAAAATAAACCACAGGAAGGAGATAAGAGCGAGTCATGAACTTGGCCTTTCAATATTGACTCTATCCTTAACTTCTGTCTTGTTCGGGCTGGTTGGTGTCTTAGTATCTCTTCCTGTTAAAGACAGAAATAAAAGAGAATGTTTAATTAGTTTTGAATTAGGTCATACTTTAAAACAGTATCTACTGCTTAAACACTCCGCTTTTTACTTTTACACCGCTGCTAACGGTTAGAGAACTGCGTGAAAGCTGCAGATTAAGTGAGAGTCGGAGACACTGCGCCTCTTTGTGTCTCAATGCACAGCGGACACATTTTTTTCGGCCACACTTCAGCATTATTGCACGCACGCAGGTTATTTAAAATACGGTTTGTCATGTGAGAAACATTGTCCAGCGACGCAGTAAATCTGTGGACATGCGAATACGCCAACAGCTTAATGCTACGCCCCTCTTTCTACGACTTTCTATTGTCCTGGCAGGACCAAAAAGCATCTCACAAACATTATGCATAGTTGAAAGAGTCTCTTTTAGCTTAGCTCTAAACCAGCTGTAACCAGAGCCCTCGTTTCATCTCGGTGAATAGCAGTAGCTTTTTGATGTTGCTTTTCCTTTTTGGCAGAAGTCACAGAGCGAGACAGTTGTCTGATCTCCTATTGTCCCCCCCACACACACAACACACACAAGTATAAATGTCGAGCTCTGTCGGCAGCCTCATTCAGTTGTCATATCGCATTCACTTGTCCTCTCCTATTCCAAAGCCTCATGCTAAAGCCAACACGTGTGCCATGGCGCTTGTACTTAGCCAAGGTAACGGGGAATCTTTCAGTTGCATTTATAGAGAAACACTATAGCCCTGAAACGTTCAGAGATGAAGAGAGAGTTTCAATAGGACACCCGGTCATTCAGCAAATGTCTTTTTCTCTCTTTCGTGAAACCAGTCCTGTTTTTAAGAAACTTCATGAAGATCCCTTTTTCTTTCCTTTCCTTTCCTTTCCTTTCCTTTCCTTTCCTTTCCTTTCCTTGTTCAGGATTTATTTATCTTAATTTTCAGGGTGAACTTAACTAATTACTATAATAGATGCAATAACTAATACAGATTGGATGTGATGCACTAAGAGCCTAAGAACTTTCATTTGAGGTCAAACCTATTGACGAGTTTTTGCTCTTACCTCTTGTAGAAAATTGTTACAGTAATAATTACAGTATGTTCAAAGTGAAGTTTGTGCCTTAAACACTTAGATTTCATTAGGATAACTCTATTTCATTTTATGTCTTCACTTCAGGGGCCCAATGCTCTCGTGACATACACTATCATCAGCGGGGCGGACGACAGTTTTCGAATCGACCCAGAATCCGGCGATCTGATCGCCACCAAGAAACTGGACCGGGAACGCCGCTCAAAATATTCCCTTCTGGTGCGAGCAGACGATGGAAAACAGTCGTCTGACATGAGGCTGAACATCACCGTGAAGGACGTCAATGACCACACGCCCAAGTTCTCCCGCCCAATGTACTCGTTCGACATCCCTGAAGACATGACACCAGGTAGAGTAGGGTACAGGATACTTTTTTTATAAGTTTGTAGAAGTATTCTTCTTTTTTTACACTTTACTTTTTTACTTATTAGGCCAAATGGACAGTAACAGATATTGAATTTATGTTCCCCTCATACTGCTTCAGTCACAGTCCAGGAAATGAACAAATATAAAACGTACAGTGAAGATGCAACGTTCTAATAAAAGTACTTCATTACTTTTCTCAGTTATGACAATGTCTTCATCTGTCTGGAACAAATTGAAAGTTATTTTAACAGCTTGCACTGAGTCACTGGTATTAACAAAGAGCCTTAACAACCCCCCGCAGATATACTAAAGTAATTATTTTTGTTACATGGCAGTAAAATTTAACTTCTCGTCTCTGCGTTACCACAAAATCTCACAGGCTCCATTGTGGCTGCAATCCTGGCCAGCGACTCTGACTCAGGGGTCAATGGTGAGGTCACTTACTCGCTGGAGGAAGACAAGGACGAGACGTTCCTCCTTAATCCTGTGACGGGAGTTTTCAACGTGACACGTCCACTGGACTACGAGACTCAGCAGTACTATATTCTGACAGCTAAAGCCCAGGATGGCGGGGGACAGTCCAGCACAGTCAGAGTGTACTTCAATGTTCTGGACGTGAATGACAACCCGCCCGTCTTTAACAGCACCGTTTATAGCACATCTGTCTCTGAGAGTCTAACCCCTGGATCCCGTATTGTCACTGTCGGGGCCAGCGATGCCGATGACGGTACGTTCACGAGTTGCAGTTTTCTGTTGGTCTTAGTTCAGGCTCAATGAAGTACTTGGTTAAATAGTACTCCGTTACAAGCAAAAGCATGACTTCAAATTCCTAGTTACATGTTCTTAAACGTACTGTACAAATACAGAAACTTGGTCATATTTTTTAAGTAGTGTGGGTTGACCATAGAAGATTCATAATGCAGCCCATTAAGTGGCCCGAGTTCATTTCTGCGTTTCAGGTGGTGGGTATCGTGTTTGTGGTGTTTGAACAGTCACCGCTACTCTCCTCTGCTGTAATTACTGCTTCACCCAAGGCCTAATGTGGTCATAGTGACCTACATTCCTGGGAAATACTTTGCCTACTTCCCAAGCAGAGTTTGGCTTCTTCCTCCGCTGTCCGCATCATCTGAGACGTAGCTGTCACTTTCCACTGTCAAAATAAAACATTGTTAGCACTTCCTAAGCCCTGACCCCTAAACCCCACACTTTATCTCTGGACAGCGTAGCCTAAACTCCAGTGGAAACAGCGCTCAGGAGTTTGATAAGGGCTTAGTTGTGTACCGTAAATGCACACTGAAGTGTGGGAAGGTGCCGCCACTTTCCACACGAATTACGGATGCTCAATTTAAGATGATTTTAACCCCCAGTTCGAGGGGGGGGGGGTTGCATTGCAGATAAGGCTAAATTTCAAGGTCGGATAGTTCGGCTACATTGTTATGTCGTTAAAATAAATGCTTCAATTGTGAGGGATTTTCCAAACATTTAGGAAATGGTGTTTCTCTCTTGATAGCAATCTGTCATACAACATGAATGGATTGTCCATGAAGAGTAGCAGCCAGAGCTCCAGCTGGTGCCTTTGCACAATATGTGGAAATGGATGTTGATAATGCCTATAAGTATCTAATTCGTACACATAAGGCACATTCAACAGTCATATGTAGAACAATGGATGTCATTCAGAAATATCAACATTTGACATCTATTGTGTCTGTTTATCTTGTTTTTTTGTTCAGGGTCATATTAAATTGTTCCCAGTATTCAATGTTTAGTTAGAAATACACCTTTACTCTCAGAATGTCTGTCATTTTTCTTTCTTTTATTGTATTAAAAAATGATCAAAGCAAAATGGTAATTAATTAAAAAATAAATATAATTAGTTGTTTACTACTTCTACAGTATTTCTGTTTTATGATTTTTCTTGTCTGATTTCTTTCAGGTCCAAATGCCCAGCTCCTCTACAAAATAGCGTCAGGAGATACCCAGGGACACTTCATCATCACTAGGGAAGGAGATCTCCAAACCAAGAAGGCCTTGGACAGAGAAACTCAGTCCTTCTACAATCTGGTCATCATGGTCAATGACCTGGCCCCAGCCCCCATGACCCGCTTCACCAGCACCGCTCAGGTGTCCATCATTCTCCTGGACGTCAATGACTGTCCGCCGACCTTCACGTCCCAGAAGATGACCTACATCCAGGAGAACACACCAGTGGACACAGTGGTGTTTACAGCGCAGGCCAGCGATGCCGACAGTGGACCCAACAGCTATGTCGAGTACTCCCTCAGGGGACCTTACGGCAACAAGTTCAGCATTGGTACAATTGACGGAGACGTGAGGTTAATTGGGGAACTTGACCGAGAGGAGCTTTCCAACTACACTCTCACAGTTGTGGCTACAGATAAAGGAGAACCTCCTCTGTCCTCGACCATGGATGTGACTATGGTGGTACTGGATGTCAATGACAACACACCAAGCTTCTCACAGAATATCTACGATATTGAGATTGAGGAGAACACCTTGACGGGTACAGACGTCATCCAGGTCTTTGCCAGTGATGCTGACGAGGGCACCAATGGACAAATCCGATTTTCTATCTCCGGAGGCAACACCAACTCTGATTTCAGGATTGATTCAGTCACAGGGATGATTTCAGTGGCCAAGCAGCTTGACCGTGAGGTACGGTCGTCCTATTCACTGGTGGTCCAAGCGGCCGACCGTGGCAGCAGCCCCAGGGTGGACCGTGCAACAGTCAACATCGTGCTGCTCGACGTCAATGACTGTTCGCCCGCGTTTGAACTCTCTCCTTACACTGTGAATGTTCAGGAAAACCTGGACAACCTACCGAAAAACATCCTGCAGGTCCGTACGTTTGTTTCGCTTCTTTTGTGAACACAATTATTGAATGTTAATGCATTAAGGACGTGATTAGGATTCACAGACAGGACCGGCTGAGTAAAACGAAGGCAGTGTTTTGAATGACCTGAGACCTTAAACAAGCTAATGCTTTAACCAAATCTGAAGTAATGCTAACTTAATAAGTGTAGGTATGTGAGCAGTACTAGTGGGCTGAACATGGTGCTCTGACTAAAATGATAAAGCCAAGTCATGTACGACTGCAATCTGCTCTGCACAATTAGAGCTTTATGGGGTTTCCCCCGAAATATGAAACGGGGCTAAATTGCACGATGCGGCAATTAGTGTTCTGATGACTAAATGAGCCATATATGAAAAATAAAGGGGAATGAGGGATTGTTGTTCTCGTTGGCTTGTTTACCGTACTCTCTGAGGAAATGAGGGTACAGTTACGTGGTGGGAAATGATCCGTGTGTGGACGGTTTTGCCACACATCTGTAGACTAAGCTAGCTATGCCTGTCTGCTGCATGCAGTCGCAGGGAGGGCAGGGAAGCCCACAAAGTATTTGGGTACACTTGCAAACAGTTTAGCACGATAGAATGAGAATATTTTTTTGAAATTACTCAGTTTATCCGGGGATACACTGGTGATTCTGTGGATTAAAACCGATGATGATGATATAATCCAGCTAATATCATCTTGTCTAGTTGTCAACACAATAAAATGTCAAATGCAAAAAAAAAAAACACAAGTTTATCTTATTTTCCATTTCATAATTTATACATTAACTCCATGTTACAGAAAGAACTACTGTATTCTTTATGTCCAGTACTTTTGTTGGACAGTGATAGTTTCTTGTATATTTACACATTCAAAATGTAAATGTGATTTCAGTTCTGGCTAACTTTCTATTCCTTCTAGTTGCTCCAGACTGCTGTTGTTCTGCTGAAGGAAATGGAAAACACATTTCTTGTAAAAAAAAAAAAAAAAAAAAAAATTAAGTTGTCTATAAAAACCGAATTCTTTTTCTTCTTCTTTTTTTCTCTAGGTTGTTGCCAGAGATGACGACCAAGGTGCCAACAGTCAGCTGAGCTACATGCTCAGTGGTGGAAACGATGAGGGAGTGTTCAGCCTGTCATCCAGCGGTCAGCTGAGCCTGACCCAGACTCTGGACCGTGAGGCTCAGGGAAAATACGTTCTGCTGATCACAGCCACTGACTCAGGTACAACTACACGGGAGGTTTGGAGCTAATGGGACAGTCGATACCCTTCTGAAATGTTTGATGTTTAATTGTTTGTCTACTTACAATTTGTGATCAGGTAAATCTAGTGATGACTTAACATCATGTAACATATCCAAACACGGGCATTGCTGAACTTTACTGAAGCTGGAAACATATTGTATAACCAGCCTGTAAAAGCAAGCGGAAAAAAAATATTTTCAGAAACTAACAGCAAGGTAAACAAACAGCATTTTTTGTGCAGATTTGTGCACGCTGCTCTTTTTGTGTGGTACAGTAATCTAAACATTCAGGAGTTCTTAGCTTGCAGAATAGGGGGTGTTTTTTTTACCTTTTCCCCCAGAAGTCCTTTCAGCGGGTTCGATTGAATAGCATCCTCTGTTTATTTGGATATGGTGGTAGGGCTTGATATAGCCAGATAAAAGGTTAACTTGTTATTGCATAGAGGCCAGTTAATGTGCAGTTAAAGGAGAACATGCATATCCCCGTTGCAGCCAAATCACATGGTATCCCAGTTAAGTATATGTTTCCCTGAGTTGCTCTGGCACAGCCGTCACGGTCTGAGGGTGGTTCTGTTTCATTCCTGTTCTGACCATGTGACTGTACATAACGCCGTGTATTTTTGACTGTGCGGCGCTTTGGTGAGAATTGGGACAGTGCTACATGGAGTGTCTTGTTTTTGAAAAGTGTCAGACGCTTTTACATAAAGAAAGAAATGCCCACGAGCGCACGTCTACATCCATTATTTACAGTGGGCTTTGAATCATTTGCAATAGTCTGAGTATCCAGTATGAGATGTATTAAATTCTCTATGTTTTGATCAGATGTCCGTGCTCCATAGGCTGTTTAGGGCTCTGTGCCACACGGGCGAATCGGCTCGCGAAGCGAACATACTAATTAGGATTCGATCCCTTTTTTGTACGCTTCACGAGGACTCCGTATTTAGAGCCCTGACAACAATTCCAAAATATTTTGACAGGACGTTTCAGTACAATGTTGGTAAGAGGCATAAAGAAGGATTTGGGGTAGAATATCAAAATATCAAAAAACCCATAATCATGGTACAGGCCAAATTACACAGCAGCATTTTCTCACATTTTTGAGGCCTCAGCGAAGACAGTGTGTGGGGGGAGGGGAGCGGGGTTCTCCCAAGCTCAATCTGTTGAAGGTGGATGGTGCAGATATGTCTCCAAGTCTGCTGTCTACCATGACCCATTTTCAACCGCAGACATTCATCTTATCGTGTTAGCGTCCGACTTCATCTTCGCTTACTGCCGTATTGACTGGTTTCATTCCAAAACCATCATGTAACAGAGAGAGAAAAAGAGGCTCCAGAGGATTTATCATCCTGAGTCTTCAGTGTGTAAAGACGTTACTTTAGCTAACCGTTGATCACGTTCTGCTGCAGTTCTCCTCTTGATCGTGGTCGAGCTCTGTCCCGGTGTACAGTGTCATAGTGGTCAAACCTCCTGGGACATTTTCAGTCAAAGTAAAGTCACTAACTGTGTCCGACCAGGGCTGTGTGAGCCTCTTTTGCTACGCTGATGGAAATCTGTCATGAACTGGATGGAAACAATGGAGCTCACCAGGTGCTGGTTCTCATTACTGGGTCTGGCTCATGCGAACAGCTGAATTTGGCAAACTCCTGCCATTACTTGAGAATCCGAGCACAGCCCCCTGAAATGTGGCATCCATACAGTCTGCATGAAGGTGTTTTATAAGGCGTCTTGTTGAGAGAACTCGAAGATCGGATCTGGCATATTCCTGTGTTTTCCCCACTTATGCTTGTTTATGAAAAGCTGTTTGCAGAGTGCAGATACTAGGAGAGACCGTGGAGCTGCACAGACAAAAAAAATCGGATTCGCCTGCAGCTGGTCAAGATGTTACGTCGCGACGTAGAAACTCACAAATAACACCTGCTGGAGCGAAAGTAAAGCGTGAGATCTCCCACAGAGGCACGCAGACAAATAGTCATCCCAGGCGATGTTGTTGGAAAAGCAAGAAAACGTTCAGTGCGAATGAAAGGCAGTTGGTTCTGTGTGGGTTATTTGGGACCAGGAAGGTTCTTCACGCCATCAGTTAGATTCATATGAACTCTGAGGTTTTGGAAGGACGCATCCACGGTGTGGATCAATGCTCGTCATCGGCCCACATGCATGTGTTCCTTTGTGTGTGTGTTGCCTCTAAGTTGAGTGTAAATCTGCGTGTGGGGGTGAGAGAGTCCTGGGGGCGCATTGACATGCACTGCGCTTGGTCACATTTATTAAAGAGAAGGCACAGTAAATCCCTTGGCCCATGCCTATTATAGAGGATACGGCCGCATAGAAATCCCCTGTCTTTCACATCCCTCCAGGACATGGCTCCATAGTGTCGCACTGTTTGTATATGGCCTTTTGGCTGGTGGGTGATGGGAAGTTTTTTGGGGGCTAAACGACTGCTTAGCAGATAAAGAATTTTAATGACCATCCCTATTTAAACGCAGGATCTTTTATTCTCTTAAATGGCTCCCATGAATCTTCTTGAGCCCCGACTTGATGAGTTGAATAACAATCTGTCCGTCTCCAGTTTGTCACAAGCTCAGATAGAAAATGTACCATCTATATCTTACGTGCCTTCCCTCTAAAGCAAATGAAATCCCGCATAAACACTGATGGCGTAGCGCTAAAACACGTCTGGCGTTGCTAGCTGTCGAATTTTTACTACAATAAATCTTTAATAAGGTCCATTTCTAAAGGTTTCAGCCTGTCTGCCGTTTAGTGGCAACACAAGACCAAGCCAAATAAAATATCAGGTTCCTCAAATGAATTTTAACAGTGCAGTAACGTTCTGGATCAGCTCTTAAAAAAGCGTTTCTTGCAGAGATTTTTCCTATCGCTTATTCCCCCCCCCCCCCGCTCTCTGGTAAACCCCTTTAACAGTTGCTGGATCCTGTTTGTGTAAATAGCTTTTGTAAGTAATGCAGAGCTTTAAAAAGGTGGTATGGGTTGGATGATTAGCGCTCGAGCCTGGCAACAGACACGTTCATTATGATGTTTATATGTTCAGTTTCTCCTAGGAGCCTGGTGAGCACATGCAGCCCTCGCAAAGTTAATTTGATCAACTGTTTTTAGCTGTGTGTCATTTGTGTGTGAATAAGTACACATGTAATCATATTCAGATTTATGTGGCCCATGTGTGAACATTATAGCGTTGTGTTATGAGAAAATCATACTGCTTATGATCCGCTGGCATTGCTGCGTCACCGTTAAAATACGGCCCAACACGGGATGTCCACATTTTCAGTGACACGGTGACAACCATTAGAATAAAATCACTTCATTACGTTTCATCGCAGGCTCTGAAATACGAGGAAGGGCGGCATGTCTGTCGCTATGCTTCGCTCGGCCGCCTGCAAACCGCCCGAACACTATCCGCAACATATGGGGCAGAAATTATGCAAAAGTATTGAGACGCAGCCCTCCATAAAGAGCCTGCAAGCTGTCGAACTTTTCAGACTTAATTTGGAGATTGCCTCTCAGCTTTCTGTATTTTTAGAAATATTCGTTCCCTCCTTAAAGCAGGTAGCAGCTTCGAGCGTTCTGCTCAGATATCCCTATCACTCTGTTGCTTGTTAACTGTGAGAAAACCTCTGTTTACTCTGTTATGTTTGGCAAACTGTGCAGTGGGACAGCTCGCACCCTGCACTCAGCCCCACCGAGGCCTTTCATGGGTGTTGAACAGGGTTGCATTAAAAGAAGCTTTGTCGCAAAGCAACAGGTTCTCAGAGGCAGAAAAATGTCAATTTCGCCTCGATGGCAGCCAATTCTCTCCCCCCTGAGTAATGATGTGTTTTATTTACGCTGTCCCTTAAGAGCCCGATCTAGCTGCAGTCCATAAACCGTAATTAACCGTTTAGCCTTAAGCCTCGGGCTACAGATGGGCTGTCTCATAAATTTACACAATCATCCGTCTTCCCTAAGGCAACCTGTCCTGGACTTCCCTGTTTGACGGACTCGGCTGTTTGAACATCCCCGGCCTGTGTGCACTGATGTGCTGCATTTCTGTTTTTTGAGAAAACAGTCAGTCATATTGAAGGAAGAGATTATCTCTTGTGCCACCAGAGACACTCAAACCAGCTTCTTAACACAGCTTAGACTGAGCAACTCGGGGCAACTAGCAGCTTTTCCCAGGAGGTGGGTGCTGCTGTTTTCTTCCAATCAACCCCCTGCGAGGCTCTCACAGCAGCGTGCACCCTCCTAGCACCTGCACTGGAGAACTTAACCGTTATTAACGCACATATTTTTTACCCCCTCTGGTTCTCAAAGTATGGCCATGGCACCTTCTTGGGGGTTAATGTGATTTGACCAGCGGTAATGTACACTGATAAGGTGCTTGGGCTCTGCCATATGTTTGTGCTAGACAGTGCCCGGTTGAGAGGCTTAAAAAGAAACCTGTCTTAGAGGATGGAGGCAAAGGCAACAGATGGTCGGCCGATCCAGTTTAGTCTCAGGGTCCTGAAAGCTCGTTATTTTGGATGCTCATTCCTCTGGGTTATTCCTGGTTCTCTCATTTTCTCCCAACATAATCCATGCTCAAACAAACCTCTGACATCTGAGCTTAGATGCAGCAATGAAATATTAAAAGACAGAGTTAAATGTCGTTCCCACTGCAAGTTTAACAGCCACTTTAAGTTCTTTGGGATTATTGTGAAATATCAGACAGCGAGCTGTGTTTTGCTTGTCACTGGCCCAACTGTGTCATTCGCAGATCTGAGGGGAATGTGCTGCATTTGATTAAATGCTATTGGTGTTTCTAGATTCAATTAAAGCAGCGAGGAATCCTCATGTGGCTCGAGCACTTCGAGCGCCCCGACGGATCGAGTCGCTTTCTTCGCCGGCATCTTTCTGCTTCATCCCGTTGTGTAATAGCTGCTCGTAGGTTGAAGAAAAAAAGTTATCTGAATACCATCAGTCTGATGTCTTCCCAAGGAGAAAGCCCTGTCTCTGAGACGTGGTTATCACCACAGTTGAGCTCAGACTTATCCTTTATGGTAGCCACACCACTTCAGAGCTCAGTGGCTCCAGCACAGCTCTCTGAGGCGAAGCCATCTCATGGAAACACGGTACCACAAAGTCCACTATTTTCTTTACTGACTGAGGGAGCATGCGTCTTTCATAGCCCCATTTCCTCATGTATAATAATAACCAAGATAAATTTGGATCACATAAACACACACTGACTGTTAGCAATGAGTGGCATTTACTTCCCAAACTATTTCCTAGCCACAGTTAAATTGCTCATATAAAATTACATAGTTTATCTTGAATTGTGAGTGATGATGTTGATTATGCTACAAATCAAGTCACAAGCTTTTGTTAATTTTTATGTAGACCGTCGTACGGACGTTTAAATCCTGCGTCTGTGCCAAATGAATGTTGACAGCTCTAGTATCTTAAAATCAATTATTTGGCATCACAGCCAAGAGAATGACCAATCATTTAAGGCTGTAATCACCCGGAGAGTAGTGTCAGGTCGTGGCAGTTTGCTTTTCTAAACTATCTGGGATTTACCCCTGTGATAGGATTATGCTCGTGGCGCAAACTTCAGACAGAGGTGAGGTAATGCATTGATTGCCTTATCTGTTCTGGCCTACAGGCGACTTAGAAATTACAGGCCTAATGGTTATAAGAATCCAAACACTGTAGTTTCTCACAGTGGAACGCTCTGGGATCTCATTTAGCAATCTCTGCTTGGTTTTTATTTCAATGAGACTAATAATGTAACGTAAGATGATGATGAAAACGGGATCTGAAAATAGGCTACAGACTGTCTGCAGCCGTATAAACAGTGCAACTTTTACACAGCTTATGCAGAAAGAAAAAGGTTCTGGGGACCAGTGGAAAAAATACTTTTCTAACCACAGAGCACGGCAGCCACCGGTAGGCAGCTGCCATCCGGCTGCAACTTTCCACCAGCTCTCTTTCCATGGCAAAATGATGTCATTTGTCATATAGTGCCTGCACGTTGTCAGATTTAGGCATGTGTCATTGCCATATCCACAAAAGCCCATCGCCCGGCCCCACCCCCCCGTTCCTCAGCACAAGGTGACACCATCATAATCGTTGACCCTGACGCTCCTCCCTGAGCTTTGCCAGATTCCAGCAGGGACGGCATGGAGGAGATACTGGCATTTCTCAGCAGTCTTACCGAGCATTCCTCTCCCGTTGGGTCACTGGCTCCAAAAAGGGAAGACTGAGTTGGACGTTATGTACATAGCAAAGTGTCTGGGACTGTATATCCTGCTGTTACAGGTACGGTATTTGGAGCACAGTTGAGAATTGGAAACAGATGAGAGGCTGACCCCATTATTTAACAATTGAAGAATGTCTTACTCGAACTATTACAGTTTGAAATGGCATTTGCATACCTGCCAAGATATAGTTTACCTTTTGTGACTAAATCTGTAAGCCCATACGAGGTAACAAGATAGAGCTGAACTATTTCCACATTGAACAGCAAGTTTCGGGGGGAAACAGCTGCCAGGGGACATGTGATAACAGAGAGCCCCGGGAGGCTAAGGCGGCATGCCCCGAAGCCGCACCGAGGCGCATGATGCTGCGAGAAGCGACGCGCCATAAAAGACGTGAAAAATGCAGCGTTTGAACCCGCGCCTGTCAACAACAGCAGGGTTAGCACAGTTTCAGGGTCACACAGACCAGCGTCAGGGGGCTTTGGAAGGTTTCGGGTGTAGTATAATCCTTCTCTAAAGCGGCTGAGGTGTGTTTGCTCCGTGCTTACTAAGAATTAGTTTGTTAAGCGTTCTGTGCTTCAGAGCTCTCGATGCATTCGGTGACATTCCAGGTCTAAGGTCACACAAATGGTGGCAGAGCAGACTGTTCGTTCTCCCAAGGCAGTAAACAGGTTGTGACATCAGATCCTGTCCGGAAGTGAAAAGCCTGGAAGGAGGTCGCTGCACACACACACACACACACACAAATGCTCTCAGACGCTGGGGTGAGCCTGCTTCCGCTGTTAGTGCAGAAACAATGCTGCTGTTCGCATTGTGACAGAGGGCAGACTGAGTTTAGACAAATCTAGCAGCTGGCATGAAATTCAAAAACACTCTCTTGGTAGGAGCTGATGGCTCGTGCAGACGGAGCCACTCAGCAGCTCCAGCCTCCAAACGGCCTCTTTGATCAGCAGCAGTCTCAGCGAGTTGCTGAATGTCGAACGCGGTGAGAGCGACACCTCTTCGACTCGGACCTTCAATTAAGACGGGGCGGGAGCTGCTCTAATCTGTCGCCGTGACAACCTCCCGCAGGATGACCCCACGTCGAGCTAGCCGCGCTGTGCGCCCGTGATGTGTGACACCGCGGGCTCGAGCGTAGGCAGATTAGACAGCTGCAAACGAGAACGATGCTGATTCAGTAATCCTTCTGACTGCGTTTGTTTGAGCTCTCAGCCACATGTTGTGATCCTTTGATTACATAACAGCCCCGTGATGAGACTCTATAGACTCGATGCTGATGCTGCTGAACGCGGACTGTATTCCTGCTCACTCGTGTTTGGCACCCTGTATAAATTCCCTATGATTTTGCAGTATTATGTTTATCTCTTAATCACAAATATTTGTAAAGGTGGAAATACATAATCACCTCAAAATGCAACATTGCCTGTATTTGGTTATAAACACTGGGTTCTTAAAAAGTCAGGACATGACTCATATTTGGTGATGAATCACTGAGCTGATTAGTGTTGTATGGTTTCTGGGGTAAAACTTGTTTACTGTTACCTTAGTGTGCATCATTTCTTGTGCTCCTGGTATTCAGCTTTGTTTATCTTCGGTGTGCATGTTAGCCACTTCTGTTCTGACCCAAGAAAACCTGAATACATGACAAGCTGAAGGTTGAATGTCTGTTTATTGTCGTAGAGCCGGGCAGTGAAGTGATCTTACTGTAAACTATCTCCAACCTCATTTTATGCGGAAACCCCTGCACCCCCCGAAAGGAGCCGCGGTGGTCTCCAAACGCCACAATAGGCTTCGAATTTGTTGATGTTTGTAAGGGAATTCTCTCGCTGCCCACAAGGAGGTCACAGTTAAGTGTCAGACGCTCATCAGCAGCTGCACAAGTTGTACACTTCGGTTGGTGATAATCTTTTTGAGGAGGAATAAATGACACATTGACTAAAATCCCAGTGAGTACTAAATCGTGTGTGCACTATTTCATTTGTTTGTGTTATTGAAAATGTGCAAAAATACTGCCCCTATAACTCTCTGGAAAAACAGCAACTGCCTGAAAGTCAAATCTAACCTCATTCGGTGCGTCCTGGGTGACAGCAAATGATGTCAGGGGCCTAGCGCACGCGTGCACATTTATGTACACGTATGCTTTCGTTTTCCGAGAGACGCAGAACCGGTGTCCCTCATGTCAGTTGTGTGTTGGTCTTTGGGTGAATTCCTTCTCAACAACTGGCTGATCCAAACCGGGGTGTATATGTGGAGCGATGTGCGTTTGCCTCCATAGTTCCTGTGTTTAAAGAAAGTTCTGCTGCCAAACAATGAACTTCGTTAAATTTCAATGGAAGCACATATAGAGGAACTAAGACTCAAAAAAGTTTCCTGGTCCTGGTGAGAAGATCCTGCAGTGGAAACGGCCCAGTGCTCTGAACTACGGTAGATGATAGCTACAGCACTATCATCTTGTGTTTAGATGGCTTTGGTGGAATATGTCCTTTAGGACCCTCGAGTGTCTGTGTAATTGGACTAGAGTGTTTAGTTTTGTGACCCACTTTCTTATCCATGTGTCTAAAAACAAAACCCCTGCGTATGCGGCGCTCCAGTTTCGTTTCCCTTTGAACAGTGTTTTAGTGACACTGAGTAAGATGGAAGACAGTCGTTTTATCAACAGTGCTCATGTATCATCTCAGGAGACGTCTGACAAGAAAATAATTCATCTGACTTCCAAATGAGAATAATTGGCACAAAATCTAATGAGCACGTTGCCCTGATTTTCTCGTATTTCTCAGATAATCCATGCTGGCTGAGCAACAGAGCCACAGTCCTACTTAAGCTTTCTTCTCTGACCCCCAACGCCCTCTTTTCTCAGATTTGTTATGTTTTGATTTTGCACAGCTCTGCATCAAGAGAGACGTTTGGTGGCCGCTGTCCAAATGTTTTTTATTATCTCTTATTAATCCAGTCCCCTGCTGTACACGGGTTCAAGCATCTGATGTTTTCCACAGCTGAGTACACACGCACAGGAGACACAAGCTCGGAGCTGTGTTAATTTTTTGGTGTTTTATAGTTGGCACGTTCACACAGATTCCTGAAGAGAGCTGCGGGAGGGAACAACTACATGTTAGAGGTGGGAAAAGTGGCTCATGCACACTGCAGACCTCAGCTTTTCCCAACCCTCTGATGCCTCCTGTCCTTATCAACAATGCAAACATATGCAAATCATTAAGCTCAAGACACTTTAAAAATATCCCCAAGTCCCATACTGTGACTTCCAGGCTGAATTAGTGTTTGGAATGAAGACCAAGCAGCGCCGCATTTCTAAAATTCTAAAGGGCAGCGAGAGTAAGACGGATGTCTGAATCGTCTTTTTTTTTTTCTCAGGTTTTTCTGCACTGCAGCTCGTTTTCATCTGCTATTGATTTAAATCCATCCCCCGGGGCCCAACGAGCCCCTTTCTGTCACCCACTCCGAGAGAAAAACGGCTAGATTTTTGCTGAAAATAGCACTTCTGCTCACTCAGACTTGTTCAGTGCTGTGCACCTTAAAATAGATACCTCGCCGAGGAGATTAAATCTGCGAGCATCCAGGACCCCAGGAAGGACGCCTGAAAGATTTGGTTTCAGAGACATTGAGTCCTTTTGATGTGTTCTGCGCTGATGTGTGTTGATGTGGCGGTACAGTCGATTGAAACCCAAAACGGTGGCGAGAGACATTCACTTGAATTAGATGCAGCAGGAGTACTGTGACTGAGCCCTCACAGGAACATGAATTGGTGCAGTGTGGGGCTCTCTGCAAATGACAAGTCATGTACAATAAGTTAGCGCGAGTCTGAAGTGGAAATAGGCAGCCTAATGGCTCTCACATGTTACCGTGTCCTCTCGACTCACTGTGGCACAAAAGGACTTTCTAATCCGGCCAGTTGGTAAATCCTCCGTGTTCGGGTCTGTCGTGTGAGTGGAAAGTGTAATAAAGTGCTTCTGTGCTGGGATGTGTTGAGGCAGTTTAACTCAATCGCTTTTATTTCTTTTTTATGTCTTCATAGGTGAATAGTAACTCACTGACAGTTTTCCTTTCCGTTCCTCCCCCCAACTCCAGGTTCTCCATCCCTGAGTGGAACGGGGACGGTGACGGTTCTGGTAGACGACGTCAACGACAACGTGCCCGTCTTCACCTCCTCCACCTTTCATACCACCATCACGGAGGACGCCCCGACGGGGACAGATGTGTTACTGGTCAACAGCTCGGATGCAGACGTGGGCGTTAACGGTGTTATAAGGTACCAAGAGAAGGCTCTACACGCTCTGTTACCATTTACTCTGCGGTACTCTACTTGTCTCTTCTGCGTTTTGTACTCGTGAAGTTAGAACTAACAGTCAAAATAACTGAGGCGGTTGATTTCCAGGAATTTCCTGTTTGTTGTCTCTTTCTTTTGATCTTCTTGCTTGTGTATTTTTAGGATTCGCTGTGATGGAGCACATTTTAGGGCTGAGAGAGACAGGGGTGACATGCAAAAGAGAATGTTCCCAAGCGAGCACAAAGTCCATGAATAGCAAATAACGATCGGTGCCTTTAACCACCTGAAGCAGCCAAACCTGTTTACACGTTGCGTGTAGTCATTTCCTTATCTGTGAAGTACATGTATATGAATTATTAAAAGAAAAACAGGCTTGAATTTCATTTAGTTACCAGGCAATTAAGTCAGAAACACTGTTTACAAGGACTGGATTTATAATGTGGTGTCAAGCTGACAACAAAAGTACTTGAAAAATCCCAAACAAACAAAAGAAAATGCCTTCAGATTTCCTTTTTAGATGTCGCTACTCTCTCCACCTCTGATGACAGGAGGAAGACAGATACAGAGAGACTGGGTGGAAAAAACCAAACACCAGTAATGAGTTACAAAAAGTGACCTCAGAGGTTTTTCCAGAGACCTCGGTAGGAAACGGTAGACGATGTTACTTAATAAAGACAGATTAATGCAGGAGTGAATACTTTCACGTCCAATATTACCGAGGAAGAAGAAGAAGAGATTTATGTCATGCTGTACAGTTTCAATAATCACGGTTAGTAATCGGGCCACTTGTAGTTTGCTTTGATTCCCTGGTGTGAAAATATCCTTTCAGGCCATACTGGGCCAGGTTTTGGCCTCGGTGAAGCGTTTTACCTCACCACCAGCTTTGTGAAATTCCAGGCCGATGTTGCAATTGATGACAGGAATTTAGGCACAGAGTGTGTGTTGAAGTCATTGTTTAGGCTGTTGTGCTCAAGCTGGACGGCAGCTTTTTTCACACTCGCAGCCCCCTCCGCGGGGGAGCTTGTAAGAGCTTCTGGTCGGCCTCTATCAAGTCGGACCCCTCCTCTCTTCTCAGTACCCCTCTGGGTACACGTTGGGGGGTACCGCAGCGCGCTCCAGTTTCCCAAAACATGATAATGAGGATATTAATTGCCTATGACAGTGCGAGATGTGCCCATCAGGGGTTCCCGGGGGCCCTTAATGGAGACCAGAGCTGGTTACCTTCAGATAGTAGTCCTGATTCTCACAGTTGATTGAATGTAAGTCTGAAACCTGGCCTTGTCTCTGCACTGTGTTGACACCAAGCATCTGTGGACAGTTTATGTTATCGGTGATGTCCAAACAAGCTTTGCATCCACTCTGCTTTCACACGCTGTACTGTAATTTGTCATCGCATCACTGGAAGGGGGCGGGGGTGCCTTTTCAAGAGGCCCTTTGAAACTATGCACTGGTGTGTACATGTATGTGTCAGTTTACATTTATGTCTGCGTCCTGCTGGAGACTCGTAAGGTATAGAGTGAAACATGATGAAAGCCAAAGTGTGTGTCCCCTCGGTCCTGATGAGCTTTATCTGATATCATCCTACTTTACATATGTTTTGTTCATTTGTGACTTTTCCGTAGACATCTTTTTTTTCTTCCATCAAATTATTGTAAAATGATTGAAAGAGGTAAATGACACTGACTAAGATGAATCAAATAAAGGCTTTTTTCCTCCTCTGTGTAAGCAGCGAAGCAGAAAACAGTGGATGCATTTGATAGATTATGAAGCCGGCCGACTAAGTGACTTAACTCAGCGATTTGGTGTCATGCCAGTACACTATGGTGATCATTATGGAGCATATTTCTGCATTTTGTTCAATTAAAAATGCATGTGTGATGTTTGAAACAGTGCCCTCTACAGATCACTCAGTGACAGTACTGAAAAAGCCTCCTCAGTCACTGGCAGTGGACCAAACACTTTGAAGAAACAGTTTGAGGGGAGTGACTCATGTAACACCTGACACTCAGAGTTTACATTAGAAACAGCTATAATAACACAATCAGCACACTGAAACGTGTGATGTGTTCATGAAGCAGGAGGTATAGTAGCTCCGTAGCCACTGATATGGACCAAAAAAAGAATAAACAGTTAATTTTCTGTTGTACATGCATATCATTCTTTACGTCTCCTACAGTTACAGCCTGACCGGCGGACACGGCCAGTTCTCCATCAACCCAGCTACAGGACAGATTATCACAAGCTCCCTGCTGGACCGAGAAGACAGGGCCAATTACCAGCTGCTGGTTGTGGCAACAGATGGAGGGCAGCCTGAGGGCCTGTCCAGCTCTGCCACCGTGTCTGTGACGGTGGCCGACATCAACGACAACCCTCCGCACTTCCACCATGACCCCTACGTTACCCACATCCCTGCCTCAACTGGAGCAGGTTAGTTTCTAGCTTTATAACGGTCCTAATTTGGGTTTGTTGCGACCATTGCTGTCCCGTGCAGTCGGGTTAGGGGGGGGGGGGGGGGTTCTGTGCTTTTTGAAAGGGTTTAATTAAAGTTTCAGTTCTACCTTTGACTATTACTTGATTTAGAACTTATGTAAATTAGTTTTACTTGTCTACACACACCTGTCTGTGTGGAAGATTACATGTGTTACATTTTCCTTTTTGCTTCTTCAGGGTCTTTGGTCTTTGCTGTCACTGTCACTGATGAAGACTCCGGGTCCAACGCTCAGCTGCACTACTCCTTAATGGGACGTAACTCTGAGAAATTCAAGATCGATCCCGTCAGAGGTGCCATCACTGCCAACGAGAAACTGACTGGGAGCTCAGAAGTTACCCTTACCGTTCGCGTTAAAGACGGTGGAGCTAACCCCAAAACGGATATGACCACTGTGACCGTCCGCTTCGTTACTGGAGGAAACTTCCCCGTCATCAAGCTGAAGGAGCACACATTCACGTTCCCCGAGAGCCAGCCAACGAACCACGTTGTTACAACCGTGAGTGGTTCTTCGATGAGGAGTGGCCCTCTGTCATATTACATCGCCAGTGGCAACCTCGATAACGCCTTTCACATTGACCAGCTGTCAGGTGAACTGTCAATCAGGCACCCGCTTGATTATGAACACATTCAGAAGTATGTTCTGTGGATTGAGGCCAGAGACCAGGGCTTTCCGCCTTATTCTTCTTATGACAAAGTGGAAATAACTGTGCTTGACGTAAATGACAATCACCCAGTGTTTGACAAGGATCCCTTCCACGCTGAGATACTGGAGAATCTCTCACCCCAGCGTGTGTTGATGGTCTCTGCTGTGGATCTAGACAGCGGACCCAATGGACAGCTGGAATATGCCATCGTTGATGGAAACAGGGAGAACAGTTTCAGCATTAGTCGAACAACTGGTGAAATACGAACCACCAAGCCGCTGGATCGGGAGAAGGTGGCTCAGTACACTTTGAAGATTAAAGCCACGGACCGGGGGTCGCAACAGAAAAGCACAGCAGTTAAAGTACTGATCAGTGTGTTGGACGTAAACGATAATGCGCCTAGATTTTCAAAAATCTTTAGCGCCACGGTGGCTGAAAATGCGCCGGTGGGCTACACTGTCACCAGAGTCACCACCACAGATGAGGATGCTGGTTCAAATGCCATTAGCCGATATTCAATTACAGACAGCAGCCTTCCATTCAATATTAATCCAAACACAGGAGACATAACAATAAGTAGGCCACTGAATAGAGAAGACACCGACCATTACATAGTCAAAGTGTCTGCTCATGACTCTGGTTGGACGGTAAGCACAGATGTCACCATATTTATCACAGATTGTAATGATAATGCCCCCAGATTTAGTCGGCCTTCTTACTATCTAGACTACCCCGAGCTCACTGAGGTGGGCTCGCTAGTCACACAGGTGTCTGCCACGGATCCCGATGAGGGTTTCAATGGAAAAATATTTTATTTCATCCGATCACAGTCAGAGTTTTTCAGAATGAATGCCAGCACTGGGGAGATATTTGTGAAGCAGCAGTTAAAATATCAGAACTCAACAGGTGCTAGTAGTGTAAATATAAATCGCCACAGCTTCATTGTCACAGCCTCTGACCGTGCAGTCAAGCCTTTGATGAGTGAGACGACAGTAATAGTAAATATTGTAGATGGCAACGATAATCCCCCAGAGTTTGATTCAACCAGCTACTTTACACCTGTCACTAAAAGCGTCAAGGTTGGCACTAAACTTATTAGGGTTGTAGCTGATGACAAAAAAGACTTTGGCCTTAATTCTGAAGTTGAGTACTCAATAACAGGTGGAAACAGCTCTACTAAATTCAAATTAGATAAAACAAGTGGATGGATCACTGTTGCCTCCTCACTTACGTCTGACATGAATACACATTTTCACATTGATGTCACAGCGAGTGACAGAGGCAATCCTCCTTTGTTGGCACGGACGTCAGTGCATATTGCAGTCACGGAGGAAAACCACCACACACCCGAGTTCTCACAAAGCCAAATCTCAGCTACTGTACCGGAAAGCCTTGCTGTGGGAACAGCAATAAGGACCCTATCAGCCAGAGACAAAGACAAAGATATGAATGGCCTTATCACATATAATATTACTTCAGGTAACGACAAGGGTCTGTTTGCACTCAATAGTAAAACTGGAGTGTTGTTCCTGGCTCACCCTCTGGACTTTGAAGAGAAGCAACAACATGAGCTTAGAGTTTCAGCCACCGATGGCGGTTGGATTGCAAAAACAAGCTATGTCTCAGTCACGATACACGTGACCGATGTGAACGACAACCCTCCCGTGTTTGATCCTGAGGAGTACTTCCCCATTGTACAGGAGAATGTTCCAAGTGGGACCACTGTGGTTAAAATGAACGCCACAGACCGCGATTCTGGAGCTAACGCTGTCATGGCTTATGTGATACAGTCATCAGACAGTGATCTCTTTGTTATTGACCCAAACACGGGCACCATCACCACCCAGGGCTTCTTGGATTATGAGGCTAAGCAGGTCTACCATTTAACAGTAAAGGCTTTCAATGTCCCAGATGAGGAGCGCTGCAGTTTCGCCAATGTCAACATTCAGCTGAAGGGAGCCAATGAATACGTACCCCGGTTTGTCTCCAAACAGTACTACTTTGAAATCTCTGAAGCTGCTCCAAAAGGCACAGTGGTCGGGGAAGTGTTCGCCAGTGATCGAGACCAAGGAGATGATGGAGTGGTTTACTACCTCATTTTTGGGAAGAGCAAAGACAAGGGCTTTGGCATTAACAAGAGGACCGGCCAGATTTATGTCACAGGTAATCTAGACCGTGAGAAAGAGGAAAATATTTCATTGAAGGTATTGGCCAAGAATGCAGGAAGCATCCATGGGGCAGATATTGATGAAGTATTTGTGAACATTTCAATTCTGGATGCCAACGATCCTCCTGTCTTTACCCAAGAACTGTATGACGTGCAGGTTAGTGAAGGTCTCGCAGTTGGTGGTCTCGTTACCTTTGTGAGTGCTGAGGACTCAGACTCTGTACCGAGCTGGAGCAGATTTTCTTACTCTATTGCTGCCGAGTTCGAAAAAAATATTTTCACTATCAACCCAAGAACTGGCCAAGTGTCTGTGGCTGCAGAGCTGGATAGAGAAACAACTCCTGTTTATACTCTAATCGTTCTTGCTGTGGATACTGGCACACCACCTTCAACCGGAAGCACCACCGTGATCGTGAATCTGGAAGATATCAACGATAACGGTCCAACTTTGACATCTGCTTATGCTGAGGTAATGGAGAATCAGAGAGCTGGCACTGCAGTTTCAACTCTGACAGCCTCTGACCCAGATCTACCACCCAACCAAGGCCCTTTCTCATACAGCCTGCTCAGTTCTGGCTCTGCCAACAGCTACTTTAGTCTAAGTCTAGCTGGAGTGCTAACCACAAGTAGGGAGATTGACAGAGAACAGATTAGTGACTTCTACCTCTCTGTTGCGATTAAAGACTCTGGTGTTCCTCAGATGTCATCCACAGGAACAATCCATGTCAAAATAAATGATCAGAATGACAACCCATCAGAGCCAAGGTCCATGGAAATCTTTGTGCACTACTTTGGGAACATGTTTCCTGGAGGTTTGTTAGGAGATGTAAAACCCCAAGACCCAGACATTGAGGACAGGTTCCACTGTTCTCTTATTCCTCCATCCTCTGGTCTATTCAGTATCCCACCTGGCACTTGCAACCTCAACTCTAAGTCCCGCTCAACAGATGGAACATTTGAACTAACCATCCATAGCAGTGATGGTGTTCATGGTCCAGTCAGCAATACAGCTAGAGTCCTCTTCATGGGTTTCACAAATGCCACAGTGGACAACAGTATACTCATCCGACTCAACTCTCAAGGAGTCAAAGACTTCCTTACCAACCACTACCTCAGTTTCGTACGAATTGCCAATTCCCAGCTCGCAGGATTGGGCACAGGGGTGTTAATCTATGGAGCATTTGAGCTCAACAATCAGACTTTCCTGATGGCAGCTGTGAAACGGGGACACGGACAATATGTGAACCCAAGCGGCGTGGCCACATTCTTCCAGAGTATCAAGGAAATTTTATATAGACAGAGTGGGGTGCAAATAGATGCAGTGGACCATGATCCATGCACTCGTAACCCGTGCCAGAACGGAGGCAGCTGCAAGAGGCGTCTCAGTGTCGGGCCTGATATGACAACAGAGGAAAGTGTCCCTGTGATCCTTGTTTCCAACCACCCCCTGCAGCCCTATGCCTGCAGCTGCAGGCCAGGATATACAGGAGCTCTATGTGAGACAGACATCGACGAGTGCCAGCCTTCGCCCTGCCACAACGGTGGCACCTGCCACAATCTGGTCGGAGGGTTTTCCTGCACCTGTCCTGAAGGTTTCACCGGGATGGCCTGTGAGAGGGATATTAATGAATGCCTTTCCAATCCCTGCAAGAATGGGGCCCTGTGCCAGAACTTCCCCGGTGGCTTCAATTGCCTCTGCAAATCCGGCTTCGCAGGTACTACACACGCAGAAGTCAGATGCTGTCTGCCCAAGCAGACACTCGTGTTGGACTTGGAAAAACATGTGGGGACACACACACGCACACAAATAGTTCTTGTTCCTAGGAAAATATTTGCTTCTGCATGTTTCCAAGATGTGCTGTAGCCATAGCATATAAGCGTTACAGCCAAAAATAGTTTGGTTTTCGCATTACTAGTTGTGGGATAACAGCTATGATGCATATCAGCCTCCCATGTTTGCTTTAATAAAAAGGATGATGCGAAGCTGACCCCAGTCGGGACCTGAGCGTAGACTCCACACACAGTTCACCACTATCATATTTCATTGTGTGCCTTCATGTGCATGCAGCTATGACCACACACACATACATTTCCAATCCAGTTGTAAACAGAAGGATTTGTTAATCAAGGATTTCTCATTTAGTGCTGTTCTGAGTTATATGACAAATGAGTAGCCTTATAAAAGATCCAATCAGGCCTTTTAGTTTGGAAATGTAATGAATACACTACATTATTACCCCTGATATAGGGGGAGTGGATTTTAAGTGGAATTACTTAGAACGGTCATTTAAATCCTGCATGATGTCCAGCTGCTCACTGCAGCATCTGAAAGATATTTTCAAAGCAGGTCATTGAAGGCAATTTGCCTCAAGTCAAGTCATTACTGTCCCTTTTTATTATAAGGATAAAAAATGACCACAGTTTTTTTTAGCTTTCATCAAGATGAATGACCCTCCAAAAGAAATGCACCTATTGACTTACAGTAGTTTTCATGCCCTTATAGTGAACTCTCAACTTCCTGTTTCCCCTGCCGTGTTTTTGGCAGCAGAATCTGTCTCCATTAAAAAACTTGTCTCAGGATTTACAGCCTCAAACATATTTGCAGAGGCTTATTGTCAATCATTTGGATGCCGCAGTGTATTATTTTTGTTATCAGTGACATACTTTATCGTGATGTGGAACTAGTCAACTCACCTATATGTTTTCCTACATATGTCCATTTCTGCACTGCAAAAAACGCCTTTTCCAAACACAATTATGTTTTCCAATGAGTTTGAATGTGATTATTCTTAGAGAGAAGAATCTGCCAATCGTGTGAGATCATTTCTTTTTTTCCTATGAAATTTTCAAGATGTTGTTTCGGATTGAATGATGTCATCTCTTGACAAATGATCCAGTGAATTCCAAAACTGCACCTCCAATTTTAAAAAATGTCTCTAAAATGAGTGAAACTGCACCAATATAGGTCTAAAAACACTTTCCAATTCTAAAATTTACGGTTGTTTGAACAACAGTAAGACTGAAAAAGGTGAAATGTTTTCTTGCAGTGCATTTCTCAGTTGTGAGGTGTTGAAAGGCCTGCATGACGTGGCCTGTGGGGAAAAGTGAACTGCTCCCCTCTGGGTTTTCCTGTGTTGTCTGCCACCCCATCCATTTTAATTTGTGTTGTTCTGTGAACCCAGGCAAAACGTGCGATTCCATCATCAATCACTGTGACTGTAACCCTTGTTTTAATGGCGGGTCCTGTCAGAATCGCATGGATGGATATTACTGTCATTGTCCATTTGGTAAGTAATAGTAGGAAAGTTAGGGTATTAGCAAGTAGATTGAAAAGCAAGATGGACGATTTGACATGTGCAATATCCACGGAGAAAATGAAGTTATTCCATTGTTATTCCATGATTTCTAAAACAAATGTGGACACTGTCATTGCCTCCATTCTTCATGCCTTGCATTGTTGCTGTCGTTAATGAAGGTCCAACGTGGGTGAAAAGAATAGAATATTATTACCTGACAGCTCCGCTTTGTCACCGTTAAATACTGAACTTCAAATATTGCTTGATATTTTGATCACAGCTGCACTGTGAATCACTCATTGGCTTTGTGTCTCATTCCTCTTTTGCACTGTGTGTGTCCCAAGGGGTTTTTGGAAAACACTGTGAGCTGAACAGCTATGGCTTTGAGGAGCTCTCCTACATGGAGTTTCCGTCTCTGGATCCCAACAATAACTACATATATATCAAGTTTGCTACTCTGCAGAGCAACGCACTGCTTATGTACAACCACGATAACCAGACTGGAGACAAGGCGGAGTTCTTGGCTTTGGAGATCTTCGAGGGACGGATGCGCTTCTCCTTCAATTTAGGAAGTGGAACGTATAAACTGATGACCATGATTAGAGTTTCTGATGGGCAGTTCCACACAGTCATTGCCAGGAGAGCTGGGATGGTAAGAACTTCTATTTTTATCACATGTTGGGTGCATTCATGAAATATTTTATGTCATTGTTTCTGTACTGGCTGAAACATTATGGAGAATTCAAAAATATGACTCGTATGGCCGTGAGCTGCGCGTTAAATGGCATTTATATCCTGGCCTTTTACAGCAGAGAGCTGCGGCGCAATTTGGCCTCATATGCTTTTTTGCACCATCAGATGATAATTAAACTCCCCCAAACCACTGGTAGCTAAGCTTATGGTTTTCATGGTTTCTAATTATATTTTATTGCTTGAGATTTACAATACAAGGATCCAAAATGGACCTCTAGGTTGAAATTCTACTGTGCTGTGAATGAGAGGCTTCTCCTTGCCAGCATTGCAGTGGCAAAGGAAAAAGGGAAAAAGTCCAACCAGGCCCTGTCAAACCTTCTATAATGTAGGTCTCCTGCTGGACTTCAAATCTGTCATTTCCCACCGTGCACTGGGAGTTTCAGAGGAAGCTGGTAAAATCGTTAAATTGTGAGTTTTGAGATGCTGCAGAGTGACGTGACAAGACGTAAAGGAGTACAGCACACGTTGAGAACGATCATTCAGTCCGAAAATAGTGCCCTGTGAAAATGATGTGGAAGTGACCGAGTTGGGGCTTTTGAAGAACGAGAGAAAAACGTGCGAGTGTCACGCCTGAAGTGCCAACTCCCTCAGGAAGTGTAAAGTGAACCAGATCACTATGTTTGCAAAAGGTTTCTGTGGGTCATTTCGGTGGTCAGGCCCTGTGCCTGAATTCTAAACCGATCTCAAAAGCAGACGGAAACCACAGGCATGGTTGTTGCACTGCTTCATCACGAGCGATCCAACTAATCAGAGCGAGCAGAAGTTACACAGATACTGTTACAGTCGCAATTATCATCCGCACCACCTCAATCAATTATATTACAATGTCATAATGCAGCGAGTCTCGCAGGACTAGAGTTCGGGTCCAAACCATGTTCTGTTTGCCAGTATATAGCAAGAAAAAATGAGTTGAATATAAAACTCAAATAAACAGTTACAGCGATGAACTGTAGTTCTAGCTACACTTTCTTTTCTTTGAATATTTTTTTTAATTTCAGTGGACAGTGGTCAGCAACACCGTTAAAGCTAGACTCATTCATTCATTTCTATGTATCTTATCCGGGTTGGTTTTAGGAAGCTGTCATTACTGCCCCAGCTTGTCATGAATTGCCATTTAGTGGGGTTTGATGATTTCCACAACCAGTGTCCCCGCATTAGTGCAGAGTTGGCTGCCTCCTCGGCTCCGTGCGCAGATTTTATCGGGTTTTATTTTAGAAAAAGTTAGAAATAAAAATGTTAGAATGGAAAGATTCAGTGTCAACAATCAGAAGTTGCCGATGGACACGAAACAGCTGATGTGAAAGAGAAAGTAGAGTGAACATTACAGTAATATCATTTTGGTGAAATGAGACATTAATAACAACAGCAACCGATCACAGCTAGGAACGTTCAAGCAGGAGCGCCGTTTGTTTTGAACAAGGGGTTTAAGTCGGCAGAGAAACAGCAAACCCATGCGTGAATGAGGTCTTTAAATGTAGTTTGACAGATTGGACCTGGCTGCGGCTGATTAGCACCAGCAGCTGATCATCGGGCTCATCGGGCCTCGTAAAGAACACCAACAGTTACTCAGTGCCTGCACCACAACAGAGAGCAGCGCTGTGGTCCCTCCGCTGTATTAGTCACAAGGACGACAATGATCTCCAGCGGTGTTTCCATCACATTCCCGTCATGCAGGCCAAACACGAAAACACGCCTCTCTTCCTTTTGTGTTACATTCGGTATTCATTTCCAGGAGGGTTCTCGACAGAAGTATTTCCTCCACCCCAGTGTGGGATGCTCGACAGTGAGAGCTCTGATTGTACGGTCTTTGATCACAGGAAAAGCCGTTAATAAAACGTCCATGTGGTCCCGACGTTCTTTACGGCGCTTCAGAGAAAGTCACGGATATGTAGGGGACAAATTAGTTGTGTCTGACTCGCTCTCCTGAAGAGAAAGCCTGTGTGTGTGTGTGTGTGTGTGTGTGTGTGTGTGTGTGTGTGTGTGTGTGTGTGTGTGTGTGTGTGTGAACGGTGGGGGTGCACTCGGATGATTTGTGTCAGAAATCTGGGCAAGTGTGGTCCGTGTTTACTTAAGATCCAGGAGAGGTGGAGCATGATTGCCCTGGTTTTTCAACACGTTCTCACACTTTTCTGGACAGTTTCCTCAACAGCCCATTTCTTTTCTTCCTATTAGGGCGGTTCGCTCGTGCAGAGAGCGAAGAGAATAAGCCACATCTGGGCAAAAGCTTTAGTGCCATTAACAGGAAGTAGGAAATGTTTGGTGCAGTGTAGTCCTATGCCACTCTCCCGTCAACTGCTGTGATGCATTGGTGAAAAATAATTGGCCTACATGCCTTGTGGCAGACAAATCTCACAGTCACTATTGAATAGCAGGACATAGTTATACAAATACTTAGTGAGAAATGAATGGGTGGGACCAGAAGGCTGGAGTCAGAGTTAATGCTGCGGTGCATGAGAAGATACTTAGTCTGACACGCACTCGTGGGCTTTAAGATGTGCACACAGTAAAGTTCCATTTAGGCCGGGAACCGTGTTGCAAACAACATGTGTGTTTTTTTTGTATGTGGAAGCTAAAAAAGAACACGTCATGCAGTGTCAATGATTCCATCGAGAACACGACGTGACCCGAGCATTAGTGCCTTTTTACGAGCCTTAAAGGAAAGATTGTGCTGTAATCTTTCAGCACAGTTAGCAGCACATTTTTCACACTTCAGTTATTGCACAAATGAAACAAAGAAGATGTTAAACAGGAAGCCGGAGATGCAGCTGAAACATTAGAAACTTTCATTTGAGGCAGTTTGTACACATGTCGTTCTTCAGATGTGACATTGTCTGCGCGTTTCTCTCATGACGTAGGCCGCGTCCCTGACTGTGGACCTGTGTGGTGACGACCAGGAACCAGGCTACTGTGCTGTGAGCAATGTGGCAGTGCACACTGACTGGTAAGCACACACACACACACACACACACACACACACACACCTTCAGGACACAGCTGATCTCTCTCTGATTCCAACTGCATACCTTAGATGCTTTTCCACCAAATCATCATCATTAATTGCCCAGAAACAAATGTTCATTTTTCAAGGGTATAAATTCTTCGAGCACATTCGTGTGCATTTTGTACAAAAATGGACAACAAAGCTGGAGCTTATATCTCATCAGCCCTGCGAAGCACACCGCAGGCGTTCCTGAGAAATCAAAGCTAATAAATTGGGCTTCAGGTAGCTGCAGCATGGGACTCAAACACCTGTGCTAGGGAATTGGTGTGAGAGTGTGTATCATGGAAAGCTTTGACAGCATCTCGCCAAATAAAGTTATAGAGTATATCTCTACAAAATAAAATTTAAATTTAAAGAAAAAAACGTGTAGTTTTAATTTAGATCCAGGTTCCGTTGATGATTCTATTTGAAAAAGCGCTCGTGGTCCGTGGAGGAAAGTTTCTGTGGTGGAGACGCACATAATAAAATACTGTTGACAGTTTTAGTTCCAAGTCCTGGAAAACTCAATGAATAATGAAGTTTTCCATGTCTGGCAAAGTAATAGAGAATATTCCAGAACCGATTCTTGTGTACCTGCTGTGAACATATTTGCCTAATATTTTACAGCTGCTGCACTGCACTCTGAACTTTTGTGCAGTGAATCACCGCCACATAATCAACAGCTTGGAGGTTTAATTAAACACAGAGTGCAGCGGTTCTCATCGGTGGGTAAACTGTAGCCTAGAATATCCGGCTCGTTTGGCTTGGGCTCGCACAAAGTCTCTCCGTCAACGCAAGTTGACATTCACACTACAGAAACTAGAAAATAGTAGTCAGCTGTTGTAAGAAAGAGAGCGCTGTGAGCCAGGTGATCAGAGGGTCTTTGGCTCTGGGGTCTCGGGACCAGGTTCTGTGAAACTCACCAACCCGCTGTGCTTTTCTGTGTAAGTGTGGGAGCACGTGCATTCCTCCCAACACTCCAATGGATCTGTGCGCCTTTCTGTTCGTACGCACTGTTGTGTATCTGTCTAAGTCTTTGTGTGCGTGTGCAGGATCCTGGACGTGCAGCCCAACAGGCTCATGGTGGGAGGTGTCAGGTCAATAGAACCTGTCCTTCATCGGCGAGGTCAAGTCGCCACCCACGACTTTGTCGGCTGCATCATGGAATTCGCCGTCAACGGCCGCCCGCTGGAGCCCAGTCAGGCGCTGGCATCACGTGGCATCCTTGACAGGTCTGCACAACACAACCCCCCCCTCCCCATACACTCCCACTCTCACCCTCGCTCGATCCTCTCCTTCGTCTTCCCACCCGTCTGTCTTCTCTAACCTCTTCGACTCTCGCTGTGGGACATCTGTTCACACTCTCAAACCCTCTGAAGAGTTTATAAAAAGATGTTTTTTTAATATAAATGGCAGATTTTTGACGAGGGAAACCAGTTTGAGGATTCTGGAGATGTTTTTTCTTTTTTCTTTCTCGCTGGTGAATAGGGAAGCGAGGATGGAGCTTTTAATATGTTAATTCTCTGGGGTCCTTTATGGGGTTGTTGTATTGCTGCACATGGGGAGAGGCCACAGCTCATCTGCAGCTTTTTCTTTTGTCTGCATTTCTTTTTCTGTAGACCCCCCGGGTGCTAACTTGTCAAAGTGGTTGTCTGATTGTCCGTTTGTGTATCATTCTGCCTGTAGATGTCCGAGACTGGAAGGAGCCTGCACCACCAACCCCTGTAGACACGGGGGCACCTGTTTGGACCACTGGTCCTGGCAGCAGTGCCAGTGTGTGGATGGCTTCACTGGCAAATTTTGTGAGAAATGTGAGTATGCGCCTTTTGAAGTACATCTGCTGAGTCTGCACTTACTAAGGAATATTCTATCATGGTTATTTATGATCCCTCCCTCATGAGTCATCAGACTGCACCATGCAGCTTAATATAGGCCACGGTGCTGCATTCTGAGCTTCGTTTCAAAGCGTGTGTGCATTTTAAATATGTAAATACTCAGGTTCAAAATCAGACAACTGGAACAGACGCTACAAACGTCTTGGCTCATGGACGCTACTGTGTGAGCTACAGCAGTGTTGGTAATAATCATTACCATATTTACTTTATAGAACTGGAAACAATCAAGATCATTACAGACAAAGCAGGGAACAATCCACACACACTCCATTTTCCATCAGAACTGATTTTGCAGGAAACGCAGTGGTTTGCTTTATGGCAAGGAAATCGACCAGAGTGCTTCTCCTGCAGTACAGATGGGGTGTATTCACCCCGTTGTGTTGTGCATCATCCTCTGGAGGGAATAGGGGAAAATAAACACGATGAGCAGTGAATGACACGCTTTGCATAAAGAAATTAATAGGACATTTCTAAATGTTGGTGCCCAATAGAGGCATTTGATCCGTTCATGTGTTTTCTAAAGGTATGAGTTTAGAGCCTTGCTCATGTTGTAGGAGGCTTTGTAATCACCGGTAAGAACATAGGGACCAAATGTGGTTATGGCAGTCAGATTAGGAAAATCATTTTCACCTCCGGTCAGCAGAATGGAAATAAAAAGTTTAGCTTTTCCATGAAACGTCTGTGAAGTCAGAGTGGATTTAGGACTTTGTTTTTCCACCTGCCACAGACATGACAGCGGACACTGCCCTGTCCCTGGATGGTACCGGGCGTCTGGATTACTCCCTGAAGCAGGGCCCTAAACGCGACGTCCTGCTTAGACAGCTACTGCAGGGCATGACCTCTGACCTCGCCAGGCCCAGCAGCTTGGAGGTCAAGTTCAGGACGCGCAGCATCACCGGCACACTGCTGCATGTGCAGGAGAGCAGCAACTACACGACTGTAAAGGTGAGAGACAGATAAATGCATCCAGGCGGAACGTAATCAGAGCAAACATACTGCTCTGATGCACGGTTCAGTAGCTTTACACTACTGCTGACCTCAGGTCGGGGTTTCACAATAAAAGCCTTGAACATCTACAAGTGTTCAAGGAGTTTGTATTATCAGCACACTAGAGAAGGAAACTGTAGTTATTACTGGTCCTGGCAACAATCCGGTTTGAGAGAGTACTGTTAAACAAGTTAAATGATCATGAACACGTTCAGCTGCTCGTACATCACTGAGACAGAGTATCATGTGCACAATGACTCCAGTCCAGAAAACAGAAAGAGGCCAAGTCAGGTCAAAACTCTGAAGTTGTCTTTTCAGGTGCTCAGGTGTTTTTCATTGAAGCATCACACACTGTTTATGTAATTACCTCTTTGATTGTTTGTCCTACTAACTCGTGGAATGATTCAGTTGAGTTAGTTGGCGTCAGCTCATCCACCCAGGATTACAGGATGTGAGATGTAATTGACGGTTTACACATACAGTATATGTATATATTCACACACAGTCTCCTGACTTTGCTTCACTCTGTACACCACCCCTCTACACCCCACACACTCTCCTCTCCTATAAACTACACGGATAACTCGCAGCCGCCTCCCTTTCCTCCGATTCCTTGGACGGTTGCCATAAGAGGCCTGAACGCTCATTCATCCTCTTCAATTTTCCTCTAAGATCCCTCCCGCACCACCTCCAGCACCAACCCTTTCCCACTTCTTTGGAGTATCTCTTAAGGTTCTGTTTTCTGGCTCTGGACAGCTCCTGGTGCTCATCAAGTCACCGGCACGGCTTCTTGAACAGTTCAGAACAGCATCAGAAGTGCTATGAAACCTAAAACAGTAGAGTAGCAGGGGAATACAGAGTGGATACGTACGTATGTTCAGAGGGTTATATACTGAGATATAAAAAACAGGCTGTTTAATAGATAAACTTCATGATTGGTTTTCCAGCCGTAGAGAACTCAGTATTCTTCGCCTTGAGAGACTTTCCGCTTTTCCCATTTTAAATCAATTCTTCCGGAAACAACTTATCATTGCTGATTTTGAGGTCTTTGAAAGGGAGGAGAATGGGATTACTTTTCCATAAAAGTGGGGAGTACACATATGAGATTACCATTCACAGCGTTCGCTCCAAATTTGTTGTCCGTGCCAAAGTGAGCCTGATTAATTTCTTTCAAAGACGCGCTGTGTTCTTTGTTTTCTCGGATGGGTCTCCTCCAGTGGGCGTTTGAACGAGCACGTTTTCCCTGAACTTGTTGTGTTATGTGGAAATTCTTCTCTCTTGCCTGAGACTTGAGTTTGCTCCTGATCTTTGTCTCGGTGAAAAAAACAATAGCTGCGCACACAACTCGTGAGAACACGATTAACTGTGCTGTGTCCTTCTGGGAGAAAGATTTATGAGCGTCAAACAGCATTTTTTTTCTGTGTGTTCTGGAGCCTCTGACCCCGGCAGCAGACTCTGAAAGCAGTGTTTCGCGGTAGGTTTGTGGAGAGTGAGAGAACGCTTCCTCCCGTTCCTCGTTACTGATGCTGACGTTGATCTGACAACAGTAAATGTTTGTGGACATTTCAGAAAACAATATGTATTGATGAAATTAATATACTGCATATGCTGCACCTGACGCCCGTGTCCGTTGTCTGTCGCCCTCCTCAGCTGAGAAACGGCCAAATCCATTACATCTCAGACGCAGGCAGTGGAGGGAAGGTGCAGCGGACCATCGGGGATGCAGAGCTGTCAGACGGACAGTGGCACACGTTGCAGTTGGTCAAAAATGGCTCAGCCACTGTGATCCAGGTGGATGGCAGATACCCCAGGCTCATCCAGCATGCTACACAGGATTTTGGAGGTCTCGGTGTTGTAACGTTTTCGCTGGGAGGAATCCCATCTGGATCTGCTCAGCAGAAAACTGGAGAGGGTAAGAACTGATGGTGTATTTCGAATGTTTGTGTTGGGAATGAAGATGTAATGAAATCATACATTTTTAGAATTCAGTAAAACTCTTACTGTAGGTTTTCAATGCAGACGTACCCTTTGTGCAGCATGTGATGGGAACAGGTCATGTTCCTTTTAAGGAGCTTCGAGCTGCTAGTCGGCCATAAAGGTTGCTGAGTTTCATCAGACAGTTTTAGTGTCTCGCAGGCTTTTCTAACCTTTGAAAACGTTTTATAAGAGCATTGACGTTTTGACTATTAGGTCTAAAAATCTAACTTTGACATTATGGCGTGTGCTGCATTTATAAGTATTTGAGTATATGACTGTACACATGTATCAAACACACATGCCAAAGCTTTCAAAAACTGGCACGTAACCAAGCAAGCCCACTCTGCTGTAAGTGATTCATTCAGAAGTGTTTTCACTTAGAAACGATGTCTGCGAATTTTTGCGCACGCACACACACGCACACACACACCCACAGCGCTTGTGTGTGTGACACTGCCTAATAAATCCAGTAACTGTTTTTTTCACAGATGAATTAATACTCCGCTGCTCCCATGCAGACCATATTTGGTGGCTGTCCAACAAGACTCTGTGAAACTGGCCTGAAATCTGTTCCTGTTTGACACTGCTGAGATTTACCTGCTATGAATTTACCATGCTTAAATAAATGTTTCTTTATCTGAGTATCATTTAGGGACAAAATAACTAATATTAATTTAATATGATTTTGTCTTGGAGCGTCCACCTTTAGTGTTTTTGTCTTATTTCCATGGACTCTCGTCTTAGTTTAGGCTTAAATCACAGATCAGATGTCCTCGAGCACGAGTCGAGAGCACAGTTTGGAAAAGGTGAAAGCGAGGGTTTCCAGGGGGAGTTAATGCAACACAGTAAATTTTAGAATTTCAGGGGAGGGAAAAAAACTAACCTAATACTATGGACTAATATGGTAAAAATGAGCAATTTGAATGATTTGTTGAACTCTTTTACACAGGGACTGGGGCATATTTCAAAACAAACATATTCTGAGCACGCAGGTCTGTGGCAGACTGCCGGTAAACCAGCCCTTACCTCAGTGTGTGTGTGTCTGAGCAGTCTCGTTCTGTTGTGTACTCACTTTTCAAGAGCTAATGAAAAGACACAAATGGATTTAATCTGCGCTGGGATAAATTCAATAAAAAACTATTTAGATCGGTGAAGCAGTGCTATTAGGCAATACACAAAGCAAAAGATTGAATTAGACACAGAGACATTCACCCAACCCAGATGTTTGTCTTGAAGCTATAATGGCTCTGACGAAGGATTCTCCATTAGAAATATTTCATATTTCTCCTCTCATATTGACCAGAGCTCGAGTTGGCCCAGTTGTAAAATATTATTATTATTTTTTTAACTCCTTCCCACAAGAAGATTTCACTAGTTTTTCTGGAGGTTTTTGTCCGAAGCTTGAACCAATTACCAGTCTAAACAAAATTCCTTTAGCTCTGATTATAGCTCCCAGTTCCTGTTATTTACAAGGAAGTGTTCCAGCATCGTCAGCCATTTTGAAAATCCATCAGTCTGCTGGTAATGAGCAGCCAATCCACCTCAAGCTGCTGTTATGGCCTTGACATCAGCTGATGTCTCTTTCTCTCTTGTTCGTTTGCAGGTTTCGATGGCTGCTTGGCTTATGTGAAGTACAATGGAGAAAATCTGCCATTTGCCGGTGAACACAGCCTTGTCACCTTATCTCCAACCAGTCCGTCTGTCAAGATTGGCTGCAGAGGTCCCAACCTGTGTGAAAGCAACCCATGCTGGGATGGAGTGATGTGTATCAACCAGTGGTACACATACCAGTGTGTCCCGCCTGGTGACTGTGCCTCTAATCCCTGCCAAAACCATGGCAGCTGTGTGCCAGAACCCCTCTCAGGTTTCACTTGTGTTTGCTCTGAGTTCTACACAGGAAAGGCTTGTGAGACCTTGGTGGCCTGCCTGGGCGTCCAGTGCCCTCAGGGTTCTGTCTGCAAAACAGCCAACAACGGTGGGTTTGTCTGCAGCCCCAGCCCCACGAAAGAGGCGATGGTCCTCCCAATCTGGGCAGTACCTGCTATTGTGGGCAGCTGTGCCACTGTCCTTGCCTTGGTGGTCCTCAGCTTGATCCTGTGCAACCACTGCAAGGGCCGCAACAAGACCAAAGTGCCAAAGGATCCCAAGGAGAAGAAACCTAAGGAAAAGAAGAAGAAGAAGAAGAAGAAGGGTAGTGAGAATGTTGCGTTTGATGACCCAGATAATATCCCGCCGTATGGAGACGACATGACAGTACGGAAACAACCGGAGGGGAACCCCAAACCAGATATAATTGAACGGGAGAACCCTTATCTGATTTATGATGAAACCGACATTCCCCACAACAATGAGACCATCCCCAGTGCCCCCTGTGCCCCCTGCAACGGCCAAGAGGCCGACATTGAACACTATGACATAGACAATGCCAGCAGCATTGCTCCTTCAGATGCAGACATCATCCAGCACTACAAGCAGTTCCGCAGCCACACACCCAAGTTCTCCATCCAGAGACACAGCCCACTGGGCTTCGCCAGACAGTCTCCCTTACCCCTTGGTGCAACAAGCTACACCTACCAGCCTCAGTACACCCAAGCACTGAGGTCCACTCCACTCAGTCACGCCCACTCTGCTTGCCCCACTCCAAATCCTCTCTCTAGACACTCCCCTGCACCATTCACGAAACCCTCCTCATTTTACAGAAATACTCCAACCAGAGATCTCAATCTGGCTCGCCGTGAGGGCAGCCCACTGGACCTGCACAATGACATGTGCCAGCCTGCGCCCATGTTTAACTATGCCACCCGCCTGGGGCGGCGCAGCAAGAGCCCACAGACCATGGCCAGCCACGGCCACGCCTCGAGGCCCGGCAGTCGGCTGAAGCAGCCGATTGAGCAGATTCCTTTAGAGACGGGGCCCCCTGTCGGGCTGTCCATCGAGGAGGTGGAGCGGCTGAACACTCCGCGGCCGCGCAACCCCAGCATCTGCAGCGCTGACCATGGGCGCTCCAGCTCAGAGGAGGACTGCCGCAGGCCACTGTCAAGGGTACGCAACCCTGCTGATGGCATCCCGGCCCCAGAGTCCTCTTCAGAAAGTGACTCACATGACTCCTTCACCTGCTCAGAGATGGAGTACGACCGGGACAAGCCGGTGTCCTATAGCTCCCGGGTTCCCAAGCTCTCTCAAGTCAACGAGTCAGACGCTGACGATGAGGACTATGGCGGGAGGCTGAAGCAGAGGCGGTACTCAAGTCGGAGGGCAGAAGGAGGGCCTGGTGTTTCCCAGATGCCCCCTACTGACCAGCACTACACCCTGCCCCACAAACTGGGCCATCAAGCTGGGGGCTTCAACTGGGACAATCTGTTGAACTGGGGCCCCGGCTTTGGACATTATGTAGACGTGTTCAAGGACTTAGCTTTGCTTCCCGAGAATGCATCCGCAAAAGACATTGAAATGAACAGTGGGGATGGCTCGGTGACCATTCTAAATGAAGGAGAAGCTGAGCAATATGTATGAGACTATTTATTATGGTGTCGTAGAATATTAAGTTCTCTATTGTTTAAAAAAAGGAAGTGTGTATATTTTGAGAGAACATTGTTTTTTGTTTTTTTTACATTATTCAAAAAATAACAAGACGACTTTCAATGCAGTAAGGCAGAAAAATGGCACCTGAAACGTGACAGATTTTGTCACTCGCCACCTTGGAATAGTTTACCAGTCTTTTTCTAGGGCCTAAATCAACTGTACAAGCGTGCATTCATGTCTCTGAGGCATCATTACAGCGTATCCACTGACACGGGATCGCTCCAAAAAAAAAAAAGCAACGGGGGAAAAAGAAATCCATGTCTGAATTCAATTTAGATTTAGATGAGTGCAAAGCTCCATTCGTGTTATCTTGATCTTGAACATTTCTGTTCTTTATTACCAGTATTGCCTCTCCCTTCCAGAAGGTTCTGTCCCGTTCACAGCTGAGAGATAAGAGGGCAGATAACATTAACACTCACGGGAAGAATATTCCAATGGGCCATAGAGCAAAAGAAAACTTGCGATCTGTCTTTTTTTTAGGGTCAATTTTTAATTTACTCAGCAGGAAGCATGTGTGTTTGATCTGACAGCACCTGTAGCCGACATGACACAGCCCTCGATGTGAAAGAGAGTACGCCTGCGGCTCGCACGGCATTGTAGACCCCACCAACGATAAGTTCCCGTTTCACTCTGACTGTCCTTGTCCTGGTGTGTTGAAGACTGGCTAAACGCTCCAAGAGTGAGGATTCCCGAGTCTCCTGCCTTACAGACATTTGAGGATTTCATTACGGGGGAGGGCTTTTCCTCCTCTGGGTTTCTGGCCTAAGTTTAGTAGCAGAGGAGGTTTTAGGAGGGACAGTGTTTATCACACATTTGCATTTTCTGACCAGCCAATAGTTTTTCAGGCAGCGACGACGATGATGATAATGACGATGTATGGATCCTATAAACATCACCCTAACTAAAACACTATGAACTTGTGTACATTTTTTTCCTCATGTGAAATCATGGACTCATTTGTTGTTGGTGTCCTTTGGTGTCATTACTTTGACATGTATGGTTTCTACATTTTTGTACTGTTTATTAACTTAAATTACTTAAGCTGTGTTTTTATGGATATTTTCATATGCTGAAATGTTTGTTCTTACTTTCGGGGAAAGTGAGATTGAAGACTTATTTTTTACATTTGTTACATATGTAATATCAGTATTTTCCACTTTTGATAAAACTATAACATGTTGTATGCTTTGTACCTGTAAAAAGCCAATAACAGAATAAAAAAGTATTTATTTAAAAACCTGCTTAGTGAACTTTCTTTACTGCAGTTCATTTTAGATGCACATGAAGCATCAGCACTTTTTAAAAATAGTCACCTTTAAGCTCGGATTACCTCTCAACCAAAGTGATTTGGGTGGTGAGGTATTCCATAGTCAGGCCCGTGTGCAGCCGTTAAATAACACTGAGTGTGATCTAAACATTTAAAAAGGGATTTTAGGACCCAAATGAAACTGAGCCTCCTCGCTCACAGCCAAGCAAAACATCAAGTGGACTCTGCGACGCAGGACTCTATATTGCTTTCAACAATTATTTACATCTGGCTTATTGTGCAGAACCCCTTTTTTGTTATAGCTCAGTGACTCAGTATGTAACATGCTTATCTTCTCTGTCATCAAGGGCAGAGAGGCCACAAGAGAAAACGCAGGGAGCCGTGAACCCGGCGAAGAGTGACAGCTCGAATTTGGGTAAATTACTACGAGCTCACGGAGGGGTTTGGGCCTGTGGAGAGCTCTGTTGACCGAAGCCTCTTTGGGAAGGCCGTACCATGCTGATGCTGACATAATAACACTCACAAAGATAATGAGAGCTCGGGTAGGTGGTGGGGTGAGTAAATAAGAGACGAGTTCAAATAAACCTCACAGCATCTCTCCTCCGGTGTCACATCGTCTGATATCTGAAAGAAATCAGGCAGAGGTGGCTTTGGCAACCCCCCCCCCCCCCCCCCTGTAGGTGAGCAGGAGAAGCTTGTATACACAAAGGGCACATTGTTCTACGGTATGTGAGATGTGAAACACTCATGAGGACTGACATGAATCTGTCTTCCTGATTTTCTTGGGGGCAGTGGTGGGGTGTTCCCTTTTTTTTGTGCTGTTTTTGGAGACTGTCCAGGCGGCTGCTGGACCTCACTGACTGGCAGAGGAGTTTATGATGTGTTTAAGGATTAATTGCAGCATATATCCTAAGTGTGAACATTGCATGTTACGTTATAGGACGTGGCCCCTTCACGTAAATACAGCATATGTTTTTCCCGTTGACTTAAACTACTGTTATTTCAATAAGCAAAAAGTTATTTGTGTTACTAATGACAATAATACAAGAAGCGTCACGATTAAGTCACTCAATCTGGAGAGCCGTGCCGCATACAATCATGAAGACCAAGCTCAGAAGCGTTGAGCCAACGCGTCATACGTAATGAGTCTGCCAGAACAGCACAGTGAACCGATTCATCCCGAGTGAAGGTGTGAAAGACGCGATACTTGATTTCCCATGGAGCTCCAATGGAGTGCTGACTCTCCTTTCTCTTTCTTTTCCGCTGAATCCAAAAAACGTCATCAAAACATAGTTCCCGTTGAGAAGATTTCCATGTTGAGTTCCTTCGGTATTTAGAAATGGATGTGGCACTGAGCTGCAAGTGACGTCCCTGAAGCTGAGAGTTCCTGCACTGAAATCCTCCCCGAAAGCTTGTTTAGAAAGATTGATTATTCGGAGCATCTGTGTCACCATATAACTGCAGCGCCGCCCGTAGTTGGACTTAAATGGCTCATAATTAAAAGCACATTCACCGCTAGAACAAAGAACTCTCACTCTCATTGGTGCTAATGGATATGTGATCTCACAGTGCGTGTGAGGGAGACGATGAGAGTGATCATCGTCCCAACGAACTTAAAGAAAAGGCTGTGGGGAGCAGATATCTCACGCGAGCGCGGAGCGTAGGTTTGGCGGCCCAGTGGTGGTTTAACATGCCGTGTCCAGCCCTGCCTGACTCAGCGGTCCCCTTATTTTCCAAAGCCTTCAAAATGATTTTCAACAGTGATAAAAATCTCATCATTCGGAGCGTGTAGACTGATTCAGTGATTCGTATTATATGTATTGACCCCATACCACAATGAGCTCCTCCAGCACCCACAGTGTATTTTACATCGTAACCTCGCCTGCGACACCTTAAAGATGTTCACTAAACACTTTCTTACCATTAAAACGCTACACATTTCAAACATAAAGAGCCCACTGTGACCAGCAAATGGTCCGTGTCCATGTCACGCATGTCAGGAGTTACAGTATTCACACCTCCTGCTACGAGTACAGTACACACATCCTCGGCTCCCACCGGACCGCTCTGTATGTCTCCCCTCATTAGCCGAGGCTTCATATGGCTCTGCAGCTCTGATGGACAAATCTCCAGTTCATCCTCCGGGGGCTTATACGTGAAACAACGTTAGCACAACACAAATTATCGCCCCCATCTCAGCTTCACATCTGCATCAAAGCTGCGAGGCTCATCTTCCCTAAGTGTTCTCTAATGTCGTGTGTACTGCAGCCAGCCGATGCCTTTCAACACACATGAAAGCTTCAGCGAGGAGTCGGAGCTGTGGGGAAATGAAAGAGAAAGATAGATGTGCGTGTGTGTGTGTGTGTGTGTGTGTGTGTGAGGAAGACGGTAACTGTCCCATCCTTGGAAAGGCGTCTTTCTCCCCCTGCGACTGCAGAACTCTGTGGTTTTCCTCCAGCATCATGGGGCTTGGATTAACTGCAGCTCTGGTTGCCACCAGCTTGAGAACATTTATAGAAGTGTATGATGGATGCTAAACAGACAACATCGTCATCGTGACAGCCTCTCTCTCGAGTGTCACTGCTCTGTCAGGGAGCCGCTCTGTCAGGCTGCGCAAAGGCAACACATCTGGTTCTGATCCCGTGTGTGACATTCTGCTGCTTCAGTGATTTCTGGGTTGTGTTTTGTTTTCTAATTCGAGGAGATGCTGCTGATTTAAGTGCTGGTTAACTCACTGTGTGTTTGGCAACAGGCAGAGCTGTCACTGCATATAGGCTGCGCTGGAAGAGAGAGAGAAAGGATTCACCCAGCTGGTCCCACCAGTTCCCATTGTTTGCACCGACTTAAAATGAAGCACAGCGGGGCGCGTTTGAAGACTAACATGCACTGAGTTCACTGTCACAGTCATCAGAAACCAGATAAGCTCATTTAACTCACCAGACGAGGGTTAAGAAACGAACCGATTGAGATTTATTATGCACTTGGCAGCTCATTATCAACCTCCGAAACATCTCAGCTCACAAGAGTCACTTACTTAAATGTTCCAGACTTGTGCCAGGTCACACAGTCACAGCATGAAGACATGAAGACTGCCCAGCTGCGATGAAACTGCAGCAACTGTGGAGCTGCACGTCCATTGTTAAAGCTGACACTTGTGTCTTAGGACGTTTTGGACTCAGTGCCTTGAATAAGCATCAGTGAGAGAACAGACAGAAATGTTCAGGCCTTGTCCCTGCAGTGGCAAACCTAACGGGCGTGTACCCACAAGTGCTGGTGACTGTCCAGATCCACGATTCCTCCTGTCCGCAAGAGACCTGCGAGACATTCTCCTTCTGCAAACTTCACCAGACCAGATTAAGTTAGACACAATAGCCCCATTTTTTCATATTTTCCTATGTTTGATGTTGCACACAAATTGCTAATGCAAATTCCATATTTTTAGAAATGCCATTTCTTTGATTTAATTGCTTTGCTCTGTGTTTGTATCTGTTCTCCTGCAAAGCACTGTGTGTTCTCTTATTATTCTCAGCCTTGCAGACATGACATGAAGATGGACATATTGACAGAGCCCTCATCAAGCTTTTCACTTCTCCTGTTCCGTCGGACCACAGCTCCAGCTAACAATCGACGCGAGGGGTCTGCTACAAATCAGTCCCGATCTGTGGCGTTCACACAAAAACAATGATTGTTGTGGGCTATCTGAATGTTTATTGTTCCTCCATCCATTGCTTCACCCTAACACCCACTGTGAACGCTGCAGTTTAATGGAGAGCCTTTCATTCTCTTTTAACAGAATATGAAGTTTGAAAACGAGCCCAGCGATTATGTTTAAAGCTTTGAGATGCTTGATTATGCCTTATAATCCTTATTACAGAGCGAGGTGTCTCAATCACAATGGGTTCACACGGTCTTTGATCGAGGAAGTGAATTATTTAACTGCACTTCTGTGACTTGAATCAACATCTTGATTATTTTCCAGTACGATAAATGAAACGGAACAGTCCGCCAATGCAATTCCCGAACTTTTAGTAGCGGCAGCTAACATTATGGTCCTCCGTTATTACCTCTACCTCTCTTCATTAAAGCTAAGTTGTGTGTTTCTTCCCTGGATTGGACACATTTCCTGTGGATTTCTGGGGCTTATTGCGTGCGTGCATGCGTGCGTGCGTGCGTGCGTGCGTGCGTGCGTACGTGCGTGCGTGCGTGTGCACCACAGGCTTGGTGAGGACAGTAGCTTTTCTTACATTGTGGTGGTTTAAGGAGAAGATTACTGAGAACTGAAAACAATGCTTCCTCAGCTGCCAACATCTTACTTCAGCAAAACAAACATCCGCGATGAACTGAGGGAGGTTGTTGCAGTTCGATACAAACCACAATCAGAAACCATCAGTGGCGGAGGGGTAAAAAGTTTATTCTTTTTGCACATGTGCAGCAATGCAACGCAGAGATACTTCTAAACTGCCATGTCACACGCAAATAGGTGTTTGTACATGCACATTTCCACAGGTTCAACTCTGATTAATTAGCTTATTACAAATCATTTACAAGGACACTCTTATTTCTATAATACTGCTTTGCGGATGAAGAAAGGAAGAATTTATGACCCTCGAGTCTTTGTGTATTTGTGTTGTATGCTTTTATGCATCTGCCTACAAGGAGAATTCCACCGCAGGGACAATGAAGATGAATCGAAATTGAGAGGATCAGAGCGCAGAATCGTGGTAGCAGAGGAGAGCGGGGGATTCAGCTGCGTGTTAAAAGCACCCGGCGGAGTTTTTCCTTGTGATGTGTGCTCGCTCCAGCACTGTGTGCATCCTTCAGGTTGAATAAACATGTCGAAACAATGTGTGTGAGTGCTTATATATCTACATATACAGTACGTGGGGTTCTTCCTCTTCTGCTCTTCATCAGTGATATGTAATCTGCATGGTTTATTACTGCATGAACTTGAACATGGTCATGATGTCCAGATGTGCGCGTGTGTGTGTGTGTGTGTGAAAACTGGAAAACTCTGCACACATCCAGCTGGTCACTAACAGCTTAATTGGTGAATCTACATGGTAACAGGATGAGTACGAGGTTTAGGAAGTGAGGACTGTACAATCTCATCTCTCCGTGCCTGTAGAACACTTTGTTAGTGTGGGCACGCTAGCATTATTACAGAAACAGCTGCTCTACACTAAATGCAATGACAACAAACTTCCATGCCGCCTGCTGCTGCGATGTTACGTGAGTGTAAATTAGTAAGAAGCATTAAGATGAACCCTCCCACTGACAGGTGTATGCACATTCAGCACAGCAAACAGCTGGAGCAGCTCTATTTGGCCTCTCCGTAGCTTCTCATGTGCTGGTTTCCAGGCTGCAACGGTCAATGGTTATAAGCTGTGATGCCCGTAGGAAATGTCACAATCCACAGCAGCAGCGTGCATAATCTGGTTCCTTCATTTAAAATTGGCCGTGCTGGGAAGCTGGCAGAGCTTCGATGGAGCAGCTCTCGTCATTATGCTACAGATTGAATTGATCTGCCCACCAAAACTGGAATTCCCGAAAAGGAAATGCAGCAACATGTGACAGGACGGCTCATTAAAACCATTTCCACACTGGCCTTCTCGTTGGCACATGACAGCTATTTAGCTGCAATCCAACAACACCAACACCTGGTGGAATTTTGTAGTTGATTAGTTTTCTCTAGCCTCTACTTCGCCGGTCTTTCTCCCTCCTGACAGGCTCACACGTATACGGGGTGGGAAACAAAAGTCACGTACAAACAAATGCCACTTTTTAGGTATGGAGGAATGTGCACACACTTGGCAGCTGACGGGAGCACATTAATTTTCACAAAAAAAAGAAAACGCTCATTGTCCCCCCTTTACTCACTGGCTACTTCAGTCGCCGGTTCCCTTTGGATTTTCCCATGCCCTGCTATCTTTTCTCAAGTCTTAATCTTTTCATTCTGTCAGGCTCGCTCTCTGCAGCCTCCGCACTATTTCCAAAGGTCTGGGCTTCATGCTAATTGTCTCTCAATGGCATGGTTACCTCCCACCTACATAATGCACCTTGTTTCCTCTGCTCAGTCTGGGCTGCACCATTTTGGCTCATTCAAATTCAGGAGGGAGACGGACTGTAAATGCATTGCCTCAGGCCACAGCGATGCAAAGGAAAAGCACACGCTACCAGTTGCGTGTGATTGCTGCTGTGTTAGACAAAACATCATTTCTCAGAATACAAGTCTCCAGTGCCAACATTCATCACACAGTTCATTATGTCGTGCGGCGGCGCTTCCGAATCCTACATGTTATTTTTGAATTAACTTCACTTTCAATTCAGTTCATGTGCTTCTGCTGCATCTGCCAACAGTTTGATCTATAGTTCTCAGATGCAGGGAAAAGGCAAAAGGGAGGGAAAAGGTTACGAAACTCATAGCTACGACTTGAATGCGAGTTAAACGGGACTTCTATTGCAAAAAGCCGCATATTGATTGTGCTAATTGTGTCCACGTAGACCCCAGATTGATTGTGTTTTTCTTTTGCTTGAAACATCTCCACCACACAGGACTGAGATGACAGCCATGCACCATTACCATGTACTCAAGTGCACCAGCTTTGATCTTCTCTGAGAAGGAGCCCAATGGGGGGAGAAAAATAAGGCAAAAAAAAACATCAACAATTCAAATGCGCCCAATTATTGCGCCATAAATAAACGCCTAATTAGCATCAATTGCTTCCACATTGTTGCTATTTTTACGTGGTTTCTTCTCCTCGATTTGTGTGGACATTTTGTGTGTGGCTGAGTTATGATGGAGATGCTTAATTTCATAGTCGAATTGCTGCGCTAATTAAAACCGCTGGACAAACATTTGTTTGCTGCGCAGGGTCCACATGTGTTTTTGGTTGGAAACACGGCAGAGTGTTTTGTGTCGTCTCAGAAACGAGCTGATCTCGATGTCAGCCTTTCGATCCATATCACTAAACTGTCAGCTCAGCGTCTGTAATATTTCCGACTAATGACTTTGGTTTACCGGTGATGTCATGATCGTGAACATCAGCAGTTATGTGGCCAATGAAACCCTTCTTTAGACTTGTGGCTGCCAAATAAATTAGAGATGAATCGATTTGGCCTTTTTTAAAATTAGAAGCAGTGTGAGGGAAAATACTGAGACGCTGCGGCCAGACTAACTTTCACACATCGGCCTGAGAGGTTTTGTTTTCCAGTGGTCCCGCGTGATGGTGCTCATAAAGGGCAGCCCGTCTGGTCTGCTCTGTCTGGTCTGGGTTATGAGGTCACTTTTGAATACAGAAACAAGACTGCGAGGATCAGGTTGGACCATATTCCTTTCCCAGCGTCTCCTCAAACATTGTTTCTGATCCGACAAAAGCAGGTTCTGCAGAAATGGAAACAGAATCCCGCCACTTTTTCCCCATTAACCCTTAACGGATTTGGATTAACGACATCTCTCTCTGTGTCTGAGAACTGAACGTATTACCCGCTGGAAATCAAACCTGCTTCGGTTGGTTACAGTTTCATCTCTGACCAGTCGATCGCGGTCATAATGAGGTTTAAAGATGACATTCCCACACAACACGAGAACTACTTCCTTCACCTTCTTAGTCACCTCAGCGTTACAAACCACAACACCCATGCTCCAGTGTCTTCTCCCACACACTTTCAACACGTCGGGCCAGACGTGGTCCCGCCGGCCGTTTGACTTTGAGACATCTTTTGTTCTCCTGTGGTTTTTAGTTTAGTTTTCATTACACGCTCTGATTCATCTAATTCCAATTTATAATCACTAGTTTCAGGCAAAGAAGGTTACAATAATAGCCCATAACTTCTCTCCAGTTTGAATGTTTTCCTTGGTCAGTGTTGATGTCATATGGCCATTAAAATGCCAAATAATGACTTAATTGTAATTTCCATCCAAGTTGGAGAGGGAAAGCACACCAATTTCCAATAAGTGTCTCTGTAGATTAGTGCATGTGGTTGACTTGGGTGGTGCAGGCTACGTGGTTTCTTAAAAAGTAAAGGTCCTTTTTGTGGTTTGTTCCTTATTTTCTTGAGACAATGGGTTTTTGAGGCAGTGGCATAAATTACGTTTTTCATTAATTGGACAGTGTTAGGTCTCCGCTCTGTGAAGCAGACCGTTGTTTTTCAGCGTCAGATGATAAAAACATGGCAGACAGTTGTCTTTGTCTTCCTCCCGAGGCTGATGTCAGTGTGAGTTTGCGCAGAGGTCAATTGTGTGTGCGTCTAGGACAACGAATCCAGACCACCTCTCCACGTTGATCAATCAAAGTAAACCAAACATTGCTCTCCCTTCACGCCAGCCACCATGAAATCATGCATAAAGAGGGAAAATATTCTCCACTCTCTTCACAGATGCTGAAGTTCATCCTGCTTTTTAAAAGCTCCTATCATGGCTGACCCACCACTGAACCTCTGGGCTCTGTCTCGTAGCCACGGCCAATGTAAGCAGATGCCTCTTCAGGGTTCACTTTCAGTCTCTTATTTATGCATGGGATGATAATGCTATCCTGCATGTGATACTTCAACAGAGGGAAGAGTCAATAACTAATGGAATCCATGCTAAACAAGCACTCCTCTTCCCTCTCAGCGTACCACCCAGGCTTTCCGCTGATACACTCACCTCTGCTGAGCGTCGTCTCCGAGCCCACACAGTTTGCCACGATAGCTTTAGCTTAATTACTGCAGGTCCTGCTGGATTGAGCCTTTAATATCTCCAGCTGGGAAAGCTCACTTCTCTAAACTCCTAGAAGGGGGTGAGCTTTTTGGTAAGACCTATAAAATGACATCTAGAATGAAAAAAAAAATCCCCTCCCTCTTTGATTTTGCTCCACTCGCTCCATGGCTGCATGATGCAAAGTTTGACAGTTTAAAAGAAAGCATCAGCCCCGTTAAGAGCTGCAAGCGGATACGATTCATCCTCTAAGGTTCAGCAAACCGTAAATGAAAAGTTGTACTATTCTAATCAAAGGTTAGAGAGTCATCGCCGTCATTCAGACTGTAAACAAAGTCGTGATACGTGATACTGCACTGGGAGAGTGATCCGATGAGCCATGAGATGTTTTCTTGGAAACGTGCTGTACAACATTTCATGTTAGGATCTGTTAACAGGTGAAGAACTCAGAGATATATACACACCCTGGTAGTTGGACATATTATCTGATTTCATCAGCATAAATAAACCTGAGTTGGTTGATTGTGTGGTTTCACTCTGGTATGAACATGGTTTTTGTGAGTGTACACTATTTTATTTTTGTTGTGTTCAAATGTTATATGATCTTCTTTGGTCCAAACTCATGATGAATTGTCCCTAAATGTCAGGGATCTTGCTGTCCACATGTCAAATGTCCAAACTTCAGAATTGCTCTTGGAAACACTGCGTTCAAATGCAGTTCACATTTATTTATTTTGTCTGACATGAATCTGAACAAATCTACCTCCTTTAGTGCTTTTCTTTGGATCTGGAGGTTATGAGTCAGTGTTTGTAGTTTCTTCTTCGGTTTGCATGAAAAACATATTGTTTTATTACTCAGGTGATCTGTATTATGATTTTAAATCCAGTTTATTTGGTTTTATTAGTCTATTTCTTGATTTTGCTCTCAACACACTCATGTTGTTATTTTATCAGGACCTTTCCAGGCACATTTGTTTAATGTGGACTTATCAGTTTTAAGCTATTTTTGGAAACTTAAAGCACTGTCGTATTTACAGGTGAGCGATGGCTGCTGATTTACTCGAAAAGAAAAAAACCTTCAACAAAGGCGTTAACATGATTGATGCCATAAATATCTGGCCTATAAAATGAAGTAAATATCTGACCCAGGATCAGTGCAGAAGGGTTCTTTATTTTTTATACTATGCTCTTCATATTAAAATCTAAATATCACAGATTTATAATACCCATTGTATAAGAAATATTTTCCATTTGTATTTTATTATTATTTTTTTCTAAACATACTATAAATAAAGCAGGATAATTACATGTTTTATTATTTATGATATTTCAACTAAATACTAAGCTTCGTAATAATCCAGTCCAGTTACATTACCCGTAAATAAATGATACCTCATCACGATATTATGAGAAAGACAAATATCGAGTGAAAGCTGGACAGTGTCACAATGAACGCGTTGAGACTAATTTGCTCTCTCAAACTAACAAACTCTAAAAGCTGGGTTCGCTCACAGATGAAACATCTGACCAAACTTACATTTTCCATTTATTTCTGCAAATGCAGAGCACGCGTGTGCACAGATCACAATTCCTTTTACAGCAGCTGAACATATGTGATCCATGATTGGTTTTAAATGATGTGCATGAGCATGCAGCCATGGCAATGGTCAGACACTCGCATAGCATGTAAAGCATAAGAGGAAGCATCTGAGAGTTCAGCAGGATTTGTCTCAATACTTCGATGCGATTAAATTCAGTGGCGAGAGTCTTGTGAAGAACATCCAAATTCTGCACCTGGTTTGTATTCCATTCTCACAATCTGCTTACTTTGGACACCGCCTCTCTCTTGTTTGATTTTTAGTTCTTTGAGATATAAAATACGCGCTGAAACTGAAAAAGCGTCTTTGCGGACGGGGAGGTGAGGCTAAGGGCCTTCAGAGCCATTTGGAAAAAAAATTCATAGAGATTTGGCAGCAAGGTGTGCACCGTCAGAGAGTTCTGAATGAGACAGAAAGCCACACAGTCTGTCTAGCAACAATTATAGGATCTATTAATGCTTCCCTTTTTGGACCCATCATTCAAGGAAGCCAGTCTTGGATTATGTCCAGGTATTTTTATGACATGGTTCAAAGGACTTATAGCACCATTGCTTTTCACATGGTTGCTGTCCGGTTTGCTGAACAGTGTCAGCGAGCACATCATTTGATCAGATGGCTGCTTTATAGATGCAGAAACACAGGTCTGAATTTCCATCTGTCCCACAGTCAGGATGGTCTCCATTTAGACTTTTACTACTTAAGCAAACGGAGGTGGCTCCAAGGTTAACAGATAGCAGTAAATTCCTGTGCTTCATGCCGTTATGTTGAGTAAGGGCACGTATAATGGAGTGTGATAGTTTTACTGGTCCTCCAAAGTCCTCTCTGGCTATAACTACGGAAAGCTACTTTCACTGGCAAAAACAAAATAATTTATCAGAGACATGAAGATATTCAAGTAATCAAACTTGGAGACAGTGGATGACGGTGTCAGCATAACCGCTTGAAGTTCTGCAGAACCAACAAGCTGAGTGAACAGTTTTTTTGCCATAACCTTCATTGATCCAAACAAGATTTTGCTTAACATGCACGGCCCTCGTTCACCATTTCCAACCCGGAGCCGGTTCACTCTTCTCAAACCAACCTTGGTAAACTTTACTGTCTGTGTTGTCTGTCTAAAAGATTGGATAAGACATCGTTTCACTGGGAAATACATTAACAATCGATTAGATTATTGTTGATATTCTATAACAGCTCAGGTTTCTATGCTATTTTAGTTGTCTGTATACAGTACTGTACAATGATATAAAAAGGTGTTCTATTCTGTATTGTATTTACTTTAAAGTAAAATAAAAGCTGCTATTAAATGTCTCATTCTCATCTTTTGGCTTTTTCTGAATCTTTAGTGAACAGAAAGAAAAATCTAACAACACATTTGGCAGGACACCGTGACTGCCTTAATTGAGCTGAGCACCTTGAGGTGAGGTGGCGGCTCCGCCCACGTAGGCGGACTATTTTGAACGTCAGGTACTTGCGCACGGTTTTTTTTTCCTGTTACACCTGTACTGCTCACTTGCTAAATGTGACAGGTAAATGTTTGTTCTCTGTTGTTTTGAGGAAGACCTGTTTCTAGTTGCTGTTGGGGGACTCACCTGGGGACCTTTCCTAAGGATGTGCTCACCTGCTGGAGTCATCGCTTAATTAAGGTACGTTGGCCATGCTATGCTAACCCTCATGTTGCGTGGGTGCTTGTGCTTCTTAGCTGGGATGTGTGTTGGGATGCTTTTGTGTTTTGGGGGGCTAAATAAGCTTATATAACTTGTTATGAATGCTAACGTGAGGCCTAGCTAATGCTTTAGCTTTCATCTGTTGGCTTTTTGAAAAGCACACGTGCCTGTTAACTAGCTGTTGTCTGACACATCTGTACATCACTGCTGGTCATTTCTGTTTCATTCATTCACACCTAACAGGTATAACATTACCTGCGGTTATGAGCTCCTCAATAATGCACAAATGGCAACTACAAGCTGAAAGAAATGTGCAAAAACTGTCCATATGTTTTGAATTTGACTGCTACTACTTGGTTTCTCGTAAATAATCTGTTAAATAATTGTAAATTTAGAAAAGATTTTTATTCTCTCCAGGTGTACAGTACACTTCGAAGTTAATAGATACTTACATTATATTTTGTTTTCTGAGCCTTGATGAAAGGCTGTTGCTTAATTTTCATTTTCATTCGTCCACTGTACCTTGCGCCGCATACAGTCATTTTAGTCTTTTGTAGCTCGTCGCTCTGCAGTCAATATCAGCAGTCTGAGAATCAGATCATCTCCAACAACACTTTTGCAAGATGAGAGGGTCAACCTTCCACTTATGAGAGGAAGAGAGATGTTAAAAGGCATGTACCGTTAGAGATCCACCACAACTGTGATCCACAGTGATGTGGTCCAATAATTGCGGATACTTTGGCTGACACTCAGCCCCAGAGATGGTTTACGGTGTCGTGATGGCTTTCCCAACTCCAAGACCTTGGCGTCGGAGACAAAAGAAGTCTGTGCTGCCATTCGCTCAGATGGATCAGACGTGAATGAAGCTGAAAAGGAGTGAAGCCTGGAGTTTAAATCTGTAATCTGCATTCTGGGCAGCTCATTGATGAAGTGCAACAATGAAATGCTTCCTCAACAGTATGTCTGACTGTCTGTGATATCCAGAGACAGGAGTTTTCCCAGTTGAAAAACTTTCCAATCCCAATTATAGTCCCGAGTGAATTAGGGGATCCAGAACCTCTCCAGGACCTCTGGCCGATGGTTTGGTACCGAGTGGTTCAACATCAGTTTTTATTGACTTTGTTTTATTGTTAACTGCGTCCAAGCAAGAGCCCTCTTCACACACTGGTTAGTGGTAAGAAGCACTCCACCATGACTGTGTGTGTGTGGTTGTGTTGGTCTGTGAAGCCTTTTTTTCTACGTCTGCAGAGTTTCAGGCTGGATAACAGAGGCAGGACATTAGAGAGCAGCCAAGAGGGCCTGGGTTTTCCTGGCACACAATAGCAGGAAGCACTGCCACGCTATAAATGGAAGCCGAAATAGTGGCAAAACTCAGTCAGCAAAGCCTTTATGCCACCAGCCAGGATTTATGTGCTTCTCTATTCTTTTCTTTCCCAACTACCGAACGGTGATAATCAAAAACAAAATGGAATACATTTGTTTGTACATGTGTATTTATGCTACACATAGGTGACAGCTACAGATAGCTTGAACTCAAAGTTGTGAAAAGCTGGTAATTGCAAAATTGCATAATATTGACTGCTCTGTGCCATAAACTATCAGAAAGGATCTTGGAATTTATAGATTCTTCCTATTGTATGATGGAGCAGTTATTAAACTCTTAAGATTATGATAGATTGGGTGTGATAACAGATGCTCAAGGCAGGACACGCGAGACAGTGAACCAAACAATTTAAATAATATCCTACAAAGGCAAAGTCTATACCTCTATCCTCCAATAGTCTCTAGCCTGTGTCGCGTGCTACAAACCACTTGAAAACTTGGAATAGTACAGGGGAGTCATAATTGAATTCCCATGAGAAAATAAATATCCCTGGAGAACTGACTTTAAAATGGGAGCATTAGCAGCAGTTGCATGGTCAAAATATTATCTGAAAATCACAGGATGGTGCCATAGGCTACAGGCAACAGAGCAGTGAGGGAGCAGTGACTGTAGGCAATCGCTGTATGTGACGGGCTGTATCCTGGCTGAGTGCTGTGGTGTGTTGTTGGTGCTGTTAGGTAAGCGGTGGAGACCTCGGGTACTACTGCTTTTGTGTCCGCTCGCCAGTCGAGGCAGAAGATCGCCCACTCTGATCCTGGTTCAGTCTGAAGTTTCTTCCGGTAAAGGGAGTTTTTCCTCTCATTGTTGCCTAGTGTTTGCTTAAGCGGGACCGCTGGGTGTTGCACATTATTCTGCAAGTTCTGTAAGGTCTTTAACCTTACGCTGTAAAGTGCGTTGTGACTTTGTGATAGGTTGCTATAAAAATCAATAGTGAGGTGGATGTAATCCTGAATGGAGGTCGACTTGCTGTGACTCCCTTCTGTAGCTTAGCATAAAGTGGTACTCAAGTGGTATTTCCTTTCGACATGTGAAGCTTTTATTTTATTTCATAACCTGCTCGTATAGTGAAGGAGGGATCTAACCCCTCCCCTAAACAAAAAACAGTCCTTGAGCTGGATTTAGACTGTTGAGATTCACATTAGTGCACAGCAAAGAGATCAGTGGCCCCGAAACAGTTGACTCAAGAATGTATGCTTTAAATGGACTGCTGACATACAGCACTATTTTATAAAGCTCTTTGGTCACGAGAAATCTTAAATTATACCTAAGAGGAAACTGGGTCACTGCAGCAGCAGACGATGCTTTAAAAATGCTGTAAAGATCAAGAACGTACAGATAGTACAGATATAATGTTGCTTTAAGACGAAGTTTCGCTTACAGGTGACCTGTTGTAGCTCATTTATGCATGTCAGCGTCTCTGTTTTAAAGTTCACCACTTCTGGAAAACACGTTTGCCTCGGAGAAATCCTCCCTATCCAGTGCTGTGTGGCTCTTTCCCAGGAGTCCATGAAAAACTTAACAACCTCACTTGAATGTCAAGGGTAGGTTTTAGTGAGGAGAAGCGGCAGGAGGACACATGAGTGGTTTAAGTTACTACTAAATGCAAAATGTATAAACAAATTTTAATGTACAGCACCGAAGTGTATTGAACCGTGTTGGTTCAAAGTGTGTGGGCACAGATGGCCGGAGGTAAAATGTGAGATAAGGTATCTGGACAGCGATCTTTAAAACTCCATCATGTAGAGTGCCTGCTGCCCTCTTTGAACCAGACAGCGCAGCGCCTTCTCTGGCTTCCAACCTCATTGTGTGTTTGACACTGAAGAGGTCAGCATTTCTTTCACATTCCTCGGTTATGGCTTCACCTCAGTCTTTGTCGCAATAAATCACGGCAACTTCCACGTTTCCACAAATTTTACATTTTAATCCTGCTTCCCCCTCCCCCCTTCCCCCCTAAATAGCACGTTTGTGATACCAAATAATAGAAGCTTGCCAGAGGACTTTCACAATATAGCTGTGAAAGTGGTGCTGTTTGCATTCCTACACAGCAGAAGCATATTTCGTCAAATTGCTGTATGGCAAGCGAGTAATTGTACATTAAACCTAAATAGTGGAGATAGTTCTTCTCACTTCTGATGAAAAGAGGGGATACTGCTCAGCGCTGTCTCCAGGGAATCTGTATAATGCCATGTAATAAAAGCAGTTCCTCCAGCTGTGCATAAGTGAATTAAGATGTTGGCATGGCTGATAAGGTCAAACATAAATAGTGGGACAGCATTCTGCAGCTTGTGGCCCTATAAGTTCAGAGGGATATTCAATCTTCTGTACCATACCATACTATGTCTGGAATGTGTATTTCTGCTTCTCCAGCATACACCGACTTTTTGTTTTCTGAATTCTGTGTTTTCTCTTTGAAAATATGTCCCCTGGGTATTCACATTCTCTTAAAATATTAATATGAACAAGCATGACTTCTAAAAAATACAAATCCTTTTTTAGATACTTATCTTTTCGCTGTAAATCTGAAGCATTTCTAATCTCACTCCAACCGGGAAGGTGTGATTTTCCCTGCAAGCTGAAAGCCCTCTGCAGTTTTTGGCTGCAGTAAATCTCACCAGTAGCTGCCCGTCAAGCTAAGGGTGGGCTTGGGTTAGTGGGCCAGCGGGCCAAGCTGCGGCTCAGCTGCCATAGCAGCCTGCTCTGAGATAATGTCTCAGCTGTAAACTCAGTCCGCTGACTACTCTCCCTGAGTAACCTGGTTACTTAAATGCATGTAAACGCTGTTAAGGACAGAAGATTGCCCTAATTTTATCTGCACTAATAAATGCTGCTGTCTGAAAGCACCGATCACTGATGAAACATTCAGTAATTATCTTCCCGGTATGTTCACAAATTAACTGTTTGTGTTTCTTTGCAACACTGCCATCTAGCAGTCGGGATTTAAACGCAACACTGTTTGCCAGGAATCTTTGCATGTACACTACTAAATTCAAATCAATATTTTTGGGAATTGGTAAAGATCACAGATCGAAAGGTGTTTTATTTCAAAGTGTATTGCTATATTCTCACACCCTCAATGGGTAGTACTGGGCATTGACAAAAATATCTGATTATTTTCTGCCAAGTTGTCAGTAATACGTTACCAATATGACTAAATGTCTGGCCATTCATATATTCATTCATATAACTGTTCTCTTAAAATGTGATAATACATGGACTATATCTCAGTACTTATACACAAACCCAAGAGCTCCTAACCTCGCCTGGTTCTGATAAATGTTATGTTAGTCACTTAGCCTGTTGGAGCTGTTTTAAAATAAGAATTATTTTTATTAGATTTAATAATATTGACCTTATTAAATGCCATTATGTTGAATTTTCCGGCCGGCTTTACTGTTTGGATTGAACAGTGTTTAAGATTGGATTGAAGAAAACAATACATGCAGCCTGTTAGATTTGCTCTTGTGGAAATGTTATGGCTATATTTTTAAAAGTCGGCAACTTTTTATCCATTCAAGCTCAATATTATCCTCTTTATGAGGAGAAAACTTGGACATATGTATGTTTTAATCCTGTGCTTGGAGTTAGTTTGAGGTGAGTGTAATTATTGAGGATGCTTTGAAAATGTTTGAGAAGTTTCATGCAGCATTTTTCTCTGAAAACTAGAATATGGTTTAATAGTTATAAATCCTCCCACTTCTCTGCAGTGCAAACACATGATGTGCAAATAGTGGACAATGGCACAATGACTTTGTTTTGCACAAACAAATGAGTTTCTGATGCAAATACTGTTGCTTCATTTTATTTAATAGCCACCTGCTTTTGATTAGGAAACAAGATCTGGCCCAAATTTCCTAAGTCGTAAAGATCAAAACTGCAGTTATTACACTGAAAATAAGTGTACTGCCTATTATTTTTTTTAAGAACAACATTGAGGATGAGGTTGAGATTTTAGTTCACTTTCACATCAGGGCTCTCATCTCTTTCTTCTCTCCAACATAAACACATCCTCAAACAAGCTGATTGGACATAAACACAAAGCGTGACATTGTTATTGGTAATGTTGAAAATACGCTACGAGGAATCTCGGGCAGGTTGTGGAACGATAATCATTATGCCTGGTGTGACTCACTCACTCAGAGTAAACATTAGCCTGCCAGCTGGATGTGTGCACCTGTTTGCATGTCACTGGCTAATTCACAACTCTTTCAGCACTGTAGTGCTCAACGACATGTGTAAGGAACACGTTTCGGCCTTAAACGAATCCATATGGACAAATGCACTTGTCGAAGATGTCGGTCGACTTCTCACCGTGCTAAATTAGCTCCATACATTCAGGCTATAATAAGCTGTGGATCTAATTTGAGTTATAAATTCGCCTCGCATCAGCTTCCACCGAGGATGGACATTTGATAATAATAATAATAATAAACCGCATGCTGCTCCGTTTGTGGAGAGTCATCTCTAGTGTTTCACAGACCCTGTGTTTAATCAGCTTGTAAAGGCTTTAGGACATCAAACGCTACCACATTTACTCCACCACGTGTGAACACTCTGGTCTCATTTTGATGACAATAACTGAAGCTGGGCGTGTTCTTGTACAAAAAGTTGACTTTGGTTGATGGCGTTCCATCATGCTGAAGTTCTTTTTGTCATTAATCCACATTGTGCCAAACATTTCTTCCATAAAACTAAAATGAAAATGTTATATTACACACTGTTTTATTATACTTTGAGTCGAGGTCTGTTCTAAATTCTCACCTTTTTTCAAAGGTCTCCAATTAAACAAGGGTGTTAATCTAAATATCCTGTTATGTAATATCCAATGAGATGGCACATTAACACCTTAGATCAGCAACTAGCCCAGATTGAAAGTGCTTCTGTTGTTTTATCTTCTAATATTTACATGAATGAACATCTTAGCGAACGAGTATGACTCCACCACCTCAGTGAGACGGTTTCAACAAAAACTAAGAGCTTGAAAAAGTTAACGTAGACTCGGTGGCAGAGCTGCTGTATTAGATTCCATTGCATTGGGCAGGTGTACCTAATAAAGTGGCCAGCGAGTGTACGCTGGCACTTATTTTCACAGATGACTGAGCTCGTCATGGAGACGCTTTTCACTCCATTCAGTCTCTTCAGTGGGATGAAAGGAGACACAAAGCGCCGTCTTCCCTCAATAACTTGGAACTTGCATCAAAACAACTTTGAAACCCTGGTTCTCACACACAGCAGCCCCAAAGGGGAAATTTATGAATTGAGCTATAGATCGAGAAACCGAACCTCCCCCCACCCCGGAAGAAAGCGCTAATTAGCTCAGATGTCTGAGCAGTACACACCCTGATGCACCCTGGGAGACGGGGGGGAATAAGATCACATCTAATTTAGTAAAAGTACAAGCTCACTCCAGTGAAATTAGTTTAGCTAAACCTGGTCAATTAAATACATTCTTCTACATCGCAGCAACGTAATGCAACAACACCTGAGTAGTTTTAAAATTAGTAGCTCAAAACACAATTTGAGGAAAATAAGGGAATCCCTTGGCCTCCACAGTGGAGATTAAGCCATGTGGAGCTTCTGTTCCTGGACTGCATCTGGCACAGCAGGGACCACTCCAAAGTTGATTTTTATTGCACTGATCAAAAGAAGCACCGTGTCTCAATATTTCACCAGAGGCAAAGTACACAGCTCTTCAAAGGCCTCCGTACTAATCCCATTTGGATTATTTCATTAAAGACTCGGGGATAGTGGAGACAAACAAGTCCTCGATTGTCACATTGCTGAAAAACCTGTGGAGAAGCGTACAGGTGCAGTTGGTGTATCACCAGCTTATCGCATCACACTGCGTTGTGCAAACACGAAACGCATCCTTAGCTATAATTTTGGATGAAAACAATTTTTAGCGTGCATAAAGTGCTGCAGCACCGTTGTAGATTTTTGGCAACAACTCGCTCTTCCCATTCGTTTTGGTTCATTGCATAGTTTGCTCTTTGTTCATTTAATTGTCATTCCTGTGAACATTCCCCAGCTTAGCTTAGATTGGATCATGATGGCAAAGAATAGTGGAAAAATGGGGAAGATATGATCGTAACGGAGCCGAAGCCACATTTATGTTAGATGTGGAAGTGATCTCACGCTGGGTTATTAGAAGATCTGGCACAAGGGAAATGGCTCCTTTGTTTAAGAGTAAAGTTATTAACCAAACGTGATATCATGCAGAAGGAGCGGTAATAAAGAGCGTTTTCTGCAATTTAATGATTGTAGGTAGTTTAACTGTTAAACCCAAACATCCATGTTAGACTTGTATAAAAAATAGTGCTGTATGGTGTCTTCTTATTTTCTCTGCTAGAGAAGATTGACATTTTAAGTGCGTCTTTGTCTTTTTAATGCAGAACTAGCTTTACTGCTACTGGATCCCAGAGATTAAAACCTACTCTATGCTCGGTACCACCCCAGGTTCTACTAGCAGCCAACACTGTTCTATTGGCCCATGTCTAGTTTCGTGTGCTGTCATTACCATTGTTGCATTATAATTATCTATTTATATTCATGGGAACGAGGGGTTGAGATTCATGCTGGTGTAACGTTGTAGTATAGTTCTAGACATATGCGCCACTACCTACAGGTAATATTATTAAATAAATAATGGCACTGCAATTTCCTGGTCTTCTTTATAAATTAGTGATAAAGATGTTATCTTATATTCACCAGTGTTATCAACAAACACTGTTTCTCAGTTGAAAAAACACATTCACAATATTTCTTGTCTCTATTGAACACACAGTGCTGTAGAAAAAGTATTTGCCCCTTTATATATTTATTTTTATTTATCCAAGAATGTCAGAATTACCTCTTATTTGCTGTAACGCAAAACAACATGCATACATTCATTCACATTGAGACCTCAAACACTTTAATAATTGAGTTTTGCTCAAAAATGGCTTCCAAAGTGTTGTCTACCTCCTGGTTATTCAGACATACAGGATGTGAAGATGTTCATAGTTCCTAAAGGAGGTATCTCATTGTCTAATTTCTGAGGATTCAAACCACTGACCTCTCGGTGAGCAGCCTCACATATGTACGCTTCAGACGGCCATCAAACCTCTCGTTAAGAATGTCTTCTTTTCTTCCTTCAGACCTTTGTTTGACCCTGTGTATTGGATGAAAAATGCATTCCAGTGTGAGAGTGGATGCTTGTGGGCACCAAGAGAAACACTTAATGGAGTCTGTTGTTGCTTATCATAGGTTAGAGAGAAAACCAAGTGTCTGTGTGTGAGACTAAACAAGAAAATGGACAATGAACGTGAATGCCCAACAGTTCAGCAGGTTTCCAGGATCTCTGTCCCCGAAGTTGTGAAAATATTTCTTCCTCAACTTTCAGTTGATAAAATATTAACATTATAGTTGTGTCAGTCTGTAAAAGTTCCTTGTGTAAACAAGTACTCGATACACAAGACAACACACAGTTAGGTCCATAAATAATGGAATACAGAAACGGTCAGCGTGTGAGCAAGGTCCAGACTTTAATTTAATTTTAAATTCAAGGGGTCTAACTAGTGCAACATTTGGAATTGTTTATTGATGAGCTCTCTAAATAAAGTAATGGAGTAAAAATATTGGCAAGCAGTTGCATGGCCAAGTGTGGCCTGTGCATTGAGAGTGACCTGTGGATCAGTCAGGAACATTCTCAAAAAAGAAGATATTGAGTGGCAACTTGGCGACAACAAAATCCCCAGAAGACCACAGAAGACAACTTGAGTAGATTACCGCAAAAATGTGACTTTACATCATTGCCTGATATTCTCTGGACTGCTGAAACCAAGACTAATTTGTACCAAAGTGATGGTGGAAAGAAAGGAACAGAACATTTCATGATCCAATGCATTCCACATCCTGTGTTTTACATGGTGGAGGCAGTTTTATGGCATGAGCATATGTGGCTGCCAGTGAGGATAAATTCTGCAGTGCAAGGGCTATACTATCTTCTCAGATTTAGGCAAGTGCCACATCATACTGCAGTTGGATAATTAGAACAACTCAGAGTATACTTCAAAAGCTATGCAAGAGGTTTCCATAAGACTGAAAGCAGAAGTCCCACAAGAAAGCAGCACCTGAATGCAGCTGCAGTAAAGGCCTGGCAAAGATCCTTGAGGGAGAAAACCAGAATTTCATCATGGCAGTCAGTCATTGAGTGCAAAGGCTTTTACCTTAAGTATCATAGGAGTACTTGGTTTGTAATTATGTTTTTATATCCGTATTTATGAGCCGCCAAAAATGGTGTGGTTAAAAAGAAGAGAACTTGCTTTAATTCCTGAGTGGTTAATGCCACACTTTGCTTAAACCTTTCACTGAAGAGGTTAGGGTTAGTCTTGACTTTACTCAAATCTCGTTTCATTTCAAATGTATTTATTTATTTATAAACATAACTGTATAGTTTTTTAATAAGAATAGCCCCTAACATTAGGTAACATTAGGTAAGTTTTCAGTGAATGCTGTATATGTGACTATAAACATTTGTGGCCGTATCAATATCACACTTCACTGAACTCTAACTGAATACATACATACATGCTGTAAATACACTTGGATTAAATACATTCACGACGGCTCACAGTCCTTTCGCCAGTTGTCGTCTTCCCCATGTAAAATGAAACTCTCATTAATGCCGTTAAGTGTTATGCACAGCATAGCTTAACAATAAGCTGAATTGCTTTGAAGTGTTAAGAGCTTCAAAGATGAGAAGTTTTCCTTCTTAATCATTAATCATGCCCTTGAAGTGGGGAAACTTTCACAACTGGAATGCACCAACATTTTATTAATAAAAATGGTAATGTGGATTCATCTAGGCCAAGCTCACAGTGAGGTTTTAAAAAGAAAAAAGGTTCTACAATCAGCAGATAGGTTGCATTGTGAATCCCGATAGCTAAAATAAAATTGGTTAGATGTGAAGATAATAAACACTAACTGTGGCGAACAGGCTGTATTTCATATCATATCTTATTTAGATAGTCCAGATTTATAAGTGACTGAAGAACTTATACGTGACATGTAGTTCATACATCCAACTCTGACATCCAATCTCCTTCTCTGCACGACGGCTTTTGTTTACCCTTAAATCACTGCTAACTAAACAATTCAAATGAATGTCAGATGTTTACCATGGAAGACATTTAAATCTATATAAACGAAATGATTGGTGTAAGACCGTCCTGTGACTGACTCTTCGGTTTATTTTCTACAACTTTACAAGAATATTACAGTTTCCAAACGCTCGTGTGAAATTGCTTTCTTTTGATTAATGCAAAGCAAACCCAAAGACATGAAAGAACATCGAAGCCCCGAGGGAAGCGTTTTATCTGTCACTGTCATGGTCATTATTTGGTGATGGTCATTACATTGCTAACATTGTGTAATGGAGAATCTGTGCTCTTCAGGTGCAAATGTCCTAATTTGGATGATACATTTGGAATCAGCTGGAACTGCAATCTGATAAACACTCTGTTGCTTTTGAAGTCTGTTAAAGAAGGAATCCATTAGAGCGCACACACCCACACCGCTTTTTTAACCGTGTCCCTGCGCTGTGATTAATTAGCCACAGTGCCGACACACACTTCCCAGAAGGCTTCCGAACACCCTCCGGCTTGTTAGCACAACCTGCCAACTGCAGTCAGTGTTTCCACCTGTTCTTTTCAGGACAACAACAGTCTCCTCCTCTTTCATCTGTGCAATGTTCACCATGGCAAGCTGATTGCAACATACATAAATACACAGGGAAATAATTTGCCAGCCCCCTTGAATCACTGAATAATCACTGGCTATTTGGTTCCCGAAACACGGACTTTCACTAGAGTACGAATATAAAGAAGTCTTACTCTTACTCTTACTTAATGTGTTCCACAAAGTAAGATTAAGTAAGAATGGATTCACCTGCTTATTATTATTATTATTAATATAATTATTATTATTAATGTATATGTTTGATGCATTAGTTGGTAGAATGCCTGCCGACCACACAGTTTCAGAATTACCAATTAAATATGTTATGTTATTTTTGAAGTAATTGATCTAAGTGAACACAAGTTGTTAACACGACAGCGACATATCAACTTTGAAAGAGGTGAACAGTTGCTTGGTTATTTATATAAGCAGTAGTCATTGAGCTTGTTTCCACCTCATAAACACAAGTCCAATATTTGTTCTATTTCCTGCAATTCCTAATGGGAATCAAATACTTTTAAGATGCATGCCTCACCATGTTCCTCAGCTGCCCACTGTGTTGTCTGCCTCAGCTCTGAGAGCATTCTGACTTTGTGCAGATTGGTTTCCATGTCAACTTTCTAGCTTTCAATGTGCCTCAGCATGGACAAGTTGAAAATGGATGTTCTTTAATATACCTGATGGCCTCCGTGTTTGCTCTTATAGTTTTGTGGTTTACTCTGACGTCTTAACAAGCACCTCATTAACTATGACGGTCACCTCAGGTCTGCATCAGTGTTTCAGTGCAATTCTGTGCATGTGCAATAAATACTTGTTGAATCGAGTAAGGTCCTGTGAACCTCCACTAGAGGAAAATGAAGAATTTCCTGCAGCGTAGTAAATGGGTTTAATGCACTATTCTGGGCATCCCTGCTGTTTCCTGTTTTTTGTATTGCTGATACACAGCAAAAGGTGCTGAAAGTTCAGGGAGACTGACCTGTAGGTGACTGAGCGCTTTTTTGTTGTGGTTCAGCCATCTACTGCCAACATGTCCTTACCTCCCTGCACATCTGCCTACCTTCACCACAATGAATACAGCAATGACAATGATGAAGGAAGATTAATCCTTAAAATTGGGACAATGGGATTACAGTGTTAGAGAGCACCGACATCAAAACACTACTTCCTGCCCCCTCTGTGTCATACGAACTGTTTCAAATACTTTCAAAGGCAGGACTCTGTTGTGGCAGGAGGCCTCCTACTGGGCCCGTCCTCTGAACTGTACACTGATGTCTAACTCAAATAGACAGGTTAACTAATGGGCAAATATTAAGGTCTGCACTACTGGAACCCATGAACAACATATTTAAAGGCTCTTTCTTCTTCCAGTCACTGATTGAGAGACTAAAAGAAGAGATGACTCATATCCGAATTATTCATGCGCACCGGCTGTAACTTTGCTGTGACACTAAACAGCCTAAACCAAGGTGGAAGCAGACCTGTGGGTTACCGCACCACCTGCTTATTACCATCTGAGTTTTAATACAAGTTTCAAAACAAGTTTGAGCAAATTCTGTATTTTTCCATGAAAAGGAAAACCTCTGACTAACTGTTCTGTTTGTTTACAGACGGCCTGATTTAACGTATTCCTCTGACGTACAGCTCAGTTGCTGCTCATGTTTTACATCAAGTTGCACTGCGCGACATGACATAAGGATAAAACTCTACTGTGGTTTATAGTTGAATGTCTGATGAATCAAACAAACATGCTATAACAAATTTCTTTGGTCACTTGAAGGCATTGGAAACCTGTCGTCAGCTTTTGGCATGACAGCTTTGGCTTCGAGTTGATCTATTAAACTTTTCTTATGTATACAGTAGTTACGAAGCAACATCTATAGATTTGTAGTTCTATTTGTGTCTATCTGATGAATATAAGTACGATATTTAGCCCATTTTAAATCTGGTTTTGGTCTCCTGCCAATTCCTGAAGACTATATCTGGCTATTTAGCTGCCAAATGTTCCCTTAAAATCACCAATTATTCTGTGTGCTGCAGTGGAAAACAAAGCTATGAGAGCAGTAAGAGTGAATCAACATAGAGAAAATGCAGCTGAATAGCTGAATAATGATCCAAAATGCTTGGAAAAGCTGAGGAGAGTTGCAGATTTAGGTGAAAATGTACCATAGATTCATCAGCATGTGCGATATGATGGTATTTTTTTAAGGCGCTGATAGAAAAAAATATTTTGGGGCATTCAAGACATTCATGTTAAAGCATCTACAAGCTGATGCTCCCTTAACATAACTAGAATTATTTTAGAGTAGGTTATTATAGAAATTAGCTGATGTAATGCAGACTGTGCTGTGGGACAATATATTCATAAAATAGTTTTTTGATATGTAAATTAACACCCAAGTGTAAGTTGCAAGATACACCGATTGGCCTTCATTGGCTTTGTAACTGAAACAATTGAATGTAATTATGAATCAGGATGAGCCATGATTTTCCTTACTCTCAGCTCTGCGTCTGAAACAGATGTGCTTACCCGACCCTGGAACTGTAGATCCTGCCGGACCAGAACTCTGTGTCTTTTCACTTTGGAAACGCTGAATTAAGACATTACTCTAGGAATATACTATTGGGGCTGTTCTCATGCTGTGCAGTTTTTCATTTGTGCCTTGTAGTCTGACAGGAATGTTGTGAGACTCTCGGCTGTGTTTGCTACTGCTGAAGAGGTACATCATTTCACACATTTCCTTATACAGTATATTAACCTTGGACTGGGATTGAAGGATAATTGTTCACATACTGTAGCACATATGTCTTCCCTAACTACAAATCCTTTTACTTTAATGCATATACTCGATGAACTTTCCCCAATTCTTCTTTTTCTTTTGACTGTAGCACACTGGGTTGTGTTCCTAAAGACATGCTTAATGCCTGCTTGCACTACAAAGTCCATCCGTACCATTTGAAGTGTGGCACTGTGGAGAATTGAAGATTCATTGTGTGAAAACATCTGCAAAGTAAACGCTTTACTCCACGTAAAGTAGATGTTAAAATCACAGATTGAGGCAGCAGACAAGGTTTGGTGTGTACAGTAAAGCCTATGAAACATTCGGTTAATGTTTGTTACACATATATAGAGGATGGTCAACGGACTTGTTCCATTTATTGGTTACATGCCACATATCTGGGCTTGGTTTAGCTATATAGTTTAGACGTCCCGCTCCCCAGCCATTTTCCAGCACTCTTTGAGGCATCCAAGTTTTCACCACGGTCTCCTATCAGTTGGTAGAGTGTAGAGCTCATGACAATGAGGCTGGTAAACTGAAAGCCTTAACTTCAGTTCTGACTTTTCCGGTAATGATTTGGGCTTTCATAATTGCTGACATTGCACCAATCTGCCAATACTTGGTTTTCTGTAAATCAACTATTTGTCCTGCTGTGCTACTTGCACGGTTATGTAAAGAACAACAATATTCATGTTGGTGAATACCAGTAGACAGGTTTGTTTGGAGCTTACAGTAGTACTACTTTGTCAGTACTATGGGACTTGAAGATGTTTGATTTTACTGCTGTAACAAAATGCCAGCTGTGAGTTGACTTAAAGCTGCCGTGTGTAGTGTTTTCCATGATTTCTTTATAGTCCATAAGCTTTATGTTGTAGATGACAATCTGTCTGCTAGCATAAAGTCCAATAAATCATAAAGTGCATTGTCTCTTGTGGAAATTTAGTTCAGAAATTCAGTACAGCTGTGGTCACAGGCATATTGACTTCACTTAGGAATGCTACGTGGTGTACTCGTGTACACGCTACACTGACTCACGACAAGAAGAGCAGAAAAATCAGATTTACAGGAGATTTTAGAAAAGAACTCTAACGTCTACTAAAATATATATATATATATATATATACTGTCTGAATTTTTATTTAGCAACCAGACCAGTTGCTAAATATGGAACAGTCAACACTCTAATTTACCAAATTAAAAAGATGTGGAATTTTTTTTTTCCACCAACCATGGAAAAATAATCTAAAAAACAGTCCAGCCTAGCAGACAAGTTTTGTGTGCGTGGATCCTGTAAAGATGCCACCACCATTCTTTATTATTTATTCTTGGTCCCACAGCACAAAGTCGGGAAAGACAAACATTGTTTCTTTCCACCAAGGAAACCATCAAAAGCGGAGTCCCGGTGGCCCAGCGGTTTAAAACGCATGCCATGCAACCATAACTATCTGGGTTCTGTTGTTGCATGTTAAGCCCGTTGTCTTTATATATTTTCTGTTGTTCTCTGTTGTCATTTATGTAATTCAGGCAATATAAGGTAAAATAGAAGAAAACACCAGTACTGGGCGGAGTTAAAGTTATGGATGCATGCTTATTTGTTAGTTCTATCAGCCAATCTTGGCCAAATTCATATTTAAGCACCATGTCCTGATTTGTAGATCAGCAACGTGACCTAACCGTTCTATTTTGAATCTAGGTCTGTCGGGGCCACGTCCACTGTGAAATCAGAGCGGCATATCTGTGACATGCATGTCAGTAAGCTATGTGTCGAGAGCTGGGCGTCATTTATCAGGCTGGGCTCTGGGCCGCTGGGAAAACGAAACTCAACCGGACACCAGAGCTTAATCCGCACAGGTGTCTTTTTGTAAGGCGCCAGCTGCTTCTGACATGCAACTACTCAACCCATCTTTTACGTTATGTGGGTGTTATCTGCAGAGGCAAAATAAATGTGATTCCTGTCTAATGTATCTGTATCAAAAAATTAAAAAGAATAGAAGAAGAAAAATCAGCTTAATTGTGATTGAATAGATTTTTTTTTACATGTTACAAAGAAATTTCTTCTCTGCATTTGACCCATCCCCCCTTTGGGGGGGCAGTGAGCAGCCACAGGCGGCGCTCAAGGAGCTAGCGCTGAGTGTCTCGCTCAGGGACACACCTGGTGAGGAGGATGGGCTGGGGGCTGCAGCTGGGAATCGATCCTGCCATCTCTGCATCCCAGCCCTCTGCCTTAACCCCTGAGCTGCCAGGCCGCTAAATGACTGAACAGATCAAAAATTAGCAAATACATACGAACTGACTAGTATTCCTGAAAAGGGATATAGGTTTTATGACACTGAAACAACAAAAGTCTATTAAAATTTTAGGGTTCAAAGGGTTTAGCTGCACTGAACATAGTTGGTAGGCATTGCTCACTCGGGTGTGAAGACATAACTCCACATGAAGCTGAGTGAAACAAGGTGATGCAAAATGTTTTTCTCAAAGCTCGCTGTATGTTCGGTGGGAACATTGCATTTATTGTGTGCAGAATGGAAAGGGGGTGGTGGATGGATTTGAGAGAATTTACATATTATTTTAGTGATTTTCCACATGAATGTATTTTATATGACGACTTAACCTAAAGCACTAAATAGTGCTGTTTTTGTGTCATGTTCCAATACAAAACCTTAATTTAATAGTAGGTATTATAGAGATATATTTTAGTCACACACTGAACAATCAGCATACCAGCCTTGTCTCTTCAGTGACCATAAAATGGTCGATGTACAGTATATGTTGAAACGTCTGACATGTGGCATACAAAAGCAAACTTGTGCCTTTCAGCCTTGACATCGTTTTTCAGTTCAAAGCAGAGATTAATAACTGCAGGAATAACAAGGCCTCTGTGAAACTCCATCAGCTCACGCTCGACCGACCCAGCACATGTAGTTTGGATCGTCTGAAAAACTCCCAGAAGTGCAGCTGTTCCATCGGGTCTCGCTGCCGCTTCGCACAGTGGCCTTCTGTGCAGACTGGGCCCGTTCTGTGTACAGAAAGTCATGTGCTGTTAACATTTCAACAGGTTTGTTTTATTATTGCTTTGGGGTTGGAGTTTGGGTGAGGGGAGAAAATCCCATATGCATGCGATATGTCTTCTGAATGCTTGTTTTTTACATTATTGTTCTATTCTATTGAATGTTTGAGACAGGAGCCACATCCGAATGATGGCGTCATGGTTCATGGTGGGAGATGCTTTGAACCACAATGTCTCCTGCACCTCTCATTAACTCACACGATTGTGCAGTCTGTGTCCAGCAAGTATAAAATAAAAAAAATTATTTTGAAAAATGCTTTGAAGGAAACCTAAAGGATCAATATACACTATAATAATAATAATAATATAATAATGGAGGCTAAAATGTTTTTGAGTCAGTTATTTCTGACTTCCTGACACCATCTGTCTTAAGAAGCATTATTTTTATAACTGTTTTATAATTGATTTAAACATTTTTACACTTGCCAGTTGCAGCTGGCAAATGGACTTAACTGTTTGGCAAACAGAATATGAATTTTGGTGACATTGTTTCGGGCGTAACAAAACCACAATGGGCCATTTAGTGTTTTACATTATGCGAAACGAGTCTTTAATCATGACAATAAAATATATTGGGATGTTAGCTATTTGAAATAACAGAGCAGAGCTTTTCTCAGAACTCTTCTCCAGTCTATGCTATGCAGTAGTAGTATATTACGACCTATAGCACAGTGAGTAAACCTCCTAGAACCGAGGCTGTAGGTTATGAATATACAGTACAACATGTGGAAAATGCACTGATGCGGTGCAGTGTAAAAACCTTCTTGCAAAGGAACTTTTTTTACATTAAGGGAACGCCTTCCTTGTCCCTGAAACCAAATAAGCAGTAATTTTACTAGGACAACAGAATGAGCTTTTAGCCAAATCTGTGTGAGGCCCTTTCTGTTCAAGTCACGCCTGGAAGGGTCAACGACTTAAGTGGAAGGAGAAGCCGAAACGACCGTTTCAAGATGAGTCACTTACAGACGGAGAAAGCACTCGTCTCTCAGTAAAATACAGCCCTTGATGGCCGTTTCTCGAGCGCTGCCACATCCACCTGTTGACCCATGGTTCACTCTTTCCTTTATCCTCTATCAAGGGAGCCTGGATGCACCAGGTGTTTCCCATCACAAACGATGCATCTCCACTGTATGGCCGAAGTAATGCTCCATCTTTATTGCCTTCGCTACCGGAGCCAAACAATATGTTTTTGACACAATTTTGAGTCTAAGCTGGCGTGCCAAGGATTTCACATTTCATTGTAAGGGCCTCCTGATCGGGCTTTATCGCAGTCTGCAATATTGGGAGACTAGACCACAGGAAATCCCTAGTGAGCATGAGCACACAACTTCTATTCACTAGAGGCTTTATTTTTGGACAAGAGGGTGCCACACAAATATGTGTGTGTGTGTTCCTCACGGCATTGCATGCATCCAGGCATGTGTTTGTGAATAATGGGATCATTTGGCTTTCAGTATAGCTAGGTCTACATAACTACCTGATCAATCCACAGATTCAGTGCAGGCTTTGGCAACCTACAGCACGGGGCTCACGCATGGCTGCAGATACGACTTCCCCTGTGTTGCTCGAACATCCCCGAGAGTGTGAGGTGCAGCATTGTGTTGAATGGCTGTAAAAATAGTCAAATGACAATGTAAGGTGCTTTTCTCATCCAGAAACCAAAGAAAAAACACAGGACAGGAAGAAGCCGAAGACAGTTGGAAACAATACTTTGGCTCGAAGCCATCTGCTGTTGCCTAAACACTGATTTAAAGTGCAGACATGGTTCCCATTTATTTCTCGAGAACTGCACTTCCTCCGCGTGTGACTGTGACCTCCTCTCACCTCCAGTTTGTATTTGCTTCATTAGCAGTGGGACAGGCCACCCGTTGCTGGTAGCGGAAGTCTACTCGAACTATTAAAGGCAGAAAGCCAGTCTCCTCATCACAATGCCAGCTGTTTCCCAATTAATCGAACGGTATACTTCAGCAAGTTTAACTTGAGAAAAATAGAGTGGGTTGCAGCTTGTGCAACAAGTATTAGAGAAAATATGTTGTCTCCAAAGAAATCGGAGGAGTTGTATAAACAGGAAATGGAATAATTTGTTCTGTTACTGAACTGTAACACATTTAGTAAAATGGTGTTGGTGACCGGACCTTCAGACTGAGACCTCCTGCCTTTTTTCTATTGTGTTGTAGTCTTACTTTCTTAAAGTAAAGTTCCTCCTACAACAATTAATATCAGATTTCTGGGTTATTGTTTCAAATATGTTGGAGAGCAACTGTGTCTTTACTGTTCCTCCTTCCCAAATGTGTTGCTCATTCAAACGCTGTTTCTAAACATCTGTGTCAGAAGGCTCGGTTCTCAAGCCTGAAGTCCAGCTCTGGGCCAGAAAGGTGTGAGTGGTCGTGTAATCAGTCTGTGATCATGGTGGTTTCATACAACAGTTTGTGGTCTTTTAACAGGCTGAAAAAAATAGTCAGTAAAAGACAAAAGTCCTTTTGTATAGTATTTACTGTACTTAAGTATCCCAATTAATCTATACCTAACGGTTCTTCAGTAATACAAGTACAAGTAAATGTTATTAGCAACAGAACGCTATCTAAGCTTTGAACACTAGGTTAACGATAAACATGCTAAGTACATTTAACATTGAGTCCAAGTTAATATTAGTGATTCAAACAGCCATCCTATCGCCAAGAGAGGAGAGAAGTTATTTTACTGTTTTTACCATGAACACAATGTGCTTCTGTTGATTGCTCGGGGAGTTTTATTTTTTATATCTTCAGGCAGACACCAGAGACATTTTATCCAATATTATGAATCTTTCCCACTAAAATAAACTGATCATCTTCTCCCTGACCTTTGTACCTGACACTACTGTCAGTACTTCTTTCACCATCACTGCTTTTGCGATTGCTGCTCAGCGCTCACACCAACATTAAGGCGTTTACATTCATAGACCAATGATATATCCTATAAACTAAGAGTGGCAGAGAAAACACCTCATTTCATTATTGTAATGATACTTTGTGGTGAAAATCTATCAGTGAAGTGAAAGTTGACAAAATACAAAAACTCAACTCCAATTCAGAAACATTCAAGAATTCCGTTTTTTCTGTGTGAACTGACCTTCACCCACAAGGTTTCTCCATTTGCTGATGCTTGACAATTTGTTTCATATCTGTTCTTGAATTTCTTCAGATTCTGGCACGATGTGTTGCTTTTTGAGAAGTTTTAGCTTCACGTTGCCAGACAGCTGCTATTTAGGTAATTTCTTGATCAACTGGTCTGGCTGTAATAGGGCTTGGGTGTGGAAAGTGAACTTTCCAGAAAATGTGGCTAATTAAAGCGCATTACTTTTTCACCTAGGGTCAGCCAAGTTTGGAAATATTGTTTCCTAATAAATTAAATGTTAATTTAATTTAAGTGCAAATTACAACATGGACGCTGCTATATATAAAATACCAGTCCAATAATATTATGTACAAACGTTTTTTGCATACTTTCTATCATAATATGTTATTTTTTCTGTCCAGAACGTGTCTGATATAATTTTTGCCCAAATTACTTCCACAGTTTTTCCCCAAGTAGTGTGTCCCGTCCTCCACTCATTTACTTTTGCTCACATCCTTCAGGCAAATGGAGAGAATTCTTGGAAACCACTTCAACTGTCTAAGTTTCAGGCCTCTCTCTGCATTGCTGCTTGGTAAAGCATGTGTTTTGAATCTTCCGTATAACTTTTCCCTCTCTTTCCTTCCTCTGGAAAATGTCTAATCTCCCGCCGAATAAATACGTGTGCCACAGTTACTTTTATACTGGTTTCATTACACTAAATGCAGTCGTGTGCGTGCACTCCCTGACGAAGCCTGAACCAGACGTGTGTATGAGTTTCTGAGATTGCTGTTGTCTCAAGTAACCATACCTCGTGCCAATTATGCAAAACAAACTGTAAACACAGCCAGTAGGATGATGACAATAAGAATAATATGCCCCAGCTCTCTTTGGTATAACAAACATCTATCACCTCTAGAATAAGATCGTCGGTGCAAAGAATAAACTTCCTAAAAGTCTAAGCAAGCAAAGAAGAAGACATTACAATGAAAACATTGTTCAAAAAATTAGGTTGAGCGTGTTTCAAAAGCTTTGCAGGTGGTGCCATAAAGGCCTGCTCACATCCTGTCATTTGTCTTTGTAATTAATTGTTCAAGCTAAAGTTAAACAACAACCATTTGTAACAGGGGTATTAGTCATCATTGAGAGGCATAACTTTCACACAAGGACAAAATTATACCCTTCTTTTCATGTGAACTTCATTCAAACAAAACACTAAATCATTTAACACTTTCACAGATGTTCCTCCAAAAAATGAAAGAAACATGATGTGATAAAAAAATGGAAGGTCAAGAACTACAGTATTAGGATACAGGTTGGAGGAAAAAAATAAAGATGACACACATGTGCTATTCATGACCAGCGCTGTTGCTATTCTAGCCTCACATAGGAATCAAAGACACGTGCGTGGCAGAGGGTTAGCAGCACTTCAAGTTCAGCCAAACGTTGTCTGGCACTTTGTACCAGGCATGCACAACAACCACGGTCTGCTGAAGAGTAGTCACTCAACACGGGAACAGCTGCGCGCTGATTCAATTCTAAACAGGCAGGAGGGTTTGGTAAACTACTGTTATGCCGGAATCAGGTTTCTCCAGTCTTCCCCTGTTCCCGCCGTCATTGCTTGTGAACCGCATTAACAGTGAAGTGAAATTGGTAATCGCACAGGCGCATCTTCAATCATATCTAACAGAAATGAACTGCTAACGTTGTGTGCAAGCGCATTAACGAACTAAGATTTTTCTTAGAGTGACTTGTCCGTCAGTAAAGGCGAAGTCGTTTGATGGCCTCATCACACAGAGGAACACAAGTGTCCAATAATAAAGAACTTTTTCTCTGTAACATTAACCGTCAACATGACAATAGTATAGAAGTGAAAACACTGTGTTAAATATATATGTGTCATAAAGTAAAAAATCTGTTTCAGAACTGAAAAGCAGATCAGGTGATTCTACATGCACATCTAAATATCTCACTGTGGCCTTAATTAGTGCTGGCACCCGTTACGTTAAGACAATATATGCACTCATTGCACTGTATCTGACTTTGCACAAACACTAGCACAACATGGCTGGTTGATTAAAACACTTGTATTTTTGTAGCTGTTTCAACATTAACATTTATATTATCACGTTTTGGAGATGGAAAAGTTTCCACTGGGTACCTCTTGAAAGTACAAGAGAATCACTTCTGGAATTCCCCTGCTGGAACCTACTTGACATTATCTAGATTTATTATGAACATCTGGTATTTTAATCCCTATCATAATACCTTCATGTCAAAGATATGAGCATTGTGTCTCTTTGTGATGGTTTGCCATTCATTTTTTTAACAATGAACACAAAAAGCTCTTATATGATCCCTCTCCAAATGCATATACAAAAGACACTTGTAAAAATTTTGCCCCACCTGTTTTTCACATACTCATCTTGACAGTTCTACGCAATATACTTCAGTTTTAATCGTCTGTAAAAGATGGCACATGGCTAAAAACAGAATAAAGTTGGTTCCAAACAAATGGAAAAGTGCAATGTTTGGACAAAACTGATGCCAGCTGCAATAATCTAATTCTGGATCAAACCCTGCCCACCAAAGCATAAGCGGGCAGATTTATCAAAGCGGCCTGTTGCATTTTTGTAACAACAAATATCACCAGGATTTTGATGTGAACTTCTGCAATTAAGGTCCAATCTGTTTCGTATCAGTGTTTGATTGAACTCGATGGCTTTTCTTGGCATAGAGGTAAAGGCAGACTTCTCGAGTGACATTTAAGCTGTACTGCGGATTGCTTTTGCAGTAGCAGTGACAGATGGAAACATGCGAAAGTGAGTGACGGTTCCCACTGCACTGCATAAGGGTTTTTGTCCTTCAGAATACACTGGTGCGAGTGTGTGGCCCGCTTTGCCAAGAGTGTTGATACATGTAGACATAGATGGCGTGACAGTAAGTTGTGGCACAGTGTGTTTTATATTTCATGTTATTTTGCAGTTGGACCACAATAACTACCCAAAATGGGATAATGGTGCATATTTCACTTTTGGTATTTTTAGATTAGAATTACGGTAGAATTTCCAAGTTGCTTGTTGCATAATTAAAGAAAGACACTATACTAAACAATTATGCTTTATGGTGTTTCCACAAAACAAAACAAAAAAGCCTAAAAAGTGCTAATTAAGAAAGAGGCAAAAAGACAATGACATTGCTAAAAACTACTATGCAACACTGCTGTAGTATAAGAAGTGTTATAGAAATGTATATGGCCAGCAGATGCAGCTGCATTTTAAAGTCGACTCCAATTTTGAAGACCTTGGTTAAGGATTACTCCAATTGCTCCAGTGAAGTTGTTTAGTGGCCAACAGCAGAAAAATGTGGTCGCGCTGGCTGACTACCAGCTGTCGTTCAGCACAGCACGGTGGAATTAAAAAGTCCAAACGTACTTAGTGAATCCATTTTGGATGAATGAAATACGGCGAGCGGGAAAGAGAAATAGCATGGCACACGGTCATAAATCAAGACCTTCATACAAACTTAAGGTGAGCCTTTAATATGACGTGCTAGAGCATTTCTTGGCCAGTGGAGAGCTACCAAACGGAACAAACTAGCATTTGAATGCAGAGGCATATTCCAATCAAGACTGAGTGTGGCCTTTAGCGCCAAGCATGCATGGCATACCAAGTAATCCTCTCTGTAATTAGTTAAACCCAAACACTACATGACTCCTTGTTAGAGAGTGAGATTTTAATCCCGTCTCTCCCGCAGTTGTGGTTTGCGCTGCAGCAGATAAGACATCATATAGTAACGTTGGATTTATATGTACAATCCTTCAGAAAACTCCTGAATGGTTTATTCTGAAATCCCATCTCCTGTTCACAGTCTGTTTAAAACTACTGTGCAGTAGACGGCACGGCACAGCACACTGTCAGTTCTCTTCATGTCTGTGAAGAAACAGAGCACTGGCCGCTGAACAAGTTCCTCTTCAAATGTCCAAACATCCAAATCAACCTGTCCCAGGTGCTTCATTTTCCTCCTTCCTTTGAGTGGCCCACATCCTCTCACCCCAGTGATCTCTCTTTCAGCTCTGAAAGAAACGTCTCTACCAGACACTGTGATATACTCTGGTTGTTTGTGCAGATCTCATCCTTGACAAGGGCAGAGAGAGCAGAGGCGAAGGAAACTTATCACATGTGCAGAATGAGTCGGAATTCTAATCCAGTTTTATTAAATGCGCCCTCAAAGTGTGATCCAGCACGAGAAAAAATCCTGCAGCTACCACATGCGGTGGCTCGAGTCCAACGCAAACACTCCCACCGGTGCGTACACCAAGACAGATGACTACAGGACTTGACCTGGCTAGCACAACGTAGCCCTATGCAGTATTTATTTTCACAGTTCAAAGCACTGGCAACAACCCACTTAGTGTCTGCAGTCCAGTCCAATGCACCCCTGATTGCCACAGTGAGTCTTCGCAGCCCACAAAGTTGTATACTTTAACTTGTGCCAGCTACTAACTCCACATCTGCAGTACCCCAAGTCATAGCGAGGCAGCATCCAGGAGGGAAGGGGGGTTTGAGGGAGGCTTAAGGGTAGGGGGTAAAGGGATTCCTCTAAAACCGCACTTTGCTGTGGGCTGAACGGCTGCTTTGTGCAGCTTGGCGTGATCACACAACCCACATTAAAGGAGAAGGTCTGTTATTCACCAGAGCAATGATAAGTAATGCCTCACAGGCCACCGATCCGAGCGCTGAACTTTGTGCCCTCGGCTGTCAAGTTTATCACTGCACTAACTGGATACCTTTATATCCGCCCACACGGGGCTTTGACTGAACGTGTGATATACAAGCTACTGTATAGAATCTAGGAGGATGCTGGAATATATAGGGAGTCTGATGTGAGTCCAGAGGTGTCTCACGTTTCTCGGGATACTTTTACTGTCTGGGAATTCCTAGTCTCCTGTGAGTGATTTCCACAAATGCAATAACGGTGGAAAATCTGTTTAAATGTTGTAGAAAAACATTAGAAAGAAACGATAATGGCGAAAGGGTACAGACGGAGCTCCTCTCGCAGCGATATCATCAGAAATCAGGGTCATTTAATTTCATTGTGATCAAGTTTTATTTCTGTGTCTGAACTGAAAGCACGCATATGCTGGACTTCAGCAACACTATCGCTAACTTTTCCATAATTAATTCCTTTTTCTTTTCATGTCTGTCACTCTGTGTAAATTGTGTGTGTTTTATTTTCAAGAACACCACTGTTCATCATCCAGAGCAGCCTGAGAAAGGAATTCAAAATTTGAAATGTGTATTAGCAGTTTAATTACTGACATTAATATTTATTGAACGAGAACTTTGAGAAAACGTCGAGTATTATTTGAAGTTCAAGTCCAGTGTACTTCTCTGCTTGCATGAATGCAATAAACAAACTAAAACCACACTTAAAACATTCAAGTGAGTGCCAAAAATATCTTATGCTTGGATGGCAATTACTTGAGTTGTATCCAACATATTAATGTAGATTTTTTTTTCAGCAAAGTAAACTAAAATTATTGTTTCAGCTTCCAACTGATTTCAGGCCTTTCGTATTTCTTTTGCCCAAACTGTTGACTTGACCCCAGAGATCCCTTTAGCAGTATGTAATGGGTGGGACACTAAACTTAAACCTAGCCAATACACACTTGTGCTTGGTTTTTATTACCTGGCTGATGTTTATGAAATCCCTTCACTCCAAGTTTTTCTCTTGAAGTCTGGACTCTGTCAGATGCAGTCGTTAGCTATGCGCATGTGAACTGAACGTTATTATTCACAACAAGCTCATCAATGTGGCTGAATTGGATCACCCTTCTGTGCTTATTAGTCTAGGCAAGTACCACGAGAAAGTAGGGACCAGTAAAGTTTCACACTCGCATCATTTCAGTTTTTAGGATGTGTCCAGAACAGCACAGCAGAATCTCTGTAAACTGTGCGATCATTCCTTGTGAAGGAGCATGAGTTCAGCCAGACGAAAAGAAGTCCTGGAAGAAGTGCTGCTGCAGCTTGCACACGACCTGCAGCAAGGGTGATGCCTAAGCTTTCACAATGACCAAAAGCACGCCAGACAACACTGTAGTAGCTCCAGGAAAACCCACTGCCAGTCCCTCTGTGGACCGGCTAAAGTGCAGATATCATGTGCACAGAATATCTTCGGAGAGCCCTGAAGTTGGCAATTCATACTTCTGTAAAGGAAATATCACCAGAGGCGAAATATCACCTGTAACTCTTATATTTGGCACCAATAGAACATTCTACATCTACCTTTTAAGAAATTGACTTTTTTATCCTTTTAATTTATGCAAAAAATTACAGTATTAAAATTATTCACGGTAGATTTGGAATGTGTGGTCCACATAATGGACTAACGTGTATCAAGTTTTACATTTCCAGCATTTTCAGATATAGATATCACACATGTAATGCTAAACCCACTGAGCTACTCTTCCCATTAACTGCTGCTTTTTTAATTACATCAATCACTTAATGAACGAGTTTCCAACATGACATTTTCTCATTGTTTTGATGTTCCCAAGCTGCCCTATTCAGTCCCAACTTTAGGCCCATTTACTAACTTTTTCCGGCTCTTTCAACCATAACACTCGGTCTTTATCAGTGGGTGGATTGTAGTTCAGCTCAGCAGCTGTCATGATTACATCCATAACGCTTTTAGGTGGGATTGTTTTGGCAGACGGCTATTTTCCAGGGTCAAGAATAAGTTTTTATGGGAAGTCCAGGTGGTCTGGTTTGTGTTCAACTAGGGACATTTGTTTTATGCCATTCCTAGTGTCTTGCTCCTTTTTATTTCCCATCATTACACAAATATCAGAGCTCAAGTAACAGCATAAACGTCACTAATATACTCAGTAAGACTGAATTTAAATGTTTAGGACAGCGCAGAAGAAACAAAACCCTAAAAGATTACAGTATTTGGGATTTTTGTTACAGGCAGTCGTTGCTCATCTTCTTGAATTTATTGTGACTGAATCCTCTGGCTATTCTAAACCTCAAAGACAATTTCCTAATTACAGACTCGTTACTAGAGAATTGTTTTTTGAACCATTTAAATCGACCGAACATTCATGAGAAAACAGAGGAAGAGCCCCATTTCCACAAGACGAATTGGCGGGGGATGAGATGATTAAGGACCCCATGTCCGCCCTCTTCTGCCTGTTTGTTTGAGAGAAGAACAATGCCAAGACGGTATTCTACAGGATTAGATGGTAATAAATTGATGATGAAATAATCCTGTTGGGCAATCCTGCTTCAAGGGACGGGAAGTTGAGTTTCCCAGGACGCTGTGTAAAACAAAAACACAATGGTTCAGACATGAGTGAGCTTCATTGAGCCTCTCCATAACAAAATGCAGGCGCTCCGTTCAGTGCACAGGCTTTAAAAGAGTGTGCTGCAGAGCAACAGAGACCAGATCACAGACACCACAGTCGCAACAGCCTGACTTGCAAATGGTTTTAATTAAACGTATACAGAAATCAACGTTTAGACAATAATTTATGGTTGTATTTTTACCCAAATGCTGCAGTCGACATGGCGATGGTAAGAGGTAACGTTTAGTGGGTCATTGACCTATTAGCACTAAGAAAAGCTAAGGATGATGCTTTTAGTGTTTCTGGCCTTTAGACAGAAACGAAAGCACAAAGCAACTTAAATTGCAACTTGATTTTAGAGGTTTTACAAATAAAGTAGAAGACAAATGTCTGTACACAAATAACATGAAACAACAGATACGGATTAAAATATTACCTGTAGTGACACTAAAGCCCTAAACTGAAGGGTTATGACAATCACCAAAGTAATGAGGAATCACCACAGGTGCCAGATTTCACTGCAGGAAATCAGTGTGATTTAAGACTAAAGAGTATAAATAACCAGCAGAGTAAAGATTTAAATGCAGTCCATTCAGTCATGTTGACATACTTCATTCTTGACCAAAGTGGTGGACAACCACATACCGTGGCATCTATTCATCAATAGTAGGAATTTATCTATACATATAGAAAATAAATCAAGACTTGAACTGAACTTTTCTTTTTACCCTAATTCCAACTTCAGATTTGTTTGGAATCTCAAATATCATGCTTAGCCCTGAGTCTAAAATATATCACTTCTATATTCCAGGATGTTTAAGCTGTAGTAGCCAGTGTTTTACTCATAATGACGGTGGAACCATATAATCCAAGATCACAATCTATCAGCCTAGTCTGCCTGAGGCGAACAACAGGAAGTGGTTTGATCCAAAGAGGAGATTTAAGAAACGGCCATGTCAGACTAACCTTCTGTTTAAAAGCCGTGTTATTGGGCCGCACTGAGTGACAGTTGTGCAGAATGCATGTAATTTTCCAAGAAGCCACAAGCCCACCCACAGTAAAATACATGGCATCCAGATCCAGAGCTTGTCCTGGTGTGTCCTCGACAAAGCTGGTCTCTGACAGCGCTGTCCATGTTTAACGTTTCAGAAAGCATGTGTTGTGATACGCGGTTCTGTTCGCTCTGCACAAGTTCAAGTTCCTTGTTGCAGTACGTCTCACTCACAGTAATAACCAACCATCAAAAATCTTGTGGGTGTAATGCACACCATGAACACATGTCATGCCTGTGGGACTGAACTGCTGGAATCTATAACAGACATTTCCCCTTTGTTTTGTCCATAAAATGTCAGAAAAATCAAGGAAATAACTGGCAGATTATTTATAGACTTCCATTGTTGCAGGGAACTAGTAGATACATTCAGTCCACCTTCAGGAAACCGTAAAGCAGCAAGGTACGAAGCACCACAATATAAATGGCGATTTTGTGTTTTATTTGACAATGATGTCCATATCTGACCGCTACCGCTGCTACCCCTATAATCCTGCCTATTAGCTTTGGCTCTTGGTGTACAACGTGCAAAATTGATTTATTTTAACATTTTTCTAAAATTGCACAGTGCTGTTTACGGCCTATGTAGAGTTCAGGGTGGCACAAGCATCCATCGCCACGATGGAAATAACTGTCATCAGACATTATAGCACCTTGCTCTTGTCACTGCTATAAAGTCGATTCCCAAATGTGGCTTTTCCCCACAGTGTTTACAGAGCTCCTTGAAGTGTAGACCCCTTCTCATTCCACTTAACGGGAGAAACCCCAAACTCTGCTTGGGAATTGGAACCGTACAAAGCCCCGCTTTCACAGGGACTGTTATGATGTGCAAGCTGTTGAATTTATCTACATGTATGCTCAAAGTTTGCTGCCATAAATACTGGGATGAGGTGGAGCTGCCCCTTGCACCGCAATTCATCATTCCCGCCATCAGCTCTGTATTTATGACACCACACTGGAAGGGTGGCGCACATCCAGAGGATGATCTAATGACTCTAAATCCACAGCGATTGTTTCAGTTAAGTGGCTGATGACAAAACTGGCAATTCTCTATGCGATCATCTAATTACGGAAATACATACTCCATCATTCAATAAGTCCTTCAGGGGAAACGAGAGAGAGGTTTTAATCCAAAATGAGATGTACTGAAAGAAAATCCTTTGCTTTTCATGTTACAAATGGGCAGTTTGTGTTTGTATGTTATAGTGCTGTGGCATATGCTGCAAGCATCGTATTACCGTTAACTTTATGTATTTACGTCAGTGAATAAGACACAGCAGAGAAATAAATATATAGTCAGACAGTTTTGCATCGAAACGTTTCCTGTATAATGTCGTACAGCACGTGTTCTGAAAGGATGGTGTATTGGTCTTCGTAAACAAGTTGGTTATGTAATATTTAGTGCAGGCAGAGAAGGAAGTGGTTGATTTGGTTTTCCCTCTGACCAATTAGAAAATACCCATCAAGCCGCTCCACACTAGCAGTTTATTGGTCAAATCTAGAGACGATCTACAGGAGACCCGGCACTGACCACTGTAACCGGGGTCATCTTCCACTAGACTGATGCTGAAGCCTGATAATAACATTAGATCTACTGAAGGCCATCCATTAAAAGTACATCAGTGACTAAGGAGAAGCTTAATAGCCCAACAAAAAACACACAGCTCACATTAATAAATGCACTTTCATTGTTGTCTCAGAATTCCACCACGGACATTCCTTTTTTACCAATTATCAATGTTCCAGTGAGCTTTTTATGTGTGTTCCCCTCTGATGAGCCTCAGTGAAGAAATAAAGCTGGTGTCTCCACCGCAAACAAGGCTTCAACGTTGTTAAATGTTATGCAGTATATGAGCTGCCACACCAGAGAGCAGTCGCACCCACGCTCGCTTCCTCATCATCATAGCATGGCTGTTACGCTTCCTCTCCCAGTGCTTTGTGGGTACATCTGGATAACCCGTATAATACAAGCTCCGCATGTAGAGAGAGAAGCACGGAAACGCCAAGCTTTCCAGAGGACCGAGGAGGGGGCAGACATGCTGACAAGTTCAGTTCCAGGCAAATTGAGATGAATTATTACGAGGGCTGGTAATCTCGGCTCACACTTCTCACAGTGGGATATAAAACCTTTCAGGGTATAAATGAAGACATTCAGACAGATAATTTCCGCCATTCCTCTCGCTGCCAGGGAAGAACGGACACCATCTGTAAACAGCCTACAGTTGCTACACAGAAGTTACTGACCATGGCGTTTCTTTCACAAGGGTAGCATTAACACCGCAGCAACTGTGTTCACATGTATTATACATATGGCCTTCATGTGGTCTGCTCTATATGTTCAATGGAAAATAAAACGCAGCTTCACATTCGTTATGACCTGATCTGGAACAATCTGCAGTTGCTTTGCAAAGTATTCACACAGCTACACGTTTTACTGCATCATAAACGTATTTTAACCTGAGAAAATATTAGAATATTTTAATGCATTAAACTGTAAAAGATCAATGTAAAGTTGAAAACCTATTTTTATATGCAAATTAATGAAAAATCAAAGATGTGGTCAGGTGCATCCTACAGCTTTGCTTTAATTTTTCTTGAGATGAGTTTACAACTTGATTACAATCCGCATGTGGCATCGATTAAACACATTCAGAAGAACACAAAGCTTGGCATAGATCAGAAAACTCAAGGGCACCTACTGTCATATTAAGTAACTTCAGGATCCCAACATCCACACTAACTAGCTTCAGAAGATGGTAGATCCTGGACTAAAAGCATTTCGATAAGACTATCTTCGTCATATGGTTGGATGGAATTCTGTGTCTAAGGTGTGAGAAGCTTGTGGAGACTTACCCAGGAAGACTGGACGAAATACAAATGAGTGTGAAGAGTACGAACACTTCCTGACACCAAACTGCAGTTTAATAGTTTTGCCTTTGGCAGCGTTGCTGCAGCAATGTCGGGTCAATATAAATGTATAATTGATATAGTTTATGACTAATGCTTGAGCTGTATACTGTGATATTTACAATCCCCAGTTTACTACCAGTGAGGGACCTGTGTTCTAACTCTCTCTTCACTTGCTGATTTCTCCTGATTGTACCAGGAGAGGATAAACTCTACCAGGGTCCTTTACACTCGGTGATGCCAAGGTTTGCTAATACTTTCCTCATTTTACCCCTTTTTCAACTTTCTGTGCTGTGACATTAGCTTTCGCCCAAACCGTGTCTGTAAATATGTCCTCTGGATAATGACGTTACTTTGCATGTTAACCTCATTTTAATAAGGCTTCTTCTTTACCCAGATGTGAGATCAAACCTTATCTAAATTGAGGAAGGCATTTGACAGACCTGTCAACAAATATGGTGTCAAATAAATGATGGTGTTCTCCATTTTCCTTGTTTTATTTCTTAACCCCTAAAGGTAGCCTTCTTATTGGCTTAGTTGTTCCCAGGGTCAAAAAACAACTTTGGCTCTGAATTAATCTGGATAAGTTGTGAAATATTTCCAGTGTTTTAGAAATAACTAGAAATAATATATGTTTTTGGGAAATGCATTAATTCTTAAAAGGCTCTGTACGCCAACGTGTCACGGTCTGATCACTTTCTGCTACGATTTAATTACCATGAAGAAAGGAAAAGCATTTGTCAAATCTTTGACTCCCATTATAACATAAACAGGACTAAATCCAGCAGAGTTCAGTCTCCAGGCAGGCACATCCAATAATGAGCTGGAGGGGGGGGTCTCTCTAATAAATAACATCTGAGGAAATCTGAAGGTTGTCTCTTATTTTGTTGCTTCTCCTTTTTCTTCCTTGTCTATTTCTTTTCCTGCGAGGATGACTGGTACTTGTAATGTCTTCCAGCTGCAGACCACCCGCCCCCCCGCCCCCCGCACTGCTTTCTTATCTTTGCATGAAGCGAAGTTTCCACTTGCAAGAAAGGCTTCCCCACTGCTCCCACTGTCGGACACTGAAGCAGAAGGCATGCAAGTCAACATTCCTGCTTTTGGATTTGGTCTGCAGGAGCCATCTACCACATTAAAGGATCATTCATCAGGATTCTCATATCAAACACTGCCACGGGTTCTAAAATGCCCCCGTACCTGCTCACCAGTCAGGATATTCTGAAGATAAAGACATGTCAGAGTTAATGCATGCTCTTTCCGTTTCTATAAATAATTACTTCTGTTTGAACAGTTTCTGACAGATGACTTTGAGCAATGGCCTAAACTGGAACGCTAACGAAGGGCTATTCTGCATTAAGACATGTACCACCTGGCTTTAACATACCACAGTCATCTAGAATCTCAACCACAATGCATTTCACAGGCCCACCACTGCCGAGAAAGGAGAGATGGTGGTACCGATTCGAATCTGAGAGAGCTGTGGAGTGACTGGAAGGATGCACTTGAAAGTATTTCACCATGGTGGAAAAAGTACAAATGCAACTATGAAAAATACCCATTACAAATACAGGTACGTTACTTTGTACATTTTACAGCTGTACTTAAAGTATGAAACAGAGAAGTTTGTTCCATGCAGATATATCATTGTAAATCAATATACTGTATATGAATCAGTGTTTAAACTACAGTGACTGTTGGCAGCTTGAGGTGAAAATATAGTTACCGTCTTTTCTTATACAGTGTATTTAGTTCAGTGGTTTCCAAGCTAGGGGTGGGTCAGGACAGATGACCTCTTTTACCCTCAGACAACTCGGTGAAAAAAAAAGAAACTGAAATGAGGTGACTGAGGTTTTAAAGAGCTGTTTTTTTTTCTTCTGTACAGAGGAAAAGAGACATAGAGCCAAAGGAGAAAAGTAATGCTGCTATTGAAGTAGCTTCTTCTTCTTTTACTTATAGGTTATCGTCCAAACCTCAGAGTGTTACCTAACCTGTCTGTCTACTCAGTAGAGTAGACAGACAGGGGGGGGGGGGGTCACTAGGGGCTGTGAAAAAGCAGCTTTAAACCTTGACACCTGATGAAGTTGACAGAGCACATGTGATAAACCTTTGCACCATTACTTTTCTACAAACTCTATGTAGCCAAAAAGTACCATAGTTAGATATTGACTCTCTTTTCACAGTAAGTTCTGTCATTTGATTCATTGTTTGTTGAAAATATTGGTGCAGCTTTAAAGCGAGAACAAACTGCACAACGCTCTTCATTTGTAAAGTGTGATAATACTGTAGACTGTTTCTGGGAAGGATAATTTCATTAGAGGGATATTTGGGAGTGCTGAGGAAGTTGGGGAGCTTTTATTTTGCAGTAGTCTTACTAATTATCATAAACCGTATGTGGTTTATAAGAGAGGAAATTGTACACATCAACCAGTTTTGTAAACTTCACTATCCCACATGCAAGCTATGAAAATTCATCATTGGCAGACATTTCACAAAAAACATTTTCAGCAATGTTTTTCCACTACGGAGTACTGCTGTCAGGAATGGAGGAAGGGATACACAAAATTAAACCAGTATGAATGTGCTGTTACAGTAGTGAAGCCAAAATGTGTGCGGAATAACTGAATTACAACCGTTCTTGTACAAGGATTTGATCACATTACTTTTGTCATCCTTCAGTGCACGATCATCGTCAGGCATGAGCGCACCTATTCCTCACCATGAACGGAGCCCTAATGCAAAGCATCAACCCCTTTCCTCACAAAATGAAAGGGGGGGTCTTTTTGCATCCTGCTGAGTTGTGGACAGATGTTATGGCATGACGAACATAGCTGGCTGCTCAGATGCAGACCTGCGAGTGCAGATCGTCTTCAACTTGTGGAGGGTTCTCTCAGAGATATGTAGCAGCAACGCAGACCTCCACTTGCGCTTGGAGCTGGCCCCACAGCGCCAGATGTTGGATGAAATGATGGGGAGACGCCAGAGGGGGAGTTGTGCACCATTAGAGATACTGTGATGTGGGCAATGTGAGGAACACAGTGCACGAACGCACCGTGTCCCGTTTCAGTTTTGGCACGAGGCAACAGTAATGGCTTTAAGGCATGACAGCAGCAAATTGAAACCAAGAGGGAGGAAGATAACTGTCGCAGTTCGATTTTTGACCTGTTTGGTTTTCGTGTTTTGAAATATTGTTTCTGTTTGCAGTAACTTCACTGTGGTGGAGATAACGGATTGGCCCGAGCTGCTTGCATCCTAAAAATCCATCACCTCAATGCAGTAATGTGGTACAGCACATTCCTAGCAGACACATTTGTGCAGCTGTTCTTGTTGGCAGTTTCCTTATTCCACTGTGTAGAGTACACACAAATCAGACCTTTTTCTTGTTGCTCGGCTATTTGTAGCAGCTTTAAACAGAACCCAAAGTAAACCACCCAGTTGGCTGGATAAATGGTAAAAGGTTAAAGATATTCCACCAACATCTTTAATAATGGATGGATTTGTAGTTATTCATTGTGTCCACGAGGAAACAAATAATAACAGATAATTGTCTTTTGAGCTCCTGTGCATTTAAGATGAGTTGTTTTTGTTAAATGCATTAAGCTTAAAGGTACACAGTTCATTTTAGATTCTCATTTGCATCAATGAACCAAAGAAATGTGGGACATATTTTAGCCCCGTCTCCTTTTAAAGTGTTAACAGGTGAAACCTTCGCCTTGTATGACCCCCAAGCACAAGTCTCAAATCCCTCCTCCCCTCGGACTCTCCACCAGACAAGGAGTATTTTCAATAAACAGTTTAGAAAATGATTAGCGGATATGCAATACATCTTAATGGTTCGGAGTTGAGATCTGAGAGGATTTCTTCTGAAGTAGACTTCAATGGGGCAGGTTTATCTGCTGTATCATCTCACGGGGTCATTCACATAACAGCGAGCATTCTGAATTGGCTACAGATGTGTCTCCCTAAATGATAATCCTGTCAATGATGACCAGGAAAGGATAAAGACCAGTTGATTAAACAAAGATTATGATGGACTTTTCGGACCTTGATTGGATTAACAGGCTGTCGAAACTGATGAGAGTCAATGAGTTTGTTAGTGCTTAGGAAATATGATTAATATCAGTTGGATATTATTGCTTGCAACAAGAAATCAAGGTCATTGCTGTATAACGAACCTAAACAGTGTAATTCCTAAAACGTGAAAATCATGACGCAGGTTATTTTCCAGTCCGTCTGCTGCTCAGACTGCATTGCTGTGTTTATGGTGTTTAGCCACTACATTAAAAACAACAGTAGGTCCCCGTCTACTGCCACCACAACTCTGACCCGTTGAGGCATGGACTCAACAGGACCTCATTTGCTCTTTAACAGAATATTCTTTGGGGTTTAGGATCTTTATATACAGAAAACCCAGCACCAGTTGGACAGTGGAGAGGATAACCTTCCCTCCCTCCTGTCATCAGACCAGGACACCTTCTTCCATTACGTCATGGTTTAGCTTTTATGGCCTTTATAGCCTTTTTTGGTGGTGCAGCCTGGACACACCTACACGCAGCAACCTGCAGTCATACATGCATCAGTAAGGATCACCCGCGTGCATCAGTAAGCCTTGCGAGCCCTTGACCCTATAGTCCCTTCTTTGAACACTTGACCACTGTTGGATGCCCACACGTATGTTTTAGAGATGCTCTGCCCCAGTCCATTAGAACTGGACCCACGTCACAGTCGTTCAGATTCATGTCCATTTTCCTGCCTGCATCACATCAACTGCAGGACCCGAGTCTCCATTTGCTGCCTAAACTATCCCAAAGCTTGGCAGGTGCCATTGTGACGATCGGTGTTATTCACTTCACGTGTGGTCTTAATGTGGCGGCTAGAACATCCTGTGGTACGCTGTCAATGCTTCTGAAGTTCACACGCCACTTCCCTGGAAAGAGAAAACATCTGAGGCTGTCTTCCAAAATAAGGTTGATGAATGGTGCGTATATAACTTAAACTCCCAACACATTGGTGTTGTCTCGTGAAGGAGATGTCACAGAACTGTTTTCTCTAGAATCTTTATGAAGCATATTGGTAGTGCTGGGTGTATATCCATTTCAGTCTCATGTGAAGTGCTGTTCGTTTTGGATTTGTTTCCTGGAATGTCACAGTGGTGTTTAGTGAGCTGGATTGACCCACATTTCTGCAAGTGTTTTTCTGCACCATCAAAGCTAGCAAAGTGCGTTGAAAGGTAATTTCAGTTGAAAGGGGAAAGCACCAATCACCAGAGGTTTGCAGCTGCTGCTCTTGAACTGATCTGTATGGCACTGGATTTAATGCACTATGCTGAAGTCTTTAAATGCCACACAGCGTCATGCTCCCTCTGTTTAAGTCACTCACATACAGCTGTAGGTGTGCAAGCATTTTCAATCGGTGTCAATTTCGTCATTTTTTTAAAGATTCAAAACCTTTTGGTGCTTTTTATAAAGCAGTTATTTGTCAAGACTTAGGTTAAGTTATGTTAAGGTTGTTACGAGTACAATGTTTCACAGATGTTCTGATGAGGGCATAGCTTTCAACCAAAGTGTTTATTTTGCCCTCGGTGAATGCCATACGATGAATAGCTGATCAATTGATCACTGGGACACATTCGAATGGAAACTTGTCAAAGACAGAAGTATCTCCTAAACATTTGGTTCTTGTTATTTGGTTGGGAAACGCACAGCGGCCTGAATTGGCCGTGTATCCTCTGGACTGCATGTGGATACCACAGACAGCAATTGAGAGAACCACCCAAAACAAAATAACCAGAAGCTCCGCTGCTGTGAAATAACGAGCTTGTGTGGTGAAATTTATTTTCAGAGAGGAACAAAAGTGCACACACAGCTTTGATGATGTCATCCGCACCCAGATACCATGGACTCATCTCACGGGGCATTTGCTATCAATGGAAAAAGTTCAACTCTAGTAGCACGCTGATTGGAGAGCAAACCAACATGGTCACACCCGAGCTGGGAACAAAAAGCTTCTTCTTTTCTTTTTTTTTTCTAGCTCAACGGCTGTTTGATATTGCTACCAGACTCCTGCTCTGCCTTGAGTTCTCAGCTGAACTCTCCGAGATCCCGCAGAGAGGTGTGGCTCTAAAATCCAGGGATAATGAAAAGTTCACTAGAAAGAGAGAAACTCCTGTTATCTCATGGCCTCCTCTGGCTTTACAATCACTCTTTGATTTCCCCTCCTTTTTGAACATAAAAAAACCACGGATGGAAAAAGAAAATTAGGTCTGGGAAAGCCCACGCCCATTTGAAGCAATTCCAGCAACCACCATCTGAAAGTGCTTGGTCGATACCATCGCATTCCCCAGAGCAATGGATTTTGGGGGATCTGTAAGTTGCCTAATTTTCCAAAAATCTAGTTATTAGTACCAACTCATTCCCAAAGGAGGAGCACAAGTGTACATAGATGTTTATATGTTCTCTGTGATGGATGAATGTTCTGACAGGGTAAGAACAGAATCATATTAGGAGATTAAAGGATAATAAGGGCTTTACTCTAAATGTTAACCCCCCCCCCCCTTCTTCTGTTAAATTACGGTTTATCTAAACACATCTGTGTTTCTCGTCTTGCCTAGCAGAAATCAGTTTTTACATCTTGTCCTTATTGACACGTTTCCCACCACACTGAACGAGTCAGAAATGGAAGATGTGAATTTCGAGGTGTTGTGAAAATGAAAAACAAAATAGTCGGTTACTGTGACAGCAGTAAGTTGTAATTATTAGAACATTATAACACTACTGTTGAAATGTTTAAATCTTTTCGTGTTTCATACTTACTGTATGCTTATCAACGCACAAAAACTGTACTGTAGAAGAGCCCAGGTCTAGTGTGATGGTCTTGTTGAGACCTGATGACAGAGAAACTATTTTGAAGATGTGAATGATGCACATAAAGAATACAAAATTACAAATGACTGTTTCTGCTGCAGAGAGGTGAGGACAGCAGTCAATCGAAACACATGAATATACATTTTTTAATAAGGTAAGAGTCTTCTCATGTTATTCTGCAGCGGAGGAATATATTTTTGTGCAATTAAAAATCTGTAATAATTACAAAGTAAATAAATGAAACCAAGTTTGTTTTAACTGAGGTGATTATTCGAAAGCGTGAAACAGCTAAACAATTTGATTCATCTATCCTCTTACCATCTTACCACTAAACCAATACTCCTACTTTGTGCTACAAACCGCAGGAGATCCACAAAAACATTTGAACATGTAAAACTAACTGAGACTTAAACCATTTTCCACATATGAACTCCAGTCAAAGCCTGGAGTATCCGGTCTGGAATTACTCTTACATGCATGTAGCACACAATGGCAGCTTGTCATTGTCAGATGCGTTCTGACTTCAGACTTCAGACTTTCACAGTACGGTATGCAGTGAAATACCTAGACGACCGTCAACCACCTTCCAAATGTTAATGTACACAATGTGGAAATTTTGTTTCAACAGTAAGAACAGTCGTCACCTTTCCTTTATTTAAATGATCTAAAAAGAGCAATCATGTGAAAAAAGTTTCACAGACATTCAGACATTCAGATAGGTTTTGACTTTATTGCACATAGTACTCAAGTCCTGAGCTTTATTTCTCATGAGTTTGGGAAAAGTAGTCCAGGTGCTCGGTGCAGTTCCATCTATCAAAGTGGAGCCCATCCATCTGCAGCTGGGAGATATAACCGACACTCTTTACATCAAAAGTCACTTCAGGACTCTTACTCAATGGAGCTCACTTTGAGCTGTGTGGACTTTGCTGTCTTCCCCTGTATCCTGTCAGGCTGAAAGCCAACGTGGATTTACACCTGGCAATTTGGAGATGGGGGGGGGGAGAAAAAAGAAGAATTAGCTCTTCCAAGTTCAAGTCCAGGGCTGAAATGGACTTTTTTTTTATCCTATTTCCTTTTCCTCATATCACATCCAGCTGTCAAATACCATATTATGCAAAGCTGTCTCAGGAACTAGGATGTGCACATGGCAGATAAATCAGCAAATAAAAAAAAAAACTGCTGGGATTGTAACTTCTTATATACAGGTCTGACTTTCGGCAAGGGCGATTACATTTCTATCCCAGTGGTCTTGTTTTCTGCACCACAGAAAGTAAGGAAATAAAGGTAGAGAAAAACAGACACAGACATTTCTGCACTTTTGCCTTGAAGAACCCCAATTAAGAAATAAAAGCGATGGAGAAGTCGGTTTGAGGCTTTACTTATTAAAAAACAGTCAAATAATTGTACAGCAGAAGCATGTGTTTTGTAGCTTTTGGCTCTTTTCTTTGGATTGCAACCTTATTTTCATGGGAAAGTGGCTTTAATAAATACATTTGTAATAGGATACCATTGTATTAAAGCATGTAGTCAATTTGTTAAACCCTAGGCACTTGTCATCAAATAATCCCAGCTGAATAAGAACGAGGGGGAAGTTGTGATTAGGAAAAAACTAACTTTAAAAGGTTCTCACCGTCGACTTTGTAACTGTGTTTTTAATCAGAGCAGCAGCACATGCTAGACCAATCTGTCACATGTACAGTATAACTGAACCAGAAAGATGGAAGTGCTTTCCGAAGATCCAGCGACACCTTAAGAAAAAACAGGCGCCCACTCACCGCTGTGCAGCAGGCCTGTTTTCTACGTCAAGTTTCAATGGAGACGCACTTCCTCTGCTGGAACTTCGTAACACGGTGCAATTGGTTTATAATCGGGGCCGATGTCCACTGTGATAGCGCTGCTGCAAAAGTCTTTCTCCTTGTTGGGCGATTGGGTTACGAAGACCTTGAGTGGAGAGAGGAGTTGTCTCTATGAGCTGAGTAAGCAGCTCCAAAATTCTTTTGTGTTTTACCTAGAGATGGGCCGTTTGACACCGAGGCTTCGAAGCCTGTTTCACTCTAATGAAGCAAACTGGTTCGAACTAGTGTTTCGAAGCGTGTATCGAACCTCCGTGATCACGTGACCGATGACGTTCGAGGCTTTATTCGTCTCAATGAAAC
>JAUMTR010000002.1:18539133-18591493 GCA_032270685.1 Microctenopoma stevenorrisi
AACCAAAAATTCCTGTCTCAAAAAATTTGCATATTTCATCCGACCAATAAAAGAAAAGTGTTTTTAATACAAAAAATGTCAACCTTCAAATGATTATGTTCATTTATGCACTCAATACTTCAGAGCATGGGACAGAATCATAAACAAGAGGGACACAGGCAGCAGGGTGCGACATCGTCCTCTGCTGCCTCGTGATAAACGGAAGAGGAAGAGATGAGGTAGAATTTATGCTGCAGGAAAGGAGTGCCTTCATGGACAGGTATTTTTGACTGTTATCTACACAATGTGCGTGATATGTTATCTGTAGGACAAAGTTCTACAGGAGGCTTTCCACGTACACTGTTTAAGAAGGAAATTAACGCATGTCTGAAAAATGTATATTCAGGAGTCAGTGGTGTACAATGTTCTTTCACTGGTCATCAAAGCAGTGCTGACCACCAAGATACAAGCCAGCATGAAACCATGGAGATATGTCCCACAGAGTAAAAATAGTCTTTTGTAGTAATTCTCAGACTCTTAGCAATTGGATTAATAGGTTTATTATCAAATAGGGAAATTGCAGAAAGTTAGTGCAGTACAGAGATCTGACGTCCCACACAGATAGTTGAAGGCGAAGCAAGAAGAGCTCCAGGTCCCTGAGCTTCTACATTTATGCAGACTATGAACGTCACTGCTTAGAAATGGCGTAAACTAGAGATGGGAAAATGAAGCCTTATGAAGCCTTTGAGGCTTCTTCCCGATTGTATAGAATAAAGGTTCGAAGCTTCAAAGCCTCAAGACCCCCTAGTGACGTCTAGCGGTCAGCTGCAGTCATAGCAGCGATAAACACCTAATAATTGACAAACCTCCAAATGATTTACACTAAAAGCATTTAAATTAGTGTGAAACAGACGTGTCATCATTCTGTTAAGGATTGTCAACACATGGAAATGTTTGGACCTTCTGAAATTGTAATTTACTAATAAAATGTTTAAATGTGTCCTGTTATATTTACCTGAGACAGGACTTATAATTACTTCAAATATGAAAATTATAACAAAAACTCAAATACAAATTATGTTTTGTCACAGAACGTAAATGTGACCAGAATATGTTTTTGGCAGACTGAAAGACGTTACTAGTGATCGGTCCAGTTTTATACAGCCACGAGTGTGGTTTTGAAATCTACAGCGGCCAAGATAGAAAAAGGCTCCTGGTATACCGGACCAGACCAGACCAACCAGCATTAAATAATCGCTGCACACATATCTCTAAAGTTACTATAAGAGATGTGACGCTGGTTGTCTGCATCAGTTCAGTAGGAAGAAGCGTCCTCACGTGTCCCAGCTTAGTTAAATTTACAGATTCATTGTTCTTCTGTAGAGCTTAGATTTGGTTAAAGTGCCAGTTCAATTGACCATTTTAATAAGAAAAATACATTTTTATAAAACAGTGCACGTTGGTTCACTTCACACGTTACCTGTAAACATTATATTGATAAATATAATGTTTGTAGTGTTCGTTCAACGCGAACACTACGCTCGCTCAACGCCTGTCACAGCGTAATACATGTGCCACTATTCCAACCAATCACAGACCCGAACAGGGTCAGCTGATCACCAAGATTGTCGGTCTCGCTAAGATAGTTCTCTCTACCGCTGCTACATCACTGCAGTCACTCAAAAAACATTACTTTTTAAAATCAGGACAAGAATTTCAGACACCAACAATGTTGGGATCTAGGGGGAACTTCCTTTCAAGAGCTTTCAAGAGCCTTCTTGCATTCATCACAGGACAGACGCACAACACTGTTTCCCTTGCAAAACACTCGACAAGGACGACAGGCCCCCCCCTTTTGGCAGAGCCTAAAAACCGTGGCAAAATCAATATACAGCAACAAAAGTGGAGGAACAGTGTATGGATGTGTATGACTGTAAGATCTTACTATGGCGTTATTATGGCTCTCAAGACAAACATCTGGTTTGTTAACACCAGCACAACTGCTGTTTGTTGCAGCTGCACTGGGAGGAGCAGTTATCTCCCACAAAGCCAAAGTGACACTGGCAAACTCCTGGGGGCACACACACGTCACGTTAACGCAGCCTTGTGCACACACTGGCTCACATTGACCAGAAACACTAAGAGGAAGAAGAAAGAAAAGAAGACTTGGGGTAAATCTTTCCTGTTGCAATAAAATAACACTGTGACCCATCTTTGTGCATTCAGTGTTACCTGCTGAGTATATAACCCTGGAAAGAAGACTCCACCTGCATGGGTCATACGTTAAGCTGGGCGTAGCTGAAACGCGTCGTAGGTGGGGTTCACACGCAGGATGCGCCTCGTCTCAGCTGGAGAAATCACAGCACAATAAACGTTTCTGGTGGAACGCTGCCTTGATTATGAAAACTCGGCTGAATCCTCAAGTGCTCTATGACTTTAGATTCACATTAACCTCAGAGATAATTCATTCATACACTACTAGGCGAGGTGATCTTCATTCATAGTAATGAAGGTGTGGGCTCCAATAAGGTGGACTAAAATTTAAACAAACTGAAATCATTCAAATTCATAAAAAGGAAAAACTGCGTCACCCACCTGTGCGTTTGAACTGGCGAGTCCACATTTCCCAGAAGCAGTACACTTGGGGCAGTCAGAAGCCTCACAGCTGGTCTCAGTGCAGTTGCTGGACAGAAATATCTTTACTTGGCAGACACATCCAAAGCGACTTACAAGGAGAAGACACCAGCAATCACCATTCAGTTCTCGTACAAACTGAGACACTGAAACAAAGAAACACGATAAGGCCTAACTCATCAAGACAAGGAACAAGCATAGGAATCGTTTAGTGCTAGACAACGTATGAGTGAGTGTGTGTGGTAGACTTTACTTAAAGTACTTTTTGAACAAGTGAGTTTGTAAATCTCTCTTTGGTTGATCCGACAGTCATGTTCAGATGTACAGCTAACCGAGCTGCTGATGCAGGCCCCCTCTGGACAGTTTGTGCACCACTTTCATTGTAGACCATGCTGGTGAATGTAGTACACGGATGTTAGCTGATAGGCACGGTCGCAGTGTGTGGCAGTGATATTACAGTGAGGGTTTTGAATGTTACCCGTGATGGACTGGAGAATGTTTTAGGGTGTCGGGCGAGGCATTCGCTGCAGGTCTTCAGTTTCCATTCTGCTGGAGCGGGACAAAGAAGTAAGACTAGAATTGATATTAGTAGCTACACAAATCAATCCATTTTTTATACAGCACCAAATTACAAAAAAGTAATCTCAATGCACAACATTATATGATTAGGACCACAGAGAAAATGAAGAACAAACCAATTAATAAGAACTCATTATTTATTTCAGCCACGTTACCTCTCTGCAGTATCAGAAGCAGCACAGGTTTCCCTGCAACAGATGCAGCTGCCTGTGGTTGTGTTGCAGGCCTCTGGTGTGGGCAGCACAGCACAAGGGTCAGAGGGCACAGTCAGTGTTAGGAGTCTGCCCAGTGTAATGCCAATGTAGCCTCCTGACAGGAAGAGACGGCCATCCCAGTTTTTAATGGCAAGAGAGACTGATCGATTACAGCTGATTACAGCTTCTTACAGTTACCCAGTTGGATCCATGTGTTACAGTTTATCTGGTACAGAGACACTGAGTTACTGTAGACTTCTGTCTCTGTCCCCAAAGAATAAAAAATGCATTTCAAATAACTTAAATGATTTTGCAAGTATTTAATCCCCTATCAACCAACAATATTTCACAGGGCTAGAATGGGCTACAGGAACATTACCATGCAGATGACCTGATCTCTGATTGCCAAAAAAGGTTTTGCCACCAGTATTAAAGTACGTTCTGAAAAGGGATCGAATATTCATTTAATCCATAAAAGTGCTAATCAATTTATAATTTTTTTTTTTAATTTCTCACTTTTCAAAGGAACCCATCATTGAATCTATACATTGATCACATTGATATCAGCAGACACCCAATCTTTGGACTAGAGTCAAGAAAAGTTGGCAATAGTAAGAGATTTTTACTTGTATGGTAGATAGTAATGTTCCTCATAGGACAGTAAAGAGGTTGAGTATTATGAGCAATACTTTAAATAAAACAAACAAAATGACTGAGAACAAGTTATCGAAGGTCTTACCCTGGCATTTGTCACAGATGCCTGGAGCAGTAATACAAGTGGAGTGGAAGGTGCAGCCACAGTCCACATCACATTCAACACCACTCAGCACTAAAGTCGCTGGATCAGACGTCCAGCCTGGGGAACAGTCACACTCAAATCGTGGGCTGATGCTACACTGTCCCACTCGACACTCATTGTAGCATCTGTGGGAAAGTGAAACTTTAACGAGATGGGTTTAAGTGAGGGGGTTAAGATGACCTTTCCTATGGTGAGGGAGGTGAAGTTGGGATTAAAAGAACATTTTAGGTGAAGTTGAGGTGGCTATGTTGTCTTACGTCTGGTTGCAGTGCAGCGCGCCATCTCCGGTGGGTCCCCTCTCACGGTGGCACTCACAGGAGGTAGGTCAGGACAGGTGGGGTAGGACCAAATCGCATCTTTATCTTCATCATCCAAGTGCTCCAGCTCCATTTCCAGGGGATGAGGGGGGGCAGATGTCAGGGGCTCAGGGCTGAAAAAGTAGGACCGAAATGGATACTGTATAGGTATGCTATATCCTATACATAGACCTGTGCCCCTTTATAGAAAAACCTTCAGTTGATTTTGATAAGGAATACTGCATCAATCTTTGTACCATATAAAGCAGGGGTCTCAAACTCAATTTACATGGTGGCCGCTGGAGAATGCATGGGTGAGGCTGGGCCACATAGGGGATTCCACAAAAAACAAAACAATGATGATATTTAAGAATATTTCTCAACCATTTTAATGATTTCTGCTGAGCATCCACAACAGGACGTTCAGTAGAAAAGTTTCTTCTTCTATTTACTTTGAAAGGTTTTGATTCATTAGTCTGAGTTTTCACTGTGGAGATCGATTCCATTACTGAATAAATGCTGTGATTGAGCAGAGAAAGATGATTGTATCTCAAACAAACTGAAGTCGGATCACTTTCAGATCACTAAAACAACATCTGCACAGATGTCTCAGTCCTGACAGTCTAAATATGAAACAGATCAATAATCAAATGTCTGTCTTGTTTTTATTTATAGTTTAATCATCAACCTGACATGACAACACCTTTTCTTCCCAATTACCTTGTTTCATGTGAAATATGTTAAACCATAAACACACCATCTTCTGTAGCATTTTACCAACAAAACAGTGTAAAATACACATTTATTTCATCTACAGCCGATCTAACAGGATGTGAGGATTCAGTACTTTAGTAAACTGTACGACTTCATGGCGGACTTTAACACACTCCTCCTGCAGCATCCGTCTGCCCTCGTCTCTTTTCAAGTGCTTGACAGAGGTCCCCTCCCCTCACGGGTCGCATCCTTATAATTTCATACCTTGGTGGGGACTGCAAGTCTGAGACCCCCCATATAAAAGGTTTTCAGAAGGTGAAACCAGTCATGAATGAAAAACAGAAAAAGCTCATCATTTTTTAACACCAAGATAGATATAAAAGAAAAACAACTACATGTCAAGGTCTTGCTGTGCGATGTCCTAACAGTTTACTTTGCAGCCCGTGCTTCAGCGACAGCCACGCTGCACTTCTACACAGTGGGGTCATCCATTCCTGGCCAGACTCCCCTTAAACACCTGAAAAGGTGTGCACAACAAATTTACAGTAAGACAATGACCGATTACAAATTATATTGGTAACTCAAACAGTTTGGAACACTTACTTTCCAATTGTCGTTCGTGAGGTAGGTGGCAAAATAGAAGCCAGCCTGGGCTGACTCACACCATGCACACTGGCTGGAATTAGACCGGCACTCACCATATGTCCTTCTCCTCTGTAAGGCAAAAAATGGCCAGAGATTAGAGGATAGTGAGTTGAAGGTGTCAGAAATGGGAGGGATGGAGGGACGGACCCAAGAGCACACAGCACAGAACTGGAGAACTAAAGAAAATGTAATAAACACAATATCAAACTAGAGATGGGCCGTTTGACACCGAGGCTTCGAAGACTGTTTCACTCTAATGAAGCAAACTGGTTCCAAACAGTGTATCGAACCTCCGTAATCACGTGACCGATGACGTTCAAGGCTTTATTCGTCTCAATGAAACACCTGAAGTGAGTTGACTGATTCAAATCTTTGGCGCCGTTTCACTCGTTATAAGAGACGCTTATTGCTCGGTGTTCCCTCCCTGCTGCACAGCGCTGCTAGAGAACCACAAGCGCAGTCACTTATTATACACATATTCATTCTATTCTACACTGTGAGACAAGGACGTCCTTCAGAATAATTCCCACAGTAGTTATATGATCTAAATCGAACGATGTCTCCATGATCATTATCATCACAAATGTTTTCCGCGAAATTACAGTAAGAATGTGTCGCAAACCTTCAGTTGACGTTGAAATACGTTCATGTATGAAGCTGCCATCCCGATGGACGTATTTCCGAACGGATAAAGTTTTCTGTTAATGTATTGATCACTGTGTTCACTGTAAAGTAAATGACAAGTCGCACTGTGACCAAATCTAAGCCCTACAGAAGAACAATGAATCCGTGGATTAAAATGCTTAAACTGGGACGCGAACCCGGAATCCACACGTGATAACGCGCCTCCTCACCTACTGAACTGACGCAGACAATAAACGTCACATCTCTTATAGTAACTTTAGAGATGTGATGTGTGCGGCGATTGTTTCATGCTGGTTGGTCTGGTCTTGTCCGGTAGACCTGGAGCATTTTTCTATTCTAGTCCGTCCATAATTATATACTTAAAAACCGCACTCGTGGCTGTATAAAACCGGACCGATCACTAGTAATGTTAGTAATTTGGAGGTTTTTTTAATTATTAGGTGTTTATGGCTGCTATGACGGCAGCTGACAGATAGATTTCACTAGGGGGGTCTTGAGGCTTCGAAGCTTTGAACCTTTTTTCTATACAATCATAAAGAAGCATCAAAGGCTTTATAAGGCTTCATTTGCCCATCTCTAGTTTTAACCTTTATTTATTCAGGGTGATTTTTACTGCATGGCCACCTCTTGAAGGAACACGCTGATTACTGTGACACGTTCACACCTAGACACTGGCCTAACACCGTGGCCACTATGCAATTCCACTGGGTTAGTTGGTGAGTGTTGCTCAAGGGCACCCCACCTATGCTGCTAGGTTGTGAAGTGATGAGCATAGGCTGGCGTCTCTCGCCATGTTTATATTTCTTTATTGAGGTCTTCAAGCACATAATACCACTTGTAAAGAAACAAAGGGGCCACATATTGACGACTGGATATAGTAACATCACTGGATAATGTCCAAGATCAAAACGTTCTCAATCAACAATGGTAACTAAAAGTTAACAGCAAGTTTGTATTATGATTTATTTCCGCAAATAATCTCTAGTAAAACATTTTCAAAAACCATTTAATGAATGAAAAGTCTCATATGTTTAAAGAATGTGTTTCCCCATTGCTGATGAGTACTTTTACGATCAAACTGGCCTAAATCTCTAAGTTGAGTTTAATCAGAGCTTTTTTAGTCATGGCTAATATGAGGCCAACCCTGACTTGCAGGTATAATCAGAATTCAAAGGTTACTGTCCAACCACTAAACCTCTTAGTCCTTTCAATACCTCTGGTCTCCTCTAGGATACTGGTTCATTTTTTCTTAAACCAGCACCATATGGGGGGATAAAAGAGGAGTTAAAGGGTCTACACGGTAAAGCAACATGGTGTCAACAGGAGAACAGCTTCAGAACACTTTGTTTTTAGGTATGAACATGCAGAATGGCTGTTTTTACATATCATATAGTGGTTACCTTGTCCAGGAATCATAGTACATACGTTCAACACATAATCAACGATGGATGTTTTATATTCAAGTGAAGAAAATTAGAGATGGGATCTCCTCTATTTGACATATGTAATAATAATGATATGTAAGATCATGAATAATATGATAATAAAAGTATGTTTTATGGGAAACCAAAGAGACTGGTTGCACAACTTATCAATCACAAAAATAGCATGAGCAAATGCAGTTCCAACTTCTCTCGTGTTGCATTTTGAAACGTTTGACCCTCTCAGGAAGTAACGAGGAAGAATTGAGATACTCGGTGACAGTCTGCTGGTCATAAAGCTGCAGGTGCATCAGCCAAAGCTGCGATCCAGACAGACTAACCTTCACTGAGAGGTTCACGGCAACAGATTGTTTCTGAATCAGGCCTCGTGTGGAAACAGGCGTCCAATCATGTTTATCCCATTACAACAAATCATTTATCATGGGCACCAACGCAGGCACGTGAACATATTAATAATTCATTCTCAGTTCCCCGCTGTGATTTATTGCTTTTATGACAAAGTCGGCCTTGAGTCCACGTCATTTTTGGCTGGATGCTGGGTTTAGGTTTATCTCTCGCATCGATAATCCAGGACTGGGGAGAAACCTTACAGTGACCCATGGAGGCGACTCCCCCACAGAGAACTGAAGGGCTTCACTCATACCCACCACCAGCTCCACTCTCATGGAAAAAACAGCAATGCCACACAGGTTGAAAGAGGCCAACACGAGCCTCATGCAAAACATGTTGAAAATATTATGATTGCCTTTCATAAAGCTCTCATTTTGACAGGCACAGGCTAGCTCAACAAGGAGGCATTGTCTGTCCCATACAAAGCAGTAGTAACCCCCGTAGAGAAACATGCTCCTACCAATGAGCTGATAAGTGATATGAACTGTGCAGTTTATGTTCGTTGGTGCTGCAGTGTGCAAAGCTGCTCCCTTCACTGCTGAGGTGTATTTAGGGGGATGTGACCCACTGTACTTCAACAAACTGTGTTTTAACAGATACTGCATTGTGAGAATATGCAAAATAATCCCTCCTATTTTCATGCCAACTGGAGAGTCTACATTCATACAGAGAAACCTTCTTTACTTTACAGATGCTTTTACTCAAAGTGACTTAGAAGGAGAAGACCCCAGCATTTAGCCTTTGGATTCGGTCATTTCTGAGTTACAACAAACTAAGAGCCCTGATATGACCCAACTGGTCAAGAAGAACATGCTAGAAATTGTTAAGTGCTAGACAATTTTGTGTGTGTGTATGAGACTAATTTGAAATCCTTTCAAACAAGTAAGTTAACAAGTGTTTACGATGATGGTCTCGGCTAGTCAACTGGAGCAGGGCAAGCCATTCCACCATCGAGGGACAACTAAGGAAAATAGACTCAACTGGGGTTGGAGACCCTGTGAAAAGGGAATGTTCAGTCTCCTCTCATTCGCAGCTCTAAGAGAGGGTGCCGGAGTGTAGCTTATTAATAGCGCATTGATATAAGAGGGTGCTCTTCCATTTACAGCCCTGTAGGCATCAAGGATTTGAACTTAATGTGAGCAGCTACCTGGAGCCAGTGGATAGAGCTGAGAAGAGGTGTGACGTGGGTGAATTTTGGCTGGTTGAAAAAGAGGCAGGCTGCCACATTTCTGACCACGTGGAGGAGGTTTGATTGTGACTGCAGAAGCTTCAGCCAGGAGAGACACTATAGTCGAGTCTAGAGATGACCCTTACCTGGACGATGAGTTGGTAAAGAGGGAACCTGCAGCTATATGATCCAAACCCCAAGGCTTTTCAGAGACTGCATAGGTGTTGGCAACAGCGAGCCAATATGAATCGAGATATTTTGCTGAGAAGAGTTGTTGATGATGAAGATGGAGGTGACCGAGACTTAGATGAGCTGAAACACACTGTACTGTGCAGTGTACATGAGGTCGAGTCCACAGGTGTGACTCGACCTCATGTAAAATGAAACGGGTGACCGCTAAATGTTTTTTAGGTTCACTGAATTTAAATAAAACATCATTCCCCTTTCTCCTGTCCATATTTTCAGTGGCATAGAAAGACTGCTCTAAGGTTTATCAAAGACGTAACGCAAGTTGTCAGATGAGAGAAGGCCAAAGTTCCCATTTTAGTTTCAGATGTCTGGTGTCTTATGGATCCAGCAGACATAGTGTAGTTTAATTCTGTTATTTGGCCATGAAACAGGACAGATTCATGGGTAATGTTTTATTTACATGAGTTTGGCATTTATGGGATAAATAACTTTGATACGTCTGATATTTGACTGGATTAGACGAATGATGGAAATTCCAAGAAATGTGGACATTTGGATGAACTATTTATCAGCTGGGTTTCCCAAAAAATGACAGTCAAATATTTCAAACTGAGTTTAAAGCATTAAATGACAGGTTGACTCATTGATTTTTCAGATTACTGTATTTGCATGCTATAGGCTAATGACTGTGGTTTGGCTGTAGTGAAATTGCCTTCCTAAATCTTTCATGTCAGTGTTGTTTTTGGAGATTTCCGTCTATATAGTGTTACAGGTTCATGGCTGCTCGTCTGCCATTTCATTTTATCACTGCTGCCAGAGGATTTTATTGATATTTTACCTTAACTGTTCTTGCCAAGCTACACCGAAATATATTTAGAAATGGCAGCATGGTCAAAGTAACATGACCAATCGAGAAGTGCACTCATTAAAAATGCAACGCCACCCTGAAGGTAGTTCATTGTTTCTGGTTGCTCTCGTTTGTCGTACTTTGCCCAGGACGCTGAAAATAAATCACTGGGCATGGGCTAGTGTTCTTGTTTCTGCGTAGACTCTAGACAAGAAGAAGTATTTTACATCCACAAAGTCATCATACAGTAAAACATCTAAATGGAAAAATGAAGTACTTACAATGTCTGCAGCTGCTAAATCCGATAACGATCAAACTCCTCTTCACTCCATTAGCCATTACAAAGTCCGAAAACAATAATGACATCAGTGCATATTAACATTTTAGCACTTTTACTGAAATATTTATCCTCGTTGGTGCGAACGAAGGGGCTCCACTATTAAAGAAAAATGCAAATGTTCCCCTATCACAGAGCATAGCAAATTGACCAAATCTGAAATGCCAGCTGCTTGTGACTGCAGGGAGACTCTCAGGACGTTAAGCAGAATGATACGCGGCCATTGTTTTAAAGTGTGCCAGGGCAGTGCTCTGACCTCCAGCACGTCGGCGGCTGCTAAAATATTTCTGATAAATTGCGCTCATGGCAGGCAAAGTCTGGTTTCTAGCATGATTCCTGCGTATCATGTTTGCTGACTGTATAAATGTAGTAATTGAAATGTAAAGCAGGCTTCCCATGGTAGAATATTTACACAAAAAGTCCTCACATGTGGTATCAATTGCTAGACAGCTGCTATCAATCGCCAGAGCCAAGTATACGAAACACTTTGAAAATGAAATTTAAATAAAGAGGATAATGGCGTTTCAGAGCCCCGCCGTCCTAATGCAGGAGTGCTGCCGTTCGCCTCATACGAAGAATCTAGGATTTAGTTTGTAGCAACAATTCTACATTCATCTTCACAACACTAAGGACAAACAGACCGTGCTGCAGTTTCAGACGCCAGGGTGAAGTCAATTTGTTAATCAGCAGCTGCACACCAGGTAAAGCAAACTATCATCACCATGTTTATTTAAAACATCTTGTCCAGACAAAGCTTAAACATCAGAATTTGAATCCATGGAAACAGCCTGCAGGACCAGTATTAATAGATCTGAGCAAGCTTCTTCTCTGACTCATTTGCTGCTTGGGGGTCACCGCTAAGTGATTGGTAATCATCTGGGCACTGACTGCACTCCTGTGACATTTACTGTTTCCATTAGAAGACTGTCTGTGTTACTCTGCGGCTGGTGTCTCTCTGCGGGGTGTCCTTTAAGTCAATGAATTTCTATAAATGTTACCATACCCCCCCCCCCTTGCATTGATGTGATTGGTCACAGAGCTGCATGCGTATCTGAGTCACTGTATGACTCTTATTTTACAGTACTGTGGAAATATTCACACACAACCTGTGGGATGAGCTTTCTGTCAACTCCTCTTAGATTTGGTGCGTTCAACTTTTCATGCCACGTCTGGGATTGGATCATCTCCTTCAGGCTGCTGGTCTCTGTTCATTTTTCTTTTCTATGACTCATCCCCACTGATAGACCTGCTGGGCAATAAATGTGCGACATGAATACTGAGGCTTTTTAACTCTATATATACATGTACGTCACTTTATGACTACAGGTATCAAATAATGCAGATTCATGAACTGACAGTTCTGAAGACTAATCTGTCACTGCCTAAATCATCTCACTCTCCTCGAGGCAGATCGCTGTGGTCCTCACACAAACGCGGGGGAATTTCTTTGCAGATCAATTTCGGGCCAGTTTCATGTGGCCTTTGAGCCACTGCCACATCCAACACACTGTCCTTAATGAGAACTGGCATTTTAGTGTCGCTCTGGCTCTGGCCAGGAAATTGCTGAGTGAAAGAGGCGAACGCAGATGGCAGCTGTTTCAGTGATGTCATGTAGAGTAGGTGGTGTTACACCAACACAGGTATGATCAGTATTAAGAGCTAGTTTGTGAGTATTTAGACATGTTTATTTAAAACACATCTCATGATAACCCAACATTGAGGTGAAGTGGTTTAGATCGGTTGATCTCGTATTACAGAGGTTCTTTAGATCCAGAATTACATTTTTCTGGTCACACCTGCCATGCTCTGTATGGCGCACTGTGCTCACACAGTCACATTACACTGCTTCACCGATGGCTGAGAGCAGAACACGTCTGGATCCCTTCATGGGAAAAGCTAGTGGAACGTTAACGGCGCTTGTCAACAGTATCAGTGACGACTCAGGTTTTAGATGGACGGTCCTCATAATACCTCGTGTCCTCTGGGCTGTGGTCTTGCCAGCTGCTGTGGCCTACATATCTTGCTATTACAGCTGTTTTGGCCAGGAAAGCAGTAGCGCCACGATGGCCTGAAATTGATCTTAACCTTCTCTTCCACTGGAAAAACATTCTTTCCTGATGAAAGTGTCCAGTGTCCCCATGGACAGTTTCACGTTGAGAATGTTTCCGAAGGGAATCTTTTACAGTCCAACAGGACGGTGACACAGGATGAGGTCAGCCTTAATCTGTCCTATTTACTCTTCTTTCAAACGATGTACATTTATTTAAGGCTTCATTTATTCACTGTTGTATTCTTGGGCAACATGGGGGCAATAGGGCAAAGTGAAAAAACATTAATATAATCTAAGGCTAAGATTAGCAAACTTTTGTCTATTGAAACTTCTGAATGTGGTGGAAAGTGTCTTCTCTTGTTTTAGCTCGGTTTTGGTCTCCACCAAACATCTCTATTATTACACTGTAGTATACTACATACTGGTTAGAGATGGGGGGGGGGGTAACTTAACACCGAACTACACAAACGTTGAAAGGTGAACTACACCTGCTAAAAGTTCGCTGTAACTCGCTGGATGTGTAACAATGTCGTATATTTATCTTCTTGAAAGATGATCTGTAGATGTTCCCGGCGTATTTTCTCGGTCTCCCCGTGGACAAATAACATCATGTAACGTTTATGATTGCATGACTTCTCCTTGTATTGGGACATTTTTCGTTGTGGTATTCCTGCTTTTGCTTAAGCGAAGGATTTGAAACTTCTGTTATAATTACATTTATTTAATTGGTCATTTCGCTGTACAAGAACCGGTGAGTCAGTCCTAAGTCATAAACCCCCACCCCCCACACCCTCCAGCCCCCCTGTTTACGGTACATGCATAAACAGGGAAAACCATATAAGAGAAACTGATTTCCCATAACAAACCCTCCCATGCAATGTGGTTTCATGTACATGAAATCACTTCTGTTTAGTCAAACCTAACAGCAGAACATAATTAATGTTCTGTGTTTCTCTTCTGTGAGAACCAGAAACTTTACAGCATGTTTTTTACACCATAACATCCATATAATAACAGTTGTTGCTGAACCGTGTTGTATATTGTGGTCAGATGGATGAGTTGTAATCGCAGATGTTGGCATGTTGTCAGTCCTACAGAACACTGTAGCTATTTAAAATCCATTGGGGACATCACAGTTTGTCCCTCAGACTAATTTTTCAACAGCCTTGTCTCACTGGAGATACTGGAACAAATTAGTCTTTAGCAAAAAGTGGGATTAATATATAGTTTGAGACGCGGCAGCTGTTTAAATCATTGCTGCTTCTTATTAATGTTGTTTGTTTAATTGACAAGCAGTGAAGTTTCACCCTCTAATCTTACCCCAATTTATGACTGGACTTAAATGGTTGAGTAAGAAGTGGGATCGGTCGAAGCGTAATTTAGAGCACGTCACAGAAGTGGAATGGGGCCCTTAACTATGGCAGGACATTAAACATAAATCATTACATCAGACAGCAGTTTGGTTACAGCCGAACAGTAAAAATTAACATGAAACATTCAACGACAGAACTGGCAGCCAGTTGATACGTGTACAGTTGTAATCACGTTCTCTCCAGCTGACCTAAAGGTAAAACACGAGCAGCTTACGGTGTGTCTTACAGTTTTCACTTGAAGCTGCTGGTTTTCTGTTATGGACAAACGTACATCCGCAAAGAGCTGCAGGCACCAACCAGTTTAAACAAAACCTTTATTAGCTGGGAAAAGCTGCCTACAGGTAACTCAGTGGGGGAAAGAAACTCACGAGTTGCCAGATAAACGTTTTTCACTCCAAACAGGGAAAAACGTGTCTGTGGCGTAATGAAACAAACAGGTGTCTTCCTGTGGTCTTTTAAGCACTGCCAAATGTTGCCATCTCAATTATGTGAGAGGCAACAGAACGCAGTTTACTCCAGTGGATTCTTCGGTTTCCAGATGCTGTGATTAGACGTGCAGAGGAGAATAAAACAAACCCTTATGCTCTCGGGAAAGAATGTTAATACTCTCACCTGCCGCTGTACTTCTCTTTGATGGTGCCAGCATGCGTTGGCAGGAGTGGTAACAGGATGAGCGCTTTAAAATTGCTCTAAGAACTCAGATTTAGTTAGTTCAGTGCAAAAGAAAAGAGCAGAGAGTTCCCTAATCCTGACCACAAGGACTGTGGTCTGTGGCCTGGTAGCTCAATGGGTTGAGCATCAGGCTGGGATGCAGAAGGTCGCAGGTTAGAAACCCCGCTGACTGCAGCTAATAAATAAGATTCATGTCAAGGACATAACGTGTCTCGAACTTTCTATATATAGGTTTCTGCAGGTTGTGCAGAACTTTGAGCCAAATTATTGATTTAAGACATCGGAGCTAAATTGAACTTACAGGTTGGTTTATAGATGAAGTTATCTTTATTCCAGTGGCCGTATTTCTGGGACCTGTTTGCCAACTTAGCTCAGGGAAGTCCAGAATCCTGTAAACAAGGGTAGTGTAGTCCCATCAGATTGCGCATAGTTACAGGTATGTTTTCATTCGCTTTGCTTATTCAGGCCACTGCGCGAAGCATTTTACCTTCAGTGCACTTCATGATGTGGCTGCACACTGCTTATGAACAATGAGGGTAACAGGAACAAACTGACTGGTTCAACCGCTGCAACCATGTAGTCTCATAATCATCTATGTGCTTGTTTCCAACAACTCGTGTTTGCATCAAGGATATAATCCTATCTTCGCTTTTCGTAAGTAACGTTCTGGATATTTGACTCAGATTATTTGGCTAGTCTGACACCCCCATGCCACCTTTTTACTGGTTTACATCAGGACTACAATAAAAATACGTCTTGTTTTTTAATCTCAGAATCTGTATTATACTATAAATAATAACTGTCAGGAGTATTTGTGTTGCCACTAAATCCCAAACTGCTGTGCGAGGGTGCGCCTTCTGTATAATCACAGTAACAAATATAATGAGTACTACTTATAACATGCTAAAGTAAATAGCCAGAGAAATCTAATCTGAGTGGGATGATTAGAGACAGGCCTTCAGAAAGTGAAAAGCTGTCTGTCAAAGCACCAGAATATTTGCATGTAATACCCATCACACATTCCTTCCCCTGAAACCACCATGACACATCAGGCTGCAGGGCTCAACCAGCTCCGGGGAACCAGATTTTCCCATGGCCGAGTTTAAAGCTTGAGTCAAAGTGAGCAGACGTGGCGCGAAGAGAGATGCTCTGATTTATGTGGCGAACAAACACGACCCCCCTGGCGTTAACGATGACACGGCGGTACTATCATTTAGTACAAGGTAATCAAGTCTGAACCCGTGTTACATCCTTTTTTTCTCTGCTGACCTTCACTTGGAGAAAGGAGCAAAAAAAAAAAAAATTGAAAGTTAGGAAGCATCCGTTTCTAATCAGGGCCCCTGTTGGATTACTCTGAGGGGGAAGAAGAAAGAGAAAAGCTAGAATGAAATAGTTATTAAAAGACTTGTGTTGGCCCAGCAGCTGTGTTTGATGATATAATAAACAGTTAATGCAAAATTAGATCAGATAACCCAGAGGAGAACGCTAATTACCTTATTTCAGAAATAACCATAATCTCCCGTAGTACATCTGGTCCTTGGTTAATGCTGTCATTAGTTTCAGTGATATTTTAGGCTCCCGAGGTCCATGTGCTGCTAATGCTTCCGTGTATTTCTTGCGGTTCGCATGCATGCCTTTTCTACCTTTTCTCATTTTGTTATAGACATCCATCAAAGCTGATCTCAGCGGTAAAAGATAAATATTTTCCTCCATCTGTCTTTACGAGACTGCATCTCTTTTGCTTTTGATCTGTCTATTCTCCATTTTATCCTAATCTCATGTTGAATCAGTGGGAAATGACTTTAATGACAGCATTTGTTCCATGTAAATAGTCCATATCAGACACCAGCTAATAATGAAAGACACAATTAGCGACTCAAACGGACTTCTGGGTAGAGGGAACACATTACAGTATTCAGAAAGGCTGACTTCTGAAATGCCACACACATCTTAAACAGTCTTTTCTTTTTTTAAGTTCCCCAAACTGGACCAGCAGTTTACTGCTTTTGATATAATAAACCGCACATAATTACAGCACACAGAATAGTTTTTTCAGGTCAGGGTTCACTTTTAGATCCTAGCTCTACGTTTCCTGCAGTTCTTCGCTCTAATTAAAATCTTTTTTCTCTATGAAAAACTTCAAAAATGTTGATTAAAGTAAATAGTCCGAGCAGTGTAGTCTGGGTCCTTTCCAAACGGATGAGTGGTGTTAATATTCATTAAACTGCTGATGATGGCTGCTGTAGAGACATATTGGCATCAGTGTTCCAATAATTGTTTTTGTGTCGTCCGTGAAGGACACTGCAGCTGTGAACATGGATTTTTAACGACCGAACTCGTGTCTTTTACAACACAAAAAGGAATGAAAAATGTTAGCCAAACATCAGACATCAGAGAGGCGTAAGGTCATTGCTTACTGTGTGTTAAATGATCAGAACCTCTTGTTTGCTCTCAATATTGTCGGTTATTGATCGTTATGATGATTGTGAGCAGGTGTTGTGCGTGAGTTAAATGTCGGATCAGCTGGAGCACTTCAGAGTTTCTCTTTTTCTTCCTCAGCCGGTGAGAGGCAGCACTAGTTGCTCTCGCTTCTTCAGAAGTGGAGCAGCAGTTCTAAAACTGGAGGTCCACCTGAAGACAGGATAATCTCCAAAACAACATGCCTGTTAACCATTAGGCTCTATCTAACAGACACGTAACCCCAGCTGATATTCCAGGTGTCACCTGTGTACATAAACGTTTTAGTAGGTTCCTTGATACATGAAATGTAGAGCGAGTCCATGTTCATGTGTTGGACCCGTGACCCACTGAGTGAGGTTTAAAGACTCAATGACAATTAAAAAATCCAAAGGTTGAGTAGGACAGTAGGCGTGGGTGTTAAAGTCTCAGAAAAATAAAATGCTGTCATACTTTGGCACAGTTTCTGCTAAAACATCAGAACTCCTGATAAAGTCCTTGTTACATTTTTGCTGGTCGGTAAATGACAGCACACAGAATATGTTTTTGGTGACAATAGCTGACGCTGAAAACTGTTTCGGAATTTAGAGACCAGTCCGCCACCGCGACCAGAGGCCCTGGGTGAGCCAAAGAAGTAAAAGTCTGGAGGAACAAGTTCGGATAAAGGAGGGGAGATAAAATCCTGAGGTTTTATTTGCTACTGATCCAGCGTTGACCTAGCATTTGTATCAGCTGATTTACACTGAGTGTTGCTTAGATGCTACATCTAAGCTACATCAGCCAAGATTTGGAAACTGTGAAGTTTTCTAAGTTATCTAAAAGATCCTGGAAATACTGTCAGGAAGAGCGAGGTAACAAAGCAAACGTTGGGTCAGAATGTCTGCTCAGTCTGAATTATACTGACATGACTCTGTTTCCTGTCATTATCTGCACTTCATTACAGTTGTTTTCTCTACAGTGTGACACCCCCACCCTGACACTGCAAGCTGTGTAAAAGAATATGGATTGTATTTGCACATATGATTTTACTCAAATCTGATTAACATTACAGCATCCATCCCTTTCAGATGAACAAATGCTTCCTCTCTGCCTACCATGTGCCAGATTATGACCTTCCAGCACCGGGGGCTTTGGAAATACTCAATGAAGAAGTTCTTAGGAGGAGGCGGACATGCAGGGCAATGGATCAGACTATCTCCCACTAATGACCTTGATTGTCTTTGCATAGACAGCTCTAAACCACACCTAGATCTTGTCTGCTTTCCAAACATGGGCCTAGAACGGCATCACATACTGTATTAAAGCCAGTTTTGCCTCAGACTCTTCTGTCTGCAGATAAAACTCACATGATGGATTGTCTCATGGCTGCAGATGCTTCCAAAAAACATAAATAAATGGGAGAGTACTCGGGCCTCCTTCTGGAACCACATGACTCTTTGCATTCATGGAGATAAAGGTAATAAATTAATTCTGGAGCTTCTGTAAGCGAGCCAACAAATCAACCAGGATGCACTGAAGCAACCACAGTTCCCTGATGATACTTTAATTATCAATGAGACTTCATCTGTTTTGTCCATTTTTGGCAGGGAAATTTTTCAATTTCACATCAAGCAAGAACAATGTAACCCCAATAAGCAAATTACAAAATAATCTCCCTCACAGCGTTCGCTGTGAATCCGCTCCACTATTAGCGTTGATTATTGTGTTTCAGGGTTTGGTTAACACTATCAAAACTAACACTGTGCAGAAAACAAACCTTAGCGTTTCAGTGATTGTCCTGGAGGGAGCGTTTTAGCCGGATTTTTGTGGAGGCTTGATTGTTTACATCATACTGTGGTCTAAAGCTGTGCAGATTACTTGGCAGCATTTCTTCGTGCAATTCTGCCGTAAACAGAAAAAAATGTAAATTATGTGGCTACAGATGGCTGGAATATGCAGACAGCCCGGTCTGTCTAATCTGCAGGGAGATTCAGTCCACATATGTAAAATGCTACTTTAATAAGAAACAAGCTCACTGCGTTCTGCACTTCATAACGTCTTTTGACAACATCACTGCTGGGAAATCTAAATTGTGAAATGCTCAAATGGAAGCACAACTGCCCCAAAAATGGTGGACCCGCCGGACATCTGTTGGATCATTACTTGGAGGAAAGAAGAAGAAATGTATTCTTAATCCATATATTGTAATTCAGTTGTAGGAAGATTTAAGACACCCCCAAAGAAGACATGCATCTTTGTAAAGAAGTAACCTAAATCTCCTCACAACGAGTCTACTCCTGAGTCTACTCCTGGGCGGCGTCGCGTCGCTTTACTGTGGCTTCCCAACATTATATGCAGCATCCTTGCTTGCAAATGCAGCATAGAAACTTTAGAATTTGCCACTTTTATCGCTGCAGCTCTTCACATAAAGACGTGGGACGTGACTGAGCTGCGGTAAGGTGCGGTGCTGCCTTCACTCCAGACAGATTATGTTGGATGCTGGTAACAGATTAAACAGGTGTCAGATTTGCGTGGCGGTGGATAAAATCCTGTTAGGTGTTGTCTTTAAAAAGCTGACCTCACTGCTCAACCCCATCCACACTGCGTTATTCACTTGATATTATGACAATGGTCAATGCTTAAGCCCTGAAACTGACACCGAGACTCTATACAGCTGTACAGCTGGAGGTGTTAGAGTCGTAATGGCTAGACAGGCCTCCCTGTCTTTGAACATGTCACCCTTTGTGTGCATGTGTGCTTTAGATGTCTGTAGTACTCTACGTGAACACCAGAACCAGACCTTTCAAGTACTGTCTCATATCAGCCCAGTAACTGATATGAAATAGCTGCAGCCGGTGTAGCTGACATTGATTTTGAGGAGCCAGATGTAAGATGTCGGAAAGGCGCCTGAAATCAGGACTAAATAGACTGAGGCTGTTGGAAACAAGCTTTTGGAAGTTTGAGCTACGTACTGTATTCATGTACAACCAAAGTAAACTGAAAACATATCATATTGGGCCCACAGATCCACACTAACCTATCTATGTGTCTACGTGCTTTAATACTACATATTTGCACTCAAATTATTTTCCAGTCCAAAACACAGTTGACTCTGCGCTGCCAACATGGCGCACACTGTGTTTTAATGACGAGGGTCATAGTTGCACGGGTAGACTCTGCAGTCAGATAAATCGGTGAGATTGTCCTGTTGTAGTGAAGCTTCTCAATGACGACCCGTTCCACGCTAACACTAATGCAGGGTGTTTTTGTAAAAAGTACCACAGCTTATGAGAGGAGTGACAAAATTTTATTAATACAGTGTTTTTTCAAGCAAATCTGTTTGGACTGTTGGTCTCGAGACCAATCGGCCAATAAAAATAATCATTGTAATATATCACAAATATAAAAGACATTAAAATTCCCATTTGAATAAACAACATTTCCATTTCCATATTCTGACATCCTAATTTAGTCTCCGCAATCATCAGAACCATTTGTCTCGAGGTGACGATTAGCAGCTTTGAGTCAGTGGGTGGGAAATTTGACTCTGGAGGTCAACTCTGTCAAAGCTGAAGCTGTGATTAATGGACAAACTCTCCAACAGTCTCTTCTCACAGCCCAAGTGGCACTCGCCTCAAACATTCAGCTTGCTGCACGGGATCTGACCTGCTCTCGAGGTTCAAAGGTCAACTATTGCTTGAAATACGACCAGAACTCATGAGAAGCAAAGCAGCTGTTTCTTAGTTTACTTCCATTTGAAAACCAAATATGACGAGGGAGGACCGGGTTGATGATATGCAACCATAAATTAGTGTGTGTTTGATGCCACCATCATGACAAAGGTCTTTTTTCACAGCATGGTGGCTATTTGCAGTATAACAAGGGCATGTTATTTACATAGCGCAGCAAAGAATTATGGGGCTTTAAATTAAAGGGGTTATTTAATAAAACAAACCCAATCGCGGGGCACGTGGAGGGAGGAACACTAAATGTTAGTGATGATATTTGAAAGGGAAACCAGTCCAAGGCCGCCGTTCGGAGCAGCTCTGCTGATCCAATCAGAGAAGGAACATCTTTTATAGAAAATCATAAAACATGCTCAGGATGAATTGTGCCTCGGGGGATATAAATCTCAGCCCCTCTCGTGATGTAAACAAACGTGCGACTCTCACTTTACAATAGTTTCTCTTCAGTTGCTTTGTAGTAATTTAATACCTGCGCTCCATTCTCACTGCTTGCATGCACCAGTTAAACCCCATGTAGACGTATTCTGGCTTTATTGAACTGTGCAGCCTGCTGTATTTTTTGCCATCCTTCAGGAGAGTGACCTCAGACTCCTGCAGCGTTGTTTCAACGGCTGAACTGGAGAGACTCCCAGGCTCACGGCTCGAAGCGCTCCTGCGTGTTGTGCGGTGCCATGATGAAATCCAGACGTGACGTCCCGCCTTATCTATCCTGGGTGTTTCCACTCTAAATGTCGCTCTAGTGTAGAAAAGATAGAAGAAAACTCCAGTTCCTGCAAGGTTTTCCTCCTTCTCCTCCTCTCTGTCCTTCATTTGACTGGATTCCTAGAGCTCCCTCCTTTGTTTTTACCAGGATGTGACTCAAAAGTGCTCAGCAAAAATATTGCAGGTGATGACAGGAGGGGCTGGATGACAGGTGACAGCGTCAGACCATTTTCTCACACTTGGGTAGTCATGGTTTAGTGTTTAACTTTTTTGGGATCTGAAAAAACAAAATGAGGTGCAACTTTTATGGCTTTTCCTTCTTTGTGAAAATGCCTGCTCAGAGAGTGAGCATATTGGTGAGTACTGGTGCCATCTAGTGTCAGACTGGAGTTGCCTCCAGTGTAACTCCACCATACAGTAGTGCCAGCTCCTCTGTAGCCTTGTTTGTGATTACCAGAAAAAAGCCACTGCTCCTCACTCCCTTAGTGTTAAAAGTGGAAGTCATACATAAATATTTCTCAATTCTTTGCCCCCAGGTTTTCACATTCCCGCAGCATCAACATGCAACTGGCCTGAGGAGGTTTGTAGTTTTAGTGAGCCTGACATATTTGATTGAAATTCACACAAACATTTCCATTATGGTGGGTGACCGCAGCAATGAAGATTACTGTCCATATGGTGCCGAATAGTACAGGCTGTTAGCCCCGGTAAACACCACATACTGGATTTTGTTTAAGCATATGTCAGGATCTAGCAATTTAATGTCCTTGACTGTAATGCATTTGTATATTGATGGTTGAATTATGTTATTACTCATTCTGCTCAGATTTATTTGTGTTTTCGCACTATAATTGGATCAAGGTCTGCAGTGATTGAAGGCTTTCTACGCGTATCTACCAAGAAACTGTGGTACGGGGGGCCACACAGTGCAGCAGCAGCGTCGTGCTAAAGTTTGAAAGTAGTTACAAAGATAGTAGCCCTTTGAGTTTCATGGCTTTTCTCCGATACATGTAGCGTTGAGTCAACGGCGACGACTCTGCACGTCATTGCCTCCTGAGGGTGATGTATCATTTCACAGCATCTTAAAGAAAACATGGGCACAGATGTGTTGAATCGGGGAATAGCAGCCGCCAGCTAAAAATAACCCAAAGCTAACACGACTTGAGCTCCTGCGAGTGTGTTTGTGTGTGTGTGTGTGTGTGTGGGTGGTAGCATGTTAGAGTGGGCAGGACTTTCCATGCATGGGTATGGCCTATTAAAAGACTTCATCAGTGTCGGCCTTGCACATCCAGAACCCCTCTTTTCTTCAACCAAGAGCCAAGAAAACTTCTTGTTTGGAAAGTTCAATTTCCATATCTGCAATTTCTAAAATTCCTTATCCTAAATCATTAATTTGATACCTCTTCACCCAATCGGTTCATTTCCCATAATTGCTCACCTAGAGTGCAAATAAATTGTGTATCTCCGTGTAGGACTGGCACCTCTGCCTTCGTTCTAGACATGTCTCCTCCCGAGTATGTTTCTGTAGGAAGAGCAGACCAGTAGAATATTTGAAGGAACTTAAATCACATAAGCTGGGCATAAATCATCATGCTGCCCACTTAGCCTGTGGCATATTGCCTGCGACTGGGATAGTACGTTTGGAAAAGAAGGAGCACCATCACCCCTTCCAAAATGGAACTGTACCTCTGCTGAATGTGGAAAAAGAGCCTCAGGCTGCAGCGAGAACAGTGGTGGAGAACATAAATTGTACATAACAGAACAGAAAATGTCTCTAAAAGTGTTTAGATCTTATTGTCGCTGAGTAGATTTACAAAGTCATCTATGCCATTTTACTGCTTTGTATTTTTATTTCCAACGGCACCGCCTGGCTGTGAAGGTCAGCTCCAAGGGTTTGGGCGACAGTGAGGCAGGAGTGAATGAGGTCCCCGATGAGGCCTCGGCTTTGCAGCACTAGTCCCCAGAGCAGCTGTAGTTATTGGATGTCTCCTCAATAACAGGACTCACAGGATAACGGCATGCGGTCTAGGTCTAGGCCCTGGACTATCTTGGATGTGTAGTCCAGACGCTGAAATCCTGGCTCTGCATTTGTTTGGTGACTGAAGTTAGTGTCATCTCAAACTAGCTTGAAAAGAGACCTCAGCATTTTCAATGTAACGATCGTTTCAACGACAACAGCAAACTTAATCTGGCATATGCAAACTTAATTCTGGATATCAGAAAGCTGCTGCCCATAGTGAAGTCTTTACTGATGTTTGAGTTGTTCGTTAATAGCTTTATAAATCTCCCTTTAATTTATCCGAAGTGAAAGCAGAAGTTGGAAATTCATCAAAAAAAATGTCACAGACCCCTTTGTTCTCCTCATGGGTGGTTTATAGCATAGTTAGCCAAAAATGATCCATATTCAGAGTTCCCCTGTCTAGAACCCTAAATCCACCTACTTCTATTCTTCATGACTGTATTCTTGTCCAAGATATACAAGGGAGGCCACAGAGACTCCTATATTCCTTGGCACTTGTCCTCCTCCAAGCCCGACGTCAGGCTAACAAATTTATACGACGCACCAATTGCAATGCCGCGAACTTCTTTACAGAGATGAGGATAAGCAATTAAAGGCATTGCTATGGTCCCACGGGAATGTGGCGCCAAAGTACCTGAGCAAGCAGAAAATTTACTACTCGGGGTCAAAGGTCAGGGTCGTTTAGGGGTGATATTTGGAACATAAGTTAGGAAGGCAGGCGCTGCAGAAATAACAACGCCTGTCTCGGGGAGGTCAACACTTTCAGACACGGAGACGAGGGCTATATTTTTCAAAAGAAATGATGGAAATAATGGGTAAATATTAGGATTTTTTACAGAGTGTGAACCACTGCCAGTGTATATTGTTGTTGAGGTAATTACTACCTCCCTACCTCCTGCTGTTTCCACTGACGCTACCTGCACATTTATCATTAACAGCAGCTGGCTCCAGCTTGAGCCTGACTTATATGCATCACAGCACAGTTTAGGGACATATTACTTAGACATAATAATCAATTATTAATAATTAATTTTCTTTGAGGAGGGTTTGCAACATTTTTCACGAGACCAATAATAATTGGACGTATGTGAAATACAAGACATCATATAGAAAAAAGGATACTACAGAACTTTAGAATATAAAGGTGTATGATATATTCAACCTGTTCTCTCCCAATTTAAAATATTCATTCTGAGTGAATCTATAAAACATTCAGTACGACCTCCTGAGGCAAGATTGCTTTTGTAATTCTGTTTAGACAGCTTTGAAGAACTTCATTGAGGTTTGCTAAAGATAGCGTTTTAATTACCTAAACTAAAATTTTGAGTTATAGGCTGGTTCGAAGGCTCTCCAGTTTGACCCTAGCAACACTCCTGAAAATGTGCAGTGTAGAAACTTTGGCCAAAAACCCCCATGAGAATTGCACTAATTTAGATGTAAATAAGCTATAGAACTATGTTAAACGTTTGAAGGCACTGGAGAGATGCTCACAAGTGCATTATGTAAAGCGTGCACTGACACCTTCACATTGGAAATCAAACTGGCAACATCTTTACAACTCAAGTGTTGGCGTGTAAGTGTGCAGATGGCTTTTTTGGACGTTTGCAAACAGCAGCTGACAAGATTTATAACACAAAAAAGTAATTGTAGCAGGGACAACTTGGACCAGATTCAGAAGTAAGACAGTCATTGCGAGAATATGCTGTCAGGGATTATGAGTTTTAATGGTTTTCTTACTTACTGTAGGGCTTTTTTAATTTATTGCAAGGTCTGTTATAAAGCATGCTGGGATGACATTTAATGAAAAAGAATATGCATATAGTAGATTATTGCACATATTTCTCTTGATTGTTGTCAGTATTTGTTGGTTCACCTCATTTCTCCGTCTTTGAAAATGATTTCCCACCATTTTATATTCCACCACATCACCAATAATGAAAAGATCATATTAGATTTTCTTTGTGGTCCTAGGCCATAAACCTTACCCCTCCAATCATCTGACCTCATACTGTAGTAATGCAATTACAAACACAGTACATAAAACAGCCCCTATACATGCATCACCGTAGCACCTGTTAGACAAAAAGTTGCGTGCAAAAGCATGGCTCGCATTCAAAAGCAGCCTAATCAAGTGCACAGATGCGATGGTTTATTGTCTGAAATGATACTTGGCAATGAAGCCATTCATCACATTTGTTGAAAATTAATTTTGCGAAAGTCAAACCTTTTATTAAATCATGCCATGATGTTGTGCAGATTGCACATATGGCTCCCAGAAGGCTTCACACGACTTTACATAGGTGTTACCACGTTACATGGCAACACTACAGATGAACGTGATCGCGGTCCAAAATAAACAGAGTCGTGGTTTGATTTATTCAGAGGTGATATATTTCCAGGCCATACAGTAAGTTCCCTGCCTGCTCACTGTGCCAGAGTGTCATTACTCCACCAACACATGATTCGAGCAGGAAAGTGACAAAAACTTTAAATTATTAAGAACAGAAGTGCCTCCCACACTGTAATTGATTTCTTGTCAACAATATGGTTCTTAACGTGGATTTCTTGTCCAGCAATGTGTTTATTCAGAAAACAGCTTGATCACATTAAGCAAACGCAAACAAAATGTCTTTTTACATCTGTCTGGCAGGAAAACGGACAATCATAATGAAGAAGAAAAGAAAGGGACCGTTAAATGGATCGTTGGGTCAACGAATGCCTGAATTTATTTAGAGCGTTTCTATTTTGCAGCTTTCATTTTTGGAGTAATGTATTCTGTGCCCACTGCCTCGGTCTGTCCTGTAAGAGGACTCCCTCATCGTCAGCTGTTTTACTTTTCTGTAATTTGAGGATTTTAGGGACGGAGGGGGTCTTGGTCCAATCTTGCTCAATGCAACTACAATTTTGTTAATAAGCGACTATGAAAGCTAGTACATATGGCTATGTACTAGCGTGCTAGCTCATTTATATCTTGTGATGTTGGATCTTCTTCTGTAGCCATCAGCCATCAGCACCCCCACTGTTTCAGAAGGCATGGCCAAACACACCGGGCCAGTCTTGGATCGGAAAGCCCACTGAGGCAAAGTTAGATAATTGTGAAATGTGCTGTAATTGACACTTGAGTTTCTCCTCTGACCTCTAAACCTACACCACGTTCTGCTCTGAGCGAGCCATGTGGCAGTCACTGCCCTGATGCTCAGAATGAGACAGTCTTTCACAGTGCAGGAGGGAGGAGGTGTTAATAAAGACCATAGAGAGCATTTTGCCTGTGAATGGAGAAAAGGTTTGGCTGTAGTCTCGCAGACGGGCTGCTTGATTAGCTTTTGGTTCCGATGTGGATGTGGGATTTCAGCAAATATGTGTTTGTTTGTTTGTTTGGTTTTGGCCATGACTGTGCTGATGAGAAAGTCTGGCTGAACCGATCTGCGTACACATGCTATTTTGTCACAAAATCAAACTCAGCAGACAGACAAACAAACTTTTCTGGAAGCTGCAGTTTGGTGTTGATGGGTTTGTTTTCTGCCGACTGTCTTCCAGCTTCATCTGTGTTTATCCAGGAACGAACTGCTGACTGATGCGTTTCCTATCGAGCAGCGGCCTCCTTCACAGGGTTATACCTGCTGCTCACTCACACCACAGAGTCACCACAGAGAGTTTTCCAGAGGGTTGAACTCACCCACCTCTTCTACCAATGAATCATGCATGCACTATAACCTGAAGCTTTTTGTGGAGAAAATCTAACTGCATAGATGGCCGTTAATCACACACAGGCTTCTGCATGTGCACATGTTGACGTCTCTCGCTCAAAGCCTTCGTGCCAAGTTATTGTTTGAGCAGGTAAAAACAACAGGCCAACAGTCAATGGCAGGAAGCGAAGGCCTCAACTGAGGAAGCGATACTGAACAACACACACCGTAAAGTTACATTTCAATATTTGCTGAGTCAATGCGTGGCTATTTGAACTATAGTGAAGTAGAAGACATTCCTGGAGGGACTTTCTTTCTGGTCACTGCTTGTCTTTCTGTCGTTGAATCGTGACTCTAGTTTAGTTTAGAATAACAATAAATGGTAAAATCCTGCTGATGCCTCTTACTGATCCTTGAGGGATTCTGTTCCGAGGTTTACTGTGGCCACAGGTCAAAGTGAAATGTTAATGGGGTTACTGACTTTCCAGGAATGTTGAACACTTCCTGGCGGCTCGCTGTGTTGTTATAAAGTTACTCAAGAAATACATATTTCTTCTGTTGGATCCAAATGAGAGAGCTGAGAGTTTGTTGAATTTTCTGTTCTATTGAAAACGTTTTACCACAGTCCTGACACACGCTATCCAACTATGTGACAGGGAATGAAATGCCATGTGGAATCACACAGCACACAGAGTTTTATGAACATATTTTAGTTTACAGGATGTTTGACTGATGCGCTGTCAGCATTAAAAAAAAAACCAACTGCTTCAAGATTTGTGAAATGACACGCCACAGTTTGTCTTATACTTAAAACATCTGTTTGAGAAACCCATCTAATTGGCCTACTTCTCTATCTGTTTGTTCATTAGTGTGTAATTTCATTTTCTGTCTTTTAACTTGTATTAGTTTGTGTTGCTCATCTCAGCTCTTTTGTCATTGATACATTTTTACATGTTACAACGAAATGTCTTCTCTGCTTTTGACCCATCACCCCTTGGGGGAGCAGTGAGCAGCCACAGGCGGCGCTCGGGGAGCTAGCGCTGGGTGTCTCGCTCAGGGACACACCTGGTATGGGGGATGGGCTGGGGGCTGCAGCTGGGAATCGATCCTGCTATCTCTGCATCCCAGCCCTCTGCCCTAAACACTGAGCTACCAGGCCGCCTCTAAGCTATTATAAAGGTGTTTGTTAACAAATTTTATTTCACAAACGCATCAAAATCCACTGAGTATTGTACTTTTCCAACAGCGGACTGAACAAAACATATACTTCAGCAGCACTTGGCAGCCCGCTAATAGAGGACGCTCGTGTGCGAAGAAGAAGATATGAATCACACATGATCACATAACTTTACTGGAACACTCAGCTGTGAGTGCGGACAGTGTATGTTCACGTTAATTGAATATTTTAAAGCAGTGTGATGCATCATAATGGTGCTGTGGTTTATACCATTGATATGTGGTTAGTGCATCTGAAAACTGACCTCCAAATTCAGTTGCAAAAGTTCACGCCCCCCCCCCCAAATAAAAATAAACTAGCTGTGACTGCTCCTCAGCTTTATGAAAACATCCTTGATTATGTTTGTATGGGCGCAGTTTGAATATGTTTTCTCCTTTTCATTTTGGGCTGATATCCATGTTTTGCACTTAGATTATATAACTGTGTTCGACATAATCCATCATGCTGGTCACACTTCCCTGGTGGATTTTCTAAGTATTCCAGTCTGGCAGCTTTCAGATTAGATAAGCTCTTCTCTGTGAAACCACTTCCTGTTGTAAGACACACAAACAGTTGCTCTCAGCATAGCCGCATTATAAGTGTGACGTCCACCATCTTGTTAATTGTCCTTTCATCATCTAGGAAGTGACGATTGTACACACATTGTAAATGGGAGCCGGACTCTCAGCACCTCATCGGGCTTTCGAATGCCCCACCCTAACTCTCAGAAGACTGTACATTTCTGTTTTGACTACAGAGCCTGATTGGAAAAAGTGCAATCGTTCCAACCTCACATTGTTTGTGTGCTTATGCTACTATGTGTTCACCCATGTTTAGGCTGAGGTGAAAGATTTCTTTATTTTCCTTCATGGCCTGGCCATGGTAGTCCATCAGACGGGTGTGAAAACTAAATGTCAGTCAGCAAAGTGTGCAGCCCGAGGAAGCAGATCTCGATTAGTCGACATTCTTCATTTGGGTGTTGGTGTCTTAAAGGAGTGGATATGAAACCTCATCTGAGTTTTCATACATTAAATCCATATCTCTGTTCACACACATTCACTTGACTGTAAAGCACCAGGTGCTGTAGTGATATAACAGGCGTGAAATAGGGCTTTTGCTGCAGAGCTTTGAAAGGGGGGGGGGGTGAAGGCGACAGTCATGCAATGGTCTTAACAGAAAAGGAAATAAGGAAATACACGTGATTTTATTCTTGGATTTCATCCCGATCGCTACCACAAGCGCTAATTAAATGGTTATCTCAGTGCCCTGTTTCATTTTAATTCCATCATTTCCATTTGATTCGTAGCACATGGTGGAGGTATTTGTCTTTTTCTTCAACCAGTATGAGGAACGGGGAGTAGCACAACTCTCTGGAGCTCTGTGTAGAAGTTAGTATTTCCTTTTATAACTGACTAAATGTTTTTCCTTGGGTAAGTGTATCTGTCAGGGTGTCACCAAATGCACCAGGCTGTTAACACATTAGACGTCTGAAACGCAAATAGGTAGAGTGTAATATACCTGACAGAGGAAGTAGTTCAGTTAATGACAAAGCTGCTGCTGCTGATCAACTTTTAAACCTCCAGATTTCCTACAGACTAAAACAACCTGAACCAAAGTGACAAATTGCCTTTTTATTGGTCCCTTCTTGGTGTAACCAACAATGCATTAGTCTCACGCGGTAAACTCCATGTGTGAGCATAGGTCAGAACCAAGCTCATCCCTCTGAGTTTGTCTCACTTCATAAATCCTTCAGTTTACAGCTTGTGAGTACATTTTTACATACAGTGTATGTTGTGAGAGAACAGTGCCAGATGGTAAATGGCTGTCCGTCGTCGACGACAGAGTGACAGTGAAACATGCAAGTAAAAAAAAGTATTATTACATAAATTATTAGGTTATGATATTGTTTAGGTATAAAATAATAATCTACTTTTTTGAAAAAAGTAAATCTGATCACTAGAAAAACAAAAAGTAAACCAGCTAAAAGCTAACTAGCTTAGCTTATCAGTGTAGCTGTAGCTGCCATCTTGGCTTCTAACTCGTTGTAAAAAGGTTTTAATTACCTTCCTACCCCGTATTAAAACGTTGACAGAGCCTAAATCCATTAAACCCTTTTTCCCCTCGATGTCAGTCGCTCCTTTCTGTCCCTGCAGAGTACATTTATTTTATATCGTTCGACACATGGCATAAGTAGGATGTTGGCCGAGCAGGAGTATTTGGGTGATAAAGGCGAAAAGAATGATGTGTGAATGCTGAAACACAGTCCATTTTCCAGTGGCTCAACTCAACCCTCCAATTAACCAGACATTTAATACCCTAAGAAGTTCATCGATCAGAGATGTCAAAAATATGAGAAAAAAGTCGAACCTTTCCAAGTCAAACACTGTCAAGGAATCTCCTTTAAACAGTTCATCCAGAGAGGAAGTGGAGTACAATGTGTCCTGAGTGGAAATCATTCAACAGCTACTGTGGATGTCTGTTAACAGCAGAATAAAAGAAAAGATGGAAAATATCTACAGAATGTATAAAGTTTTCAGGGTTTGCAGTTTCATGTGAAAAATGTTGAAATGCCTGATGACAAATTCGACATGTTTATACTCATGTTTACTGTAACTGGAATATTTCAGCTTATTATAGTAAGATGAGAGCTTTTCTCTCTGCCAACCCACTGCAGCTCTCATGGAATGTCTTAGAAGCTATGGTTTTACGACTGATTAGTTTTTTATACGTCTTGGCTTGCAGAGAAAGTGGATAAGCACAGAGACCGAAGGGGAACTCCCTGACACGCAAATATGCCAAATTGCAATGAGAATCAATCTGATAATTGCCTTTTTATGACCTTGAATACATTAGAGATGACGTTGATGGATTGCTACCAATATACTGTGTCACAAACCACAAAATACTTCATTCAGATTAAACGAAAGTCACCACCAGTAGCTGTTTGAAAATCCACTCTTGTCCATTTACAGTTTCTATTAAGTCAAACAACAGTAATAATAATATAGATACATTACTGACCCGCTCATGGAAAGTCTTTGTGGACAGGTTAGGATTAATCTTTCAGGAACAATGGATATCTGCACCAAATTTAATGGCGTCAAGTATTTGTCTAAACCAAAGTGGCGCAATGACCAACGAACATTGAGAAACCTCAAGCAGCAACGTCGCCCATCTCGGATGATACTCGTAAGATCAACGATGGAGTGGTACAAATCACACTGAGTCTGATATTTGTTAGATTTAGGGAATTAATAAGAAAATAGACAATGTTTATACAACAGAGATTCATTAAATGCATCATTTGTGGACTAAATTGTCAAAAGATGAGACCAGAGGCCACACACTTTGAGCCTCATACTCTTTTCTCCACAGCGCGTCAGGTATCCGTGATGTTCCCACCGTCTGCTGTAGCTCTTCTATGCTCAATGGTGAGCGCTTAAAATGTCAGTAGCGCTTGTAGTTCTTGGCTGAACTTTAGTGGAAAGAGAGACCGTTAGAGTGGAAGCTTATATTTTTAATCTTTGCAAATCAGAAAAATAATCCAGTTCCCTTTTGTAACCAGCTGGTTTTTTTTGGCACTATGCAACCTCAGATGCTCAGAATTTGAATCCTACTTTACAGAATTCCTACCTTGAGGAAACTACGAGAAGAGCTGGAAAGGGCTCTTTTACTTTAAAACTATATATTGTTGCATCAGTGGAGACATACCATAAACCAGGAAAAGACGGGAGGTTTTAGATCCTATTGCTTGTGGAAATGTAATTGCTCCATATCAACCTATTTGTGTTTTGTTGTTTACATTGATTGTGAACATGCCGTCGTTATATTAGATTTCCCAGAAAAGACATTTCTTCAAATACTTTAAGAATTACCAAGAACAAGCCAAGAAATCAAGTCCAAGTTTTGACAGTACTAAAAAATAATTGTGGGCACAGTATGACTCATAAATCATATAGACTGTTGTAGATATGCGAGTTGTGAAGGCAGCAGCAGCTTCAGTCCTCCATCCAGAATTCCAGGCACAGTGCAGCTGTGTAGATTGGTCTGATTCTGGTTTGAATAGTAGTTTGGTTGCCTGTATTCATTAAATTGAAATTTCACGTGTCTGTGAGTTGGATGGTTAAAACCGCAGCTGAAACAAGAGGCTTACGGTGGATTTATACCTCGTTCAAACTGCTTGTTGGACGTTTTCAAAAACCGTCTCCCCACACCTTTCCAAAGCGGGATTAAGGAGGTCTCTGTCCGACCAGTTTGGTAACTTTTCTGAGAATTTATGCCTGGAAGCAACACATTCATACAGAACCAATTTTCCAAAGGATTCACAAGAGCAGAGTGACTTGAAGGTTTTATTCTTCTTTATTAGTATGGGATGGCATAAAGGGATGAAGTTTAGTCTTGGTGCCTTCATACTCATCCGAGGAGCTGTGTAACATGTCATTTCTTTGCATACAAATCAGAATTAACTCAATCTGGATTGTCTCCAGTGACATTTTGCCCTGTAAACACATTTGCTGACAGGTTCACGTATTTAACAAAAGCAGAATTTTTCCAAGAGAAAAATGAGCTGGTGGTCACTCTGCTACCTTCGGTGTTTCTCTTGGCTGCTGGCAGTAGCTATGATTAGTCATTCAGAGTTGTCACTGCTGGAACGTCTCGACTTTTACCAGTGTGTAGAAATTAAACCCAGCAACCACATCGGCCGTAGTCAATTAAACTCCTGGATGTTTTGACCCAAACAGCAGTAAATATTGAATATTGGAGGACATTTCGTGTTCCATTTCGTATGAAGTCATGTCTCCCTACAAATGGATACCTGCTGTTTGCCATTTTTTTAAATCTGTACAACGATTGAGAGAAATATCAAATGAGTGCCTCTGTTTTTGTTGTGTTGCTCTTTTTCTGATGTGTGAATCTACTGGAATGGCAACATGACAGACCTACAGCAGAAAGAGTCCAGACTGGGTGCCATTTATGTTGTGTATTTGTATTTCACCTCAAGAGTTCAACAAATCTTACAAGGATTCATGCTTTTTCCCGACTAAGTCTATTATCTTAAAACAAAATATTTTACAGTATACAGCCCAGCACTTAACTTAATGGTGCTGCGTAGTCTTGTAAAACCGGTTAAATCCAGCTGGCGAGCAGTTTTACAGCAGTCTCAATGCTTCAACACTTCTTATCCTCTTACTGCAAAGACCTGAGAAAAAAATGACGGCATCCTAGGTGAAAATAATTAGCACAGAGGAGTCAGAAAGCGTTATCTTGACAGATAAATTAAGACAGCACTGTGTAGTACAAGTTATTCTGATCTGCTGCTCCTGGACCTTGTTTTAAAGGAGAAGTTCAAAGTTCAGTTCAGATTTATTCTGCTGTAAAATGCAACAGTAAATATTCACTAAAATAAATCTCCTGCGAATAAGCCCACAAACCAAAAGATGCCAATACTTGTTGAAATGTTTTGTTTTGTTTTTTAGAGATTTATTTTTCACACAATAAAATTAGTGGCTGAGTCCAAGATAAGTCATCTCAAGGAACAGATTAAGGCCTCGTACATGCATTTGGTTTTGGTCTCTACCTATTCCTGAGGGAAATACTGCATCTGCCTCTTTAGTCACTATTCGGTACTGCATTGCCAAGTAGTTTTCTGTGTAGGTGTAAAGTCAAATTGCAGATCATTAATAAGCTGCACGACACGATGAGTGTCGAGTGATGCAGGTTCATTGCTGCACACGATTTGTGTTTTTTCAAGCAGTTAACTAGTTATGAAATTGTCAGTATAAAACTGATGGTTATAGCTGCTTTAATAAAGTTCAGGTGAATTTAGATGAGGTCTTTAGGTTTAGTTTTATTATCATATTACACTGTCAGAAAAAAAACAATGTTCTAACGGCCTCCAAATGCTCCAACATGTAACATGACACCAGAGAAATACTTAAACCCACTAAAACAAAAGTACACACTCAGAGGTTTCACAGCCAATAAATGGATGTGGAGTCGCACTTCTTTCATTAGGGCCAACCCACACAGAGCTGACACTGTTTTTCTAGAAACTGAGCCACGAAAAAATCAACCAAATCTAATCTTCAGTGAATAGAATCTGGGGGTTTTCCACTGTAGGTATGGTGCAGGTGAAAAGTGGCATAAACACGATACATCCACGCTAATGAGAGCCACAGCTGGATTTCAGACCTTCCATCAGATGTTTGAAGTACTATATTCTTAAATATGGCTTGTTTATGCTTCATGCATGGACACTACCGTATGTTACACAACCTGATGATGTTGTATGCAGGAGGCCGGGAAGCTTCACAGACACAGAACGAACAGGAAACGTGTAAAGCTGGAGTATTATGAAGAACCCTGCTGTGAGCTAACCTTTGTCTTTCAGAACTAAAATGAAACTGAACTCAAAAATAAAACAATATATTAAGCATAGCGTCCTGTTTGAGAGAACAGAAGCCAAACAGTAGTAAACACCGGCATCTGCAAAAGCTTACTCATGTCATCAAGGAAAATACAGGCAGAAAATGAGTTTTACTTAAGCACACTCACTCCAGTAGTTTCATTTAACTTAAACGCGGAGTAACAGGCAGATCCTTTGTGCAAACAGCTGGGGCTTTCACATGGGCTAAACGGAGAGCAACACAACTACAGCGATTTGAGGTCTGAGAGTCGTATGTACATTTATTTTTTATTAAGATAATTGACCTGTGTTTTTCCACAGCCTGCCAAGCCACAACCAGCTGTCCGAGGCTGTAATAACCTGTACTTGTTCTATGCGCGCCTAATTTAAAAATAACACCATTAAAAAGCTTTGTTGGTGGCCTCCGATTTAAAACCTGCATTAACCGAGCCGCAGCTTTAGCTCCATCCATCAAGTTATTGTTTTGTTTGCTGTTTCTGATCAGATGTCATGGAAACGATCAGCAGTTATTCACCGGTCCAAACCGAAAGCATAACATAATCATTTACAGATCCCAGTGTACAGTAAATAAATAGATTTTATACATGACCACACTTTGTTAACTAAGTTGATTTTGAGATAGCGTTTTTGTTTTTTCACTTCCTTTTGTAGCAAACAGAGCATGTCTGGTCATGTTCTGCACAACAGGTTCTAAATGGCTTTGAGAAGCCGCTGTACAAATATAATGCATCGTTATAATTTCTTTCGAGTCATCTAGGGACTAATTGGTGCGTACGGCAGGCGGTGTTTGTGTTCTCCAGATAACCTCGGTACACTCATCAGCCTCCTGCTGCACTTTGTCATCACACCCTTTGTTTGTGAGGGACGTCTGCTGGGAGTTCAGGACAAGTGGTTTTGAAGGACAGGAATTTGAAGCTGGACTCGTCATTTATCCTCAGCTGACACTTTGGGTGGTGAGTTTGGCTAAGAAGGATAAAAAGGAGCCTAAATATGGGAGAAGAAATTCATGCTTGCGAGTTTCAGGTGTACGCCTTGTTCCTACTCTGTGTGTAGACGCCTCTGTCTGGCCGTCTCATTAGGGAAGTCGCGAGGGAAGAGAGAGCAGATCCAAATAGGAAATTCAGTTATTGTAAAGCAGAAATCCAAGCACCCAGAGCTACAGACCAACTGCAGTGAAACATATTTGACTCTCTCTGACGCTGCTGGACGTGTCAGTGCTTTTATAGCATCCTACCACCTTAAGCTTTAGAGCTGAATGCTCACCTGTTACCTTTGCTTTAAAATAGACTTCACCATGGTTAGAAATTCAACTACGATGGGACCAGATATTAGATTTGGATTTCTTGTTCGACTGGTTGGGTTCAGCAGGTTCAGCTCTCTTTTCCACAGGTGCAAGGAGTGAATGGGCAAAATGAAAAATAGATGAATGATTGATGCTTTCTTGTGGACAGGCAGCCCTTTAAGGTGTGGAGTTCCGTCTCTTGAGTCGACCTGGACTTTTGTGTCTGTATTAAAGGAACGGTTTTTAGGTGACGGTGATTTCCAGCAAACATCTGTGTAGAAGCAGCTGCTCTTTTATTTCAGCCTCATCTCTCTGCTTGCCTTGCTCAAGAGCATTTGATAGGGACCTGCTCGAGTTTCTACAGCTGCTTTGTGTCTTCAAACAGGCCACTCTCTGACCGCAGGGTCACCCTCCTTTGCACCGGGCCCCCGTGCCACATGGACAAGTGCTCTACCGGGGATCTGAATGTAAATACCTCTGTTAGTTTGTGCTCAAACCTTTAACAGAAATTCAAGCTGTCCTTGCTCACCATTAGGCCCTGGCTAATTATAAGACATAATTCAGATTATTAAGTCAGTCAGGAGAAGGTGTAGAAAAACTACAACTATTACAGAACTAAAATTGAATCTGTCACCGTGCCCTGATCTGACTATAAGACACATTCACTCAGTGAAGGATAAAGTGTAGACTTCCTAAATTTGCATTAGCTGGTAGATGTGTCAAGCTAATGTTTGGCTTTTCACACAATGCCCTACTGTTCTACATTGTACAGCCCCGACATAGCAGGTTTGGTGAAATGGATTTTCTTAATCTCCTGCATTGGTGTGAACCATCCATAGAATACTAAATAACACCAGGCTGTTTGAGCAGCGCAGGTGTGGTCACCGCCTGTCAGGAGTTTGCACTCGCTACTCAGACTTGGAGATTTACCAAGCATGTTAAAGTGTAGCCAGTTTTACAATCCTAAATTATGGGAACATCTTGGAAAAATAAGGCAAAGTCAAGGGGCAAGAGGGAGATTTGCCGTTCGAATCCTTTCCTGTAAGTGTGGAGTGGACTGTCCCTGGCCACTTACTGAAGACATAACATATTACCGTTGAAGAAAAACAGCAGATCGGGAATTCTCGGTCATCTGCTCAGCAACACTCACACACTCAACAGGCAATGAAATGTTTATCCAGATTCACTTTTAGCTGACGACATGTTTGACGCATTGCGTTTCACTGAATGAGACCTTCCAGGATCATTGGGATTTGTTTTATTGTTCATATTCATTCAAAATCCAGCTAATATTTATGAATTAGAGCTGTAGTTCGATCTCGCTGCCACCGTATAGAGTAGCATTACAATGTCTTTGGTGCATCCGTCAGCAGTGTTGTAAATAAGATGTACAGATTCCTTTTCCAGAAGGGTTGGAACTCTTTCCGAAAGACATGATTTGTTAATTCACTTGAAACTTTATTTATTTGGCAGAAGTAGAAAGAAAAGTGCATCATCCTCTTTATGATGCACCATATATTAAATGTAGGACAGAGGTCTAGACTCCAGGCAGGTAAGCGGTGGTTTTAATATTATGTTATTCATTATTAATGTTTATTTTGTACCTTTCGTTGTTGTCGTTCAATGTTTGAAAGGTGCCTATGAATGAAATGTATTACTATCATTAATAATAAAAATAATAATAATGCTAATATTAGCATTGTAGCGTCTGCATTCATGGTATTTCTTCCCATATGCAAGTCACCCATGTCATGGACGGTGGTTTTCCAAAGTATTCCTCAGCCTGTGTGGCTAAATTCATTGTGTTACCATTTATGCACTGAAATTTACCTTAAATCCCTGAATCTTTCCACAACATCACGCATCACAGATGGTGAAAGACGTCCTGGTACCGACTGAGGCTTTTTATATCTAAAACTATGAGTTAGCTGCTACAGAGAGCTAATGTGAAAAGTTTTGGCTTTAACCAGCAACGATAACTGTATTTATTCTACAGGTATAGTGCTCTATTAACTGAAGGAACAGTTGGACCGAGCGGCTCCAGATGTCGAACTTTCTGGCATCATTAGCACCATAAGAGCAGGACCGCTGCCACCGACTGTCAAACTGTGTTGTAGCCTCTTTATTTATTTCTCCTACAAGGTCTCGACATCCTCATCATTTACTTTTAGTTATAAACACGAAGGGCTTGGACACCACAATCAAGGACCACTGCTCTTTATATCAGCCCGACTGGAAATGACATTTGATTTAGATCCAACCCAAACAGATGTGACTCCCTCTTTATCTGCTGTGAGCTTTGACCAGATTTATGGAGTGAAACACACAGCTTGGAGGATGCGACCTTTGGGCACAATCTGTTTTTCTGACACATTTTATCTGAATAAATCCTGCTTGACACCAAGCAGCTTGACATCAAACAATCATATGTTGCTGGGAATTTCAAAGCTGCAGATGTGAACTATATACAGGGAATTTCACAATAAGGGCTTAGACTGAATGAACATCCTCACCCTTCCTACCTATGATTATGCAGTCGTCAGCTTGCCCCTTCGTGTGCAGCACTCTAACCCCTCTTCAACCTAGAGTCTGTTGGAGAAAGAAAGTAAACAACAGCGCGTGTGAATCCACCAGTTTTGTTGCAATAAGGAATTAAGCATCAGTGCAGATGAGTGAGAGTAAATTATGTAGAATTGGAAACGGGTTCTCCCGAGACGTCGGACCATCTGTTCTGGTGTCAGGTTGCTTTAGTTCTTGTGAGGCCTGAAGTTTACCCTGTGAGGCTACAAATGCCGCTATGCTTCCTCCTGTATCCGCCGTTTTCCAAACGCCATTGGAGCCGAGGCCAGGACTTTGACTGTTACCTTGCACAAAACCTTTGCTGTCCCCAGATGCACTCTTCCTCCCACAGAACCGGCCTCACACGGAGAACGGATGGCAAAGAGACTTCTGTGTCAGTGCAATTTGTGCATTCAATTTGGTTCGATTATGCACTTAGATCATCTGGGCTCCTCTCCTATAGGAAGGCTGCTGCTCTCCATTTCATGCCGCAGTAGCGTCTTTGCATGTTTCTTGTGTAAAATAGGAACTCACATTAGTAGATATTAAAGGAGATGGATCATGTCAGATGTCAAAACGGCATCCAAGTATCAGCGGGGGTGAAGTTTCTGATGGAAAGAACACATTTCTGTGTTTGTGCTGATTCCTGTTGTTTTTTTTGTTCCTCGCTGGAGGAAGAAAGGTAGAAGCATCTAGTTTTGGGTTGTCACATTAATGACACAATCACCTCTGATGTTCAAATTGCCTCTGACGGTGAACTTCCGAGGCACAGATGTATCGGCCCGGGCCCAAGCAGACACCAGCTTCGGTGCCAAACGGTTGAGCAATCGTTCGGAAAACACTGGCAACACTTTGTGTTTACATTTTGAGCTCGTTTTTTAACCTTTTTGTAAACTCCCAGTGAATCCTTCATGTTATTGCAAAGGGTCCCAGATTGACTGTGAACATAACAAATGACAAATGTGCCTGGGTGAGCGCCGTGCACGTGTTTATGTAGACTCCACTGAAAACGCTACTGTCACTGGGATTTGGAAATTACAGTAAGAGATGGTTGAGAACTGCCAGCGTGGGGGTTAGGACAAGGTTAACCCTCACTGCCTTTCAAAATGGCTCCCGTGAGAGCTGACCTCTCTGTGTCCTGACCTTACTGCGCCAAAGCTATAATCTGTTTGGTTGTCAAACTTTTCGTCTAACTCCTGCTGTCTCCATATTGCCTCTCTCCTGTTTCTCCTCGGTCTGCGTCCCATTCATTATTTACCCTTTACATCGCTCACTTTTATTTTCTTCCACTGTTTTCGCCTCTCTTCCTTCGCCTTCCTTGCTCGTTTCTTTGTGTCTCCCTCTGCTATGCGGATGTACTGCCAGGGCTGACTCTTTTGATTTGAGTGCAGTACATGTGGTTGAAATCTGAGGCCCGCTGCTCTGCCAAGCCACAGGCCCTGTAATGGAGCACTGGCGCAGTAGAATAAACCATTGTTCTTGGTGCAATTGGTGGATGAATAGATGGAGAGAGGGAGGGAGCTCTAACTGAGTCGATTCTGAAAACTAAAGTTGACTCTTGCTAAACACTCTGGGGTCAAAGGGGAGCCCCATAATCTCATTGTAAATCCCACTCTGGGCAGCAGCCGCCTGGGAGTCATTTACAGACACAGGATGCAGAGATGTTAGCAAGGCAAACTGTCCAGTCTTGGTTTTCCTGGACCGTCTGACTGCGTACTGAAATAACATAAACAAGAAAGTGAGAGTGTTTTACTTTACTTAAAAGTGTCATGATAATTGGTTTAAAGTCTGAACCAGCTCCAGCATGAAAAGAAACATTAAGTACATTTCTTAAACGTGTTTGAGTTGTGTATGGTTCCATGATAAATCAAAAAGGTGTCGAGATCTTTAAAAACATGAGGATCATTTCCAGGTCATTTACTATGTTATGTTAATTATTTCAATTTAAATAACAACTAGAATAACTGCAATTCAGGTGTATGCTTCTGCCAAACAGTGGAGCTGTAGTTCACACGCATTACATGCAGAACTCAAGAAACAAGAACAGTTTCTTCCCTCAGGCCATGACACTCATGAACAACTGATCGCTGCTGCTATATAGACACAAACTGCACACAACTCAGCGCACTGCAATGGACTCTCCCTGAATTTGAAGACATTCTTTTAAGGCATTCTTGTGTGATTTTTTCTTTGTTGTGGTCACAAAAGATATCACGACCCCTAACCTCGCAAATGTACATAGACTAACAGATGAAATGTACTTCATCAGTGAGTCCATGTGGATCAAATTCACAAGAATAAGACAGACAGACAAACAACTTGATTCACTAATATAAAGCATACAAAGCAAGTAACTCTAACTTTCAGAAGTATTCCCTGTAAAAATATTAAATTATTAGTACAGAACAGGAAGCTAAAGCCACACGTGAATACAGTAGCCGAGTAGATGTAATGACTCTTAGAGGAAGAGCGTCCCTCATAAGCTCAGCTCTCAACTAACTTCAAAACTCTCCACACCGAGAATGTGTCATTGTTATTATTGTAGTTATGACATGGTGGTTTAATGATGATTGTTTACAGGAATATACTAGAAGGACAATAATCTGTTCAATCGTGATAATGTGCTGTTGTAAAACAATAATTTTAAAGACATCTGGTCCTGATTAACCCCCCCTTGTCACTGTACAAACAGTCAGTCAGGATGCAGGAGTCTATAGCCTAACCAGTTTCAACTGAATTAAAATGTGTTTATGACCGAGGGAAATGATGAGTTCGCAAATTCTTGCTGGTTAGTCCCACCAGCTGCAGTCCACATAAACCCCCTGCTAATAAACTTTACCTCCACTATAGTTTTTATTTATTCTTCAACATGTAAAGAGTTAAATCTGTCTGGCCTAATCATCAAAATAAGTACAATGGATCAAATGATCCTTGCTCATTAAAATTTATGGCAAAATGAGATCGCAGCGCTGGAAAGTTGAAGCAGTGTCATCTCGAGTCATGAGAGCTGCCAGCCTGCTGGGACTGTCGGTGCCATAAGGTCCTGAGGTTTCTTTCTGCAGTTTTCCCATCAAACCGTTCCACAACAGAGCCGTTTTCCAAAGGCTCCATCAAACGCCCCCATTGTTATTACTCGAAGCTATAAAACTGGCCGAACAGTTGATACTGGGGCAAAACCTAATTCAGGATGCCCTCGCTACATGATCTGAGTTTTATGACGTGCTGTGAAGCTGTAACTTCTTTCTCACAGACAGGATGTTGGGAGGCATTAGACGTTGGTGACGACAAAGCACCACCAAGTTGGGTTTCAGTACCCAGTGAAAATGCCGCAGAACTGTGTTTAATGTTCTTTCAATGAGTGTAAATGTTCATAAGTAGTCACCATGTCTAACATTGGAGCCACAGCAAACTGTATCCATTTATTTAACTGGATTTCTCCTTCGAAACGTTGGTCAACCATTTTGTGCTGATTCAAAAGGGCAATTTCGAAGTGGACAAACGAATGCATGTTGGATTATTTTTTAGAATAATACTTTTTTCTCTTCCTACAGAGATGTGGTAAAAATCATAGGTCATATTTTAGTAGCACGTTTGTGCATATAGAGCATAAAGGGTGCCGAGAATTTCGTAGTGAATGACTGATGTAGATATTTACAAAACTTATAGAAAAAAAACCCTACTTGATTTGTTTTGTTTGGTTAAAATGCCTTAATGTCTTAAATATGAAGAAGAAGTAAAGTTGAGAAAGAAAACCACATTTGGACAAACTATCAACACAGGTTTGCAAACACTGATGCACTACCTCCACTCCCGGGATATTGTAAATCGCGTCTGTGCGCGTGGCTTAAAAGATGTCACAGCATCAGAGGCATGGTTCTGGTGATGCTGTTTGGTTCAGCCTTGACATTTTGTTCAGACTTAGTATTGCTGTGTTTCTATGACAAGAGTTTGATATTCACAGATGTAGCTCGCGCTGCTTTTACATGATTTTGGTTGCGTTGTCTCCGTGTGCTGTCAGCTTTTAGCTCACAGCGTTGCCCTGCTCATGCACAGAGCTGCTGTGGCTGCACTGCTGCTCGTTTCTGTCCTCTTTGTCATACGTTTTGGCAGATTTTCTGCTCATATGGTAATTGCATAGGTGCAGGTCCTGGCCCATGTACAGCAATTGTGTCCGACTGTGTCCAACCTCTGTGCATTTCTTGAGAAGGCGATGCATAAGCTGGCCAGAGGACAAAGTAGGGAGGGCGCTCCAGGAGTTCAGTGCATTAGGTCACAGTAGCTGCTACCAGTGGTGTTCTTGGCTCTGGCCCTCGCTGTTATCCTCTGCCACTATACAAGCCCAACATGTGTGAAGGATTACAGCGATAATAGGTAATCAATAAAACACACGGGGCATTTGATTTGATGGATGCTCCCTCGCTGCCCTCTGCGCTCGCGCCATCATTAGTAGCCACCTTGGCTGCGGTGATCCATCCCGATCAACAGCAAGACGCGACCATAAAAGACTCACCCATAAAAGTCATCGTAGTCGAAGTGCTGCTGCCGAGTTCACCCCTTCACACAATTTCCCTTCTCGTTGAACCTTAGCTTATCTCCCTCAGCGATGTCTAGGTCACAACAAGACACTTGACGGATGAGGGCAGGAGGAATGGTTTTCGTTTACTGGCGGCCAGAGGGAATCCCAGTTGATTTAAAAAACACCACATGGGCACAGTAGGATGCTAAGTGTCTTTCTTGGATAAACAAGCAGAGCGGAGATTCATACTGGCAGTGTGGTCATTCCCAAACATCAGGGGAGCTGGAAGATTGATCCTGCTTAGTCTGTTCAAAAGACTTGAATGGAAGTTGGCATGTGTCATGATATATTCAGTATATATTAGTGTGTTATTGTCTGTTTTGATTGATTCCCTGTTTTCCAAAAGTCTTAAATATGAAATATCTGCGTCTGGCCAGTTCTAATTGGCAGCGATAGTTTTCACAGTAGCAGCAGCACAGCAACAATTTCTGGGAAAATAGGGGTTTTTATCTTCTCATATGTATCATCACAAGCAGAAAGAAACACAGAATGGTACCCACATACAGGGAAACAATTCTTTCAATTTATTGTGAACCTAAATCAAACAAAACCCAGACGGCAGACTCTCCCGACGCTATAGGTCTGCTCATTCATTCCACAGCGAAATCCTGCCCAGACACAGCACAGGAGAATGAACGTAACAGCAACAATGATAAAAAGGAAAGCGGTTAAACCTGGCATAGAGCCTGATTAAAAATAGGTCCAAACCCAAACTCTGGACACAGCACTGCAGCTGTGCTTATTACCACACGTTTCAATACTGTAGCCACAAACACATGAAAACAGTAACAGGTTTCCCTTAAAATCAGGAAGGGATTTGGCATTTAGCACAGTTGCAGGTGTCGGTAAACATTTAGTAAAATATGGTTCATAGCAGGGGTGAAATGATGCTTTCTCTCATCACCGTCAGATAGTTGTTTTTTCTCTCAACCCTCACCTCCTCACAGATAAAGATACTCAATACAGCTAATCTTAAATAAGACCTCAACAGGGATTCGTCTAAGTGTGTACAATGCTGGGAAATCTCATGGGATTACGCTGTGATTTCAGTCGTGTCTGTGCTACTGTGAGATAAAAGGTTATCGTAGGTTGTCCTCGTGCAGACGGAGAAACGGTATCTCTCCTCGGTGTGGACCATTTTATCTCCAATAATGCTTCACTGGCATCGGCTCCGCAGATGAGGGAGGCCTTGTTCACGACAGAACACCCTATTGGCTTGATTTATGGGGTCCCTAATAATGGGGAGGAAACCACTTTGCTTCACATATATCCAAGGATTACGTTTCATAGTGAATGGGAACATTCAGCTGTTCAGTTCCTGAGTGCAAGTTGATGCTGATGAGGAGGATCCTGGGGGACAGACTATGCATGTCTCGCCCTGCAGCGGTGGATTATTATGTGTCAGCTACTTTGAAAACAACAATTTTCAGCAGACTGGACTTGATCCAATCATGCTTGGTATTTAAGTCAGTTTTCATTGGAAATGAAAGATTCCTGTACGTTTCTGTAGAGTAATTGGAGCTTAAATGCTCAATGTGGAATAATTACCTGTGATTTTCTCTGTCGTGCACAATGAAACATTCATGGGCGCGCGCTCACTCACGCTCTCATTTTTGATAGCTGCATCTGATATTTTAATTTAAAAAATCAGTAACCAGGGATAACAAACACTCAAACTGCCTTAAACTTCAGTTTAACTGACTTCTCTACAACCAAAGTGTGAAACATTATAGATGCCTCTTTTACTTTGGTATAGCACAAAGCACATTCTATATTTTTGTTATTGCATCTTAATAATCCAGTTTCTCAAATGTGAAAATCTGCTGCTTCCTGTTGAGGTTTGATTATTTTATATTTATAAATATAGACTGATTATTTTCTGGTGTTTGTCTAATGGTCATTTGAACGTTTGAAAAGGTTACTTTAGCTCTGGGGATCCCAGATCGGCGGCTTTTACTTTCTTTCCGTTGTATTCCACAGAACAAGACAATTGACTAATTCCAAAAAAGAATTGGCAGTTTAATCGATATTGAGAAAAACTGTTTGGAGCCCGGTTTTCTGGAAATGGTAGGACAGACAAAAGGCAAAAGCAGCGAGCTAAAGAATACTGAAGGTATATTGAACACATTAGTAAGACACTGATAAGTTTGGTGTGATGTGTGTCTCTGACCCAGAACAATTAAAAACTCAACTGAAATCCAGGTTTTATTCTGAGACGTCTCCACCTAGCACTCCTGAAGCTCAGCTCACTTCATTCATCTCCAATTAATCTGGTATAGAGACATTTTAATCTCAAGAATCCAGCCAGACAAAATAAATCCGAGTGCCTGGCTTCATGTGTAGCCGTGAATCGTGGGAGTGCCAGGCTTGTTTGGGAAGAAAAGAAACGAGGGCTCTTAATTTATTTGGTGTTATTCAGAAAAGTCAATCTGCCGCACATCATATATGATGGTGCTGAACAACTAAATCATTCAAATGCATGTAATGTTTGTCTTTTGTCTTCTTTTTCTAATTTGCTGCTAAGTGCTTCAGAGCCCGACTTAAAAGACATCACACGTCAGTCAAGTAATGTGGGCAGCGTCAGAATGTGGCAGCTCTGCCCACATCAGTAAAGTTTATGTGGCATGTTATTTCTCTGGTCAGCCATGAAGGCGCTCACTTTTAATGCCCTCTTCCTGTTTTTGGCCTGTTCTCCACCAACGATACATATTCTAGCCTCCATACAGATCTTCTGTTGCTTAAAGATAATATAGTCATGTGGCACGCAATAATGTTGGTGAATAATCTTTTATGTGTGATCAATACGTAACTTGTTTCAGGTTTTTGATTGGATATTTATGGTATAGCTTCTATTTTGTAATTTCCTATTAAAATTAAAGTTTTATTTTGAAAGAACAGCCACCATTCACAGTACATCCACTTTACATGGAAGAGTAAACACGGGAGAAACAGTAAAGGTAAAAACATGTTGCGCCTGCTTATACCTCGCTCGTTGTGATTTAAATACAGTCCTACGCGGTCGACCAGGGTCTGCCTGTGCCTTTCTGCCTGTCGCTTCCAGCGACGTCTTCCCAGCACTGGAGATTCCTTAAAATCAAAAGACATCCAGTTAGGTTATTTGGTGTCGAATAAGTGTGTGTTTTGGTGGTACTGTAGGATTCTGTCTGGGATCAGCCTTAACACGATAAGCAGTTTAGGATTAATGAGTAGTTTGTTCTTTAATGTAAAATGTAATGATTGATAGGTTGAGACCTAGGAGTTTCATGCTACACTGAGCTGTGACACCTGTCCAATAAGACGTTAAGAGATGGAGGTTGAAAGGAACTGTGAGATGCAAAGTTCTGGAAGATCGAACCCTTGTAGGACCACAAAAGTGCTGCTAGAAAGTTTGGTTGATGCAGTAGCAGTAGTGCACCACATGTCTTTGCGTTGATGCATGGAAGAAATCTGCACCTGCACCTGTTTCACAAAAGTCCAGTGTAAAGGATACAGAGCGGACTTAGAGCAAGCTTTCTGCACAGACAGGGCTGAAGCAGACCGAATAGAGAACAGGGAACAGGAGGAAGAAAGAAGTCCACTAAATATGTGCAAGTGCAGATCATGCAGCCGGTCAAGAAAGTGAAAAAAGGGCTAGTTCAACAAAATCAACAGTAAGAATAAGACTGACTGGATACATGCTAAACTACTTCTATCTTTACTTTACTTTACTTTGCTTGGCAGACGCTTTTATCCAAAGCGACTTACATGGAGCTAGCGCTGGGTGTCTGGCTCAGAGACACACCTGGTAGGGGATGGATTAGGAGTCAGACGAGGTTCGAACCCACAACCTTCTGCATCCACGGCTGACGCTTAACCCATTGAGCTACCAGGCCACCTATCTATCTCATACTAGAACTGAAGCTTAAGACTCTCAGATGTGCAAAACTAACAAATCAGTCTGCTTAAACTTTGCTCAAAGTTAAAAAAGAAGAAATGCAGAACAATTTATGACTTGGATGAAATCTTTTTGATCCCGTTGGCAGAAATTAGTGAGGAGGGGACTTGAGCACCTGCTCACGTGTAAAGCAGGGTGTTTGACATATATTGATAATGCAGATGTGTGTGTTTTCTAGGCATTTTCTCCTCTTCTCACTACAAACAGCAAGTTTTTTGGTTCGAGTGCCCGTAAAAATCCGTCTCTGTGGTGGCCAAGCTTTCCAGACCTCATAGCTCTATGTGGGGAAACTCTCATGGACCAGAACAAACAAAGCACGGATTCACCTCGTCGTTCTACCAGTATGTTGATTCTTCTTTTGTGCTTTTAACAATTTTCAAATACTCTTTTTTTTTTTTCCAAACACCAACTGTTTCTCATTTCATCGGCTCCATGACCTGACGTGCAAGAAGCTGTTTTTTTTTCTTTTTTGTCATGCAGTGCGGTTAGAACGGCCCATTTTCAGCAGTGGCTCAGCTCCTCTGGTTCGCTCAGGTCTTCCAACCGCAGAGCTCATCGTGTCATCGTGAGTAGAGCAGTCAAAGCTCGTCCAGGGGCCTGGAGCCACTGTCCCGGGACTACTGTCGTTTTCCCTTCATGCAACCTGGAGCATCATTTGTCATTGAAGGCCCGTTGTGCTCGTTGTTTTTGGAAGATTATCCACATTTGAATGTAATTCAAACAACGTCTTCTCACCCGTGACTCCTTCTGTATGGAAAGTGTTGACAAGCCTGTGGATCATTATTTTCCTTCTCTTGACTTTCAGTTAGACTCATGGTGAGATTTCAGCCAGAATAGTTAGCATAATTTACAAAAGAGTATTTCTGTATTGACAACGCTGTTTGGGTAGGGGGGGGGGTTGGGCCATTTGGCAGATTTCTGGCCCCGAGGGTGATGTCAATTTGCAACTATAAGAAAAATACTAAAACTGCTGTCACTGTGGAAAAGGTTTAGGGAGCACATGTTGTAATGTTTCTCTGCGAGTCAAATATATCATGTCTGCACGATCCAGTTACCTCTTGTGCCGTACCTGCAGCTCTCTGTCAGACCTGCACTGTGTAACTGTCTTGTAAACTGTCAGCAGCGTCTAACGGCGTCAAATTCCTCACACTCCAGGTTGCATTCGCCAATTAGAGGTGATTAGAATCCAGATATGTTTAAGCCAGAATCCTTCTTGGAGTTTCTGAAAAAAGAGACTAGAAAAAAGGTGAGTCTCAGCGCTCACACCGCTGTCAGCGAGCAGACAAAAGCATCTCAACGTCTCACTGCAAGTCTGAAATTTAAGACATATTCTTTCCCAGATTGCGGCTCTGCAAATGAGTTTTCCTCATTTTGGACTGGGTTCTGTCATAACAGCTCTTGCTGAGGATTAGTACACGAATATCGCAGGAGGACAAATTGACAATAAACAACGTGCTGCAGAAAGGTGTTACGGGCACATCTGAGGATCAACTTTTAAAGAAACATCGCTTCTCACTCGGGTGTTTCAACGAGACCTGGTGACTGTGAAAGCCCAGGCAGCTGATAGGAGCCTTTCTTCCTGCTTTCTCTATGATTTGTCACAAACAGTATGAGATAATGTTTTATTTTCAATACAAAATGTTTATCTTTTACACCAACGTAGCCAGATCGTGACCGTTGTGTGAGGCGTCAGTGACTCACGAGGGTTCAAATTCACCATGATGTGTTTTATTTGAGGGTCAGTTCCTCAGTTCCTGCCTGTCTAAGGAATTTAAAAATAAAAGTCCGAGACACGCAGAAACAATTCCTTGTAAAACTTCAATCACATACAACTGTTTTATGTCAGAAGATTTTTACATCGGCTTGATGAACTTCTTATATATTTAATTACCTTGAATATCCAAAACAAATCCCTTTGCAATTGATAAAGGGTGGATTTTGATCTTTATTTATGTCAAACAGCAAATCTTCTCCCTCTCTCTCTCTCTCTCTCTCTCTCTCCCTCTCTCTCTCTCTCTCTCGATAGATAGATAGATAGATACATAGATAGATAGAGATCTAATGTATGTGTTTCGGTAAATAGATAGGACATCATTATTTGTACTGTTTTTGAAAAGTATGAGTCGGCCCAAAGCTAAACTCGACTTAGGTTGGAGCTTAATAACTATTCTGAACGTGCCGCGCTCTGATGTTTGGGTTCTGTGCTCTGCTTATTACTTTGGATGTGAGCTGACGTTTTGATTAATTACAGGAATTCTCTGCTATATTGAATGAGAGGTTGGGAGAATTGAACGTGCTGGATGCCATCATTTACTTTCTAGTAGTCCAGACTGGGAATCGGCATTCCTGCTGTAACCCCTCACCTAAAATATTGCTGAGGAAATTGCAAAGTAGACTTTGGATCAGCATCCAAAGGCAATTTAAACAGATTAGTTTGATGGAGACGCAATAGCTTTGTCATGGAAGGCTAAGTGCCTTAAATGTGTTCTTTTAGAGGAATATTAAAGTGCAATTTTCTGTAAAGTGGAACACATGGCTCTATTTCCTAATTACCACTCTAAACTTTATGTGTGATGAAGTCATCATTTATCATCATGTCCCTCTGACTATACAAGTATTATTTATCTCACTAAATGAAAGTATTTTAGTATCATTTGTAGTAATTTTGTGTTTTTTTGCATCTTGTTTGAATTATTTTATTTTTTATCTTTACTCCTTTACAGTGTTTTTGTGGTCGTTTCTTGTTTTCTTGCTTTTTTATTTTGAGTTTGTGGAGATTTTGTTGTTAGTATTCCTTTTTCTTTGTTGTCATTTTCAGTCTCTGCAGCACGAGCGACATATTGGCAGATCAACAGCACTGGTGCTGGCGGCCATGCGCAGGTGTTTGGGTCTAATACAAAGTGTACAGTACGTTGCCGTGCACGTCCATGCCTTCCCCATCACCTTTTTTAAAACATATCACGCTTTTCACTGCCCGAGACTGGAGGGAGTAACGAGTTTTTGTGGTTCGATCGAAACTGAGCTGAAACGTGTAGATGGTTTGAGCACGGCCAGTGAAAACGGCATTTATGCTCCTCTCTATTGGTGAGTCATAAAGAAATCACAGAAAGCAAAGAGTCTGGAGAGAAAGCCAAACACATGGACTCTGAACCCACAGCTACAGCAATCACGGTAAAAGGAAAGTGGTTTTGGACGGTGGTCGATTGTGCCGTTCAGATGGACTCCATCTCATTGTATTTTGGTGTGTCCTTGTTGGTCAGGACACATCCACAGCTCAGCACTTCATCAGGAATAGCTTGTCTTGACCCCCTTGACTCCTAATGAACTGCATCAACAAGACTTTGAGGAGGAACCTTCTAGGGATCACATCATGTTGTAGTTTTGTTCACAAAGCTGGGGACAGCTTTTGTTGTGTTGCTGAGGAACAGGAATGGATATTTAATGGTTACAGGCAACAGATAAAAGCCAGTGACTTATCAGAGTTTAGTACGGATGACCAAACATGCGACTGAAACGCCTCCTGTGCAGTCATGGTGTTAAATACAACACGAGTCCAACAGGTTGTAAAAAGCGAAGGCGTCAATGTTCTTTCAACAAAGGAAAGGAAAGATATTTCAGAAGGTTAAACTAGTGTAAAAACGACCAATATAACACATTTTACAGTCCAGTTTATTCAAGTAGAAAGTACTAAAAATCCAACTCGTTATAAAGGAAGGAAGTGAGGGGTTGCCGGTGCAGCAGCGCGTCAACACGCTCGGTCCTTGTTGGATGGCGCTCTTCTGATAGCGCTCTGGCAAACGTGGATATCCGAGGGTATCTCTCCGGAGAAAAGGACAACAACCTTCTACCGTCCTCAGAGGCAGGCACGGAGAATTTTTTGTCCTTCAAGAGATCTCTTTGACCTTTGGCCAAAGGTGTTGGCGATTAGTGAGATTCACACAGAAGCATCATGCAGATAAGTTATCATCAACATCAAGTATGAGCCGGTAAAGAAAAATGTGTCCAAACAGTCAATCAAAATACATGCAAACAAATGACTGAAGTCTAAACACAGCAGTGAAATAAACGAATCGGCTGGGAAATTCACCTTTGCAAAACTTAACTCAAGCGATTCAGTTGCACTTCTTCATGTGTACAGTTTCGTGACCCACATTTTGACAGTTTGTCTGGAAACTCACCAACCCGAGGCATTTGGCCACGATCGCAGCACTGGAGCGCTTTCTTCCTGTGGTGCGCTTTATATTCTGGGTTTGGGTAGGTCTGTTAAAGATCAGGTGCAGCACTTTGATTGTTTTCTTTGTACAGCCCAGCTGTATAGTTCTAACATGTCATTTATTTTTTTCCTAAAATAACCAATTAATACACTTAAACGGGCCTTCAGTTTTATGCTGAGTCAGGAATCGTTACTCAATATTTCCTGTCTATACATAATTTCCAGTTTTAAAGTTGTAGTATTATTTGGTTAAGCTCAAATATCTCTGCGGAAAATGTTTTCACAGGGGTTAATACTGAGGTAGAATCTGTAGTGAGTGTCTTTATTGCTTTAAAACTGGACAGAGCCCTTGTTCACTGTTGTCCCTCGTCCACATGCCAGTGAACTGCAGACCTTTTGTAACACAGTGCTGAATAAGCTCCCACCTACAGAGCAGCCATAGTTTAACCTCCTCACAATCTGTACAAAACTGGATAAACCTGTCCCAGTGGGAGAGAATCTAACTTTCTTTTAGTGGCCACGTAGCCATCACTTATTCAATTCAATTCAATTTTATTTATATAGCGCCATTTTACAACAAAAGTTATCTCAAGGCACTTTACAGTGTAAG
>JAUMTR010000002.1:18591593-18641980 GCA_032270685.1 Microctenopoma stevenorrisi
AGGAGAGAGAAAAGAACAGCAGGCAACACAGATCACAACAACAACAACAAGGAGCAGCAGACGAAGCACCGGCGGGTTGGTAGGACCAGCTACCACTGCCTCCCATTCTACATTTAGAAACTCTAGGAACCACAAGGGCCTGATCGTTTAACGCCTTATATGTCAGGAGAAGGATTTTAAACTCTATTCTAGATTTAACAGGAAGCCAATGGAGAGAAGCTAACCCCTCATTTATTGAAAAATGAGGGGTTAGCGCTCACTGTGATCACAACAAAAGTCATGTTTTCTCTTCCAATAACATGGCAATGTGGGACTGCTGCAGCGCTATAGGGTGCACCACCGAGGAAGAACACTGGCTTGGCTCAGACACGTAGCCACTGAGGCAAAAAGGAAATCACTGCTGATATGTTATTTCTGATATTTTTTATTTGTTATTGTTAAGTTATTTTAGTTTGAAATAAGTTGGGTTTTAATGAATCTCACAATCATAAGATTAACATGCTGCTGTCAATTAGGGTCAAACCTGTGTTACCATGCTGTAAATTCATATTATACACCTAATTTAGGTGTAATGGGATTAAAATAATTCAAAATACAAACACTTTCTACTTTAGAGATTTAAGTAGTCTTAAAGTGGTTTTAAATATAATTTATTTAATATATTGTTTTTGTTCAGTGTTTGATCATAACCTCTGGTCTGAAGAGGTCATTGTTCATTAGTCATTATCATTTACTACAACAAAAGTGATTAAGATACACATGTGCCAGAAAAAATACCACATACCCGCCCTGCGTGATTGATGAAATCACCTTTTACAGCCTCTGAACGTGTTGCCGTAAAAACGTCAGCTCTCTTCATGCTGATCTCTGTTGGTCACACTAGAGTCTTCAGTGTAGTTTCTTTCTTTCTTTCTTCGGTGGCGAACAGGTGTCTCATTGAATAGTTTACCCTGCTTGTGGAGGTACTTCTCCTGTCTGCACTGCTGCAGTGTGTCACACCCCGATCAAACGTCAGACCTCTTTGGATTACTGAAAGTACAGCAGCATGTCTAATTTCTCATTTCATCTAACTGATCACCACTTTGCACCTTTGCAGCGTCTTGCAGTTGCTGCCCACCGTGAGGAAACACGCCACCAAATTCTGCTTGCTCAACAGCTTCACCAGCTAAATATGAATCAGTCATTTTGCTTCAGCGCCTTATCGCCTCACTTTCTGCAGCGCACATTTGATGGTAAACTAGCAACCGCACACAGACAGCTTTATTTAACTGGCTGGCAGCGCACTCCCAGGGTCGAGGCCTTGTTACCCTATGTGAGAAACATGCGATCAGGGAGTCATCTGCAAACAAGCTCCCGGTGAACCATATGGGCAAAGAAATGGCCTCTGGGTAATGTAAGCGCGCTGGCAGTAGATGGTTTGTTGCAAGAGATGCGTGCTGACAGTTATGCCGTCAAGACCAATATCTCTGATTGTCACCAGATGTTCCCGTCTGCGTCTCGCATACCTGTATCGTGTATGCACCAGAAACGTGGCGATTACAGCCAAATGCGTGGTTCAGCAATGGTGGCATGAATTAGCACACTTCCTGTCTTTGTACAAGGCCTGAGATGCCTTGGATTCAGCACCTCCCTTTGAAAAACAACCACTGGGAAATGCATAAAGTGAACTGAGTGTGATTTAAAAAAATTGACTTTCATTTTGTTTTGTGGTTACTCTAACATATGATGTGGAAATTGGTTCCAAGCCTTAGCAGACTCCCCTTCCTGAAGAAAAATACATTATGTGCTGTTCAGACCCCCCCCCCTGCAAATGTCCACATATGCACCTACACGAGCCTGCAGCTGGTAATCTGCTTCAGTCACTCCACAGGTCACTGACACACAGCAAATTCAACTTATTTGTCTTATTTTTCCTCCCAATTTATCTGTGTTTGAGAGAAGAGTGTCTAGTATTACTTTCAGAACTTTTTTTGATATTAATAACTTAAGAAATGTAGTAATAACTTCCTTACAAGTCTTGTGTATTCAAATGATGTACTATAATCATAGTGATAATGCAACTAATGATGTTAGTTTTGTTTTTGTCCATTTGATGGACCATCGGTCAGTCAGAGGTGATGTCATGAGGATGTTACAGTACGTTGCTGAAAACCTCTCTGGAATAAACCAAGTAAGAAGATTATGTGTTAAGAGGTTTAGGAAGTGTAAGTATAAAGCTTGAGACTTCAGATGTTGACCAACAAAAAGGTTGTTAAGTGATTTGTTGTCCATTAAACATCTCAGTGCTGCACAGTCGCTGCTCATTTAAGACTAAACTTTATCTACTTTGACGTGACGTTGTGTGAAGTTCACCTAATCTGATTTATTGGTTTCATTTCTTTGCATTTTCTGTAATAAAGTTTCATTTTCTAGACGAAAAGAACATTTGTGAAACGTACTTGAGCCTCAAGGTGGGGACAATTATGTTTGACCTCAGGAAGGAGGCCTTGCTAATCAACTGTACGGCTTCTACCACAGTGACTTAGGTTCAAAAATACGCTCTGAGAGACAGCTGGAAGCTATTATAAGTGCTTAGGAGGTCATGAAGGAAGGACAACCCGTGTATTCTGTGTATAATTGTTTTATTCTGAAACAACCTTGGAGTGGGTGAGAGAGAGCACCTTCGAGATGGACCGGGGGGGTTGCTCTCAACATTGTGATACCGACCCATGAAGTAAACCATGGACTCTACTGGCACCTTGGCGTAAAAAAAAACATGGGCGACCTCGGAGAGCGCCTGGTTAGTTGAAATTTCATTTCACACAGCATTAGTAATCTAATTATGTGGCGAAATGTTACACCAGTGAGGTCCTTGGGTGTTGACACAGACCCGAAGGCTCATGGTGAGCTCACAGCGTGGCCACGTCACGTACCTGCTACTGTTGGAGGATTCGGTGAACCCCGGCGCTCTACCACGGCAGACCTCCCCTCACAGGCTGCAGCAGCTGAGCCGCGGCCATGAGCCATCAGGCGGCATCAGGGATATAGATGCACATGCAGGCTCTGGGGAGGTCGTCTGGACTGACATCATGCCCCCAAGTGGCCAAGAGATCAGGCCCACACACTCTCCCACACGCCCACCATCTAAAACAGGCCCCTCCGTTCACTCAGGCGGCCTGAGGGAGTGAAATGAGAAAGATCCTTCAACCCTGATATGAACTATGGGAACGCTGTCTGCTCTCAACCCCCGGCTGCCCTCCTCTTAAAATTAGTGTAGTGTAATTTCACTCACATAATGGGACAGTATACGTTCAGCACTGGTACTCCAACAGTGAGGCATGTTTGCCTTTTATGGCAAGTCATCAAATTATGTTTTGCAAAGCTGGCCTCTATTTAACCCACAGTACAGGGTCGTAACCTCGCGAAGCTAACCCCCAGCTCCCTCACGTTGTTTACTGCCAGATTATTGGCTGTGTTTTCTCACATAGCTCATAAAATGATTACGCTCTAGGAGGAAAGCCGCCTTTGTGCTCGCTAACTGTGTGGAGTCCAGAAAGCTAGGATATTACCCACCAAGGCGAGCTATTGTCTGAGAGCAAAGTTTGTGTTGGACTCGCTCCACATCACCTCATGTCTGAGATTATGGCACAAGCCACCCAGAAAGCAGTATCCAAAAGGATTTTTTTGAAATAGATTTGTATGGGCTTGGTGAATGTGAAGGTATGTAGTTAGCCTCACGACTGTTACTGCTTCATATGGTGAATTACCTCAGGTATGTTGTTCTGACATCTCTAAACTAATCATTTGTTTGTGGACATTTAGAAGTCCTGGTTTGTCCAGTGTTTGGCTTCGAGTGGGACCACACCACTTCTCCCTAATTCCTGGGAATCCTACAAATTGTTCTTGCATATTCTTATCCAGGATTCAATCAGCCTTGACCTTAGATGTGAGCTCCAGGTCTGCAAACACTCCTGAAAATACTGAATGTGCATCAGCCCTGGAAACTGAGAGCAACTGCTGTTTGCAACGTGCAACCTGCTGTTAAGGCTTTTTTTTAACTTACTAACCAGTCTGGCTGATGTTCTCCTTATGTCTGATGCATTTTATAATTATCAGGGCTGCTGGTCTGAACAGACTGAAGCCACCTCAAAAGCCTAAAGTGAGCTGCATGCTAATTGTGGTGGACACACAAACAGTGACACACACCCACAAACCTGTAATTTCAGGTAATCCATGGACACAATTTACGTCTCAAAATTTGTAATATTGCAGTATTTAACAAAGACACACTGTTAATTTTCGGAGGTGGACCTGTTCTAGATATATAAGAAAAAACAGTTCAATTCGATTCATGTTCATTAGTTTGGTGTCAAAACAAAGGTCATCTCAAGCCACTTTACGTAGCAGTAAAGTATTAGTCTATTTATACAGAACTATGTAGAAAACCCAGCAGTTCGACTTGAGAGAGGAGCTTAGTGTATCAGGACAGTCCCCCAGCAGACTAAACCTACAGCAGCTTAACTAAGAGATGAAGGCAATTGTGGAGGTTTCTTTTATGTTACGGCTGAAAGAGATTTCTTAGCATAGATTCCTCACAGTAGTGATAGGTCGTCTCTGAGGCCTCGGGGACCAAACAGAATAACTTCAGTCTCGTCTGAGTTAGGGAGAAGAAAGTTTCAGGACATCCAGTAGTTTTACTAGTTGATTAGTTTCATTTGGTTTCACAGATAAATACAACTGGGTGTCATCAGCATAGCAATGGAAGTTTATAGAGTGTTTTCTTGTAATGTTGCCCAGCGGAGAAACGCTATTGTTTTTCATATTGTTCTTCTTCTAAGATATAAATTCTATATATCAATTCCTTTCAGACAAATTGTCGTCACGGGTGATTTCAGTGATGGTCCACAGTAAACACGGCAACGCTTGTGATTCTTTCAGAACGAACCAGAATATATTCTGTGGAGCTAGTTTATTGTCCTTTTATTTCTGCCTCGCTGCCTTTTGACTTCCCTCTCTCCCTCTCAGACTGGATAAAAACATGCTTTAGCGTATGTGTGTGTGACCTGAAGAGATCTGCAGGCTATAAGCAGGTACTCTTAAATCTTCTCGCTAACATCAACCTTCTGTCAAAACAGCTCAGAATATGTGTGAGTCACGTGAAGCGGAGTGATTCACTTAGAGGTGTGTGAGAGTTTCTGTGTGTGTGTGTGTGTGAATCTGATGGGGTAAAACTTCTTTTATTAGGGGATCATACAAGATCCATTTCTTGTTATAAGTGGTCTGGTGTATGTGTATGAGCATATAGTAGACATATTATTATTCTGTGAGCAACAAGGTGAAACATTTTCAGTGAGCTTTCTTACTTTTCTGCCACCAAACATAAAATTACCACTGGGTGCTCAACGCTCACATTCACGAAACGAACACCGCGACAAGCCACAAAAACACTCCCGGTGGGTTCATCCCAGCGTCACATATAACTCTGTCAGGGCTGACGATGAAGAGGTCAATTCTGCAGACGTAGATGGAATCAAAAAGCTCACACGGTAATGCTTCCTGTCGGCTGTCAACGAGATGTGAAATCCTACGGCTCATGAACTCACCGTTTCTCCTGAGAGGTCTATTAGGTGCCCCTGCAACCGTATCCCGTTGCCACCACCGGGACTTTGGCTCCACATAATTCAGTGGACCGTTACCTTAACGCCGTTGGTGAGAGCGAGATTTCCATCAGCTGCAAGCCACCTGTCTGAACTCTGATTACAAGGGTGTCCTGTGGACTGATGCTGGAAAAAGAGTGCTCAGAGTAAATCAGTCTGTCAGAATTTATTGGAGTTCGTGTTTGACAGATTGCTTTTGTCACGAGGGAATAAAAACATGCAGACTTTTTATCATTACTTGTTTTGAACATGTCAAAACATTCTTTTATATCTAAATATTTAAGCTATCTAAACGATTTAGAGGGAATTACAGGTAGATTACAGCTAACAGTTACACACTGTGAGACTAAGTGGCATCAGAAGAATCTCAGGATCTCAGGTTACGGATCGCTTCCATCCGAACACCTCCAAGCTCGAACAACGGTTGGGTATCCTTCAGCTGTCCTGTTGTTCTTTCTTAAAGGGAATTCCTGATGTGTGAGGCTGCACATCCGTTCATCTGAGTATTTCTGCCCCCAAATGGCCAAATAAATGGATTAACCATAGTCCATGAAGAGTTTGACCACTAGCAGCATTAATTCTTTCTTATTTAAGTACAAAACCAGATGCATCCCATTAATAATAAACCCCACAATCTTGTATAAATATGTGTCTAATATTAAGCATGAAAAATAGTATGTGAACTTTCTTTGTGTAAAATCCAGTAGATATCTGAAGCCCAGAGGTGCATTGCTATTTATTTAGCAAGATGTCTTATCTAAATTATACAAAGCCTACATTCAAACAGAGTTTCTTGAGAAAAAGTCCTAAATCAACATGGTTCTGTACTTAGTGAACCATTCGCTACGAGCCTCAACTGACCTCTGACCTATTTAAATACAACAAAAGCCACAATTCTGAGGTCTTTTAAACAAAATGACTTCATGTTTTAAGGTTGCTGCAGCCAGGTGAGCGGGCTGAGGAAATCACAGGTCAACCATTAGAAGAGAAAGAGATGTGAAGAGCTCTGAGTCATGTTCCACAGTGACCACTGGGCTACTAGGCGAAATAGGAAAGGCTTTGTTTTTATTTTTCTCCTGCTCAAGGGAAACGGCCTATCTTTAAATTCCAAGTGCAACAGGAAGCCCTGATTAGGTTTCAAAGGAACTTAGTGGAAATTTGTGCTCACAAACACTAATCTGCAGCCGCCAGCTTTGACTATTAAGTGAATCTATGGAGAGAAATTTACTTTAGCCACATCTAGTGCTTTAAAATAATGACATGCATTTAATGAATGCATCTCTTGCATCTTAAGTGAGATTTAAAAGCCGCGCAAGAAAAAGAATAATTCCCCTGCTTTTGTCAGATGAAATCCTCATTTGAAATAATGAGACTTAAGGCAGAAAAACAAGTTTGATTTTGGTTTTCATCTGGTCTGCTGTTATTTTAGGAAATTGCAGAAACTGTATGAACCAGCTTGAAAACGTAAATCCACCCAACATAAACAGTGGTTTAGTCTTGGTTCTAGTTTGTACGGTGTGGCATGTGTTTGTTTTACACTACCTTGGGACAAAGATTAAATAATAGATTCAATATTCCTGACCGTTTCTGAAATGTTGGAACAGCTAGTATTGTCTATCACCAACCAACTCAGAACTGTCCAGAAAAGTTTTTGTCTTGTTGGATTATTGTTTTACAAAATCTCAAAAGAGGTCCCCCATGTGCAAATTGAGCAACTGACAATGCTCCTGCCCCTAATGCCACTAACCACGCCAACATGTGGTGCATCTGGGATCATTCCTTTGGATGCCCACATCTACTCCCTTGATTGGACCCATTGGATTTCTGGCTCTTTCCCAAAATCAAAGCCAACATGTGTGGGGAAATATTGAGAAAAGATGAGAAGGTGAGATCAATTCAGTGAATTAAAACTTCGCTAAGGTGAAACACTGAAAATCTGATTTTTCCAGGCAACAACTCCCCTCAGCCTAAGATCTTGATTCATTGGCTCGCTGTGGCCAACACCTATGGAGTCGGTGCAAAGCCTTGGGCTTTGGATCATGTAGCTGCAGGTTCACTCTTTACCATTCCAAAGATCAGGCCTTTTTTTTTCTCACAACATGCTGCACAACTCCTCGTCCAGGTAAGGAACATCTCTATACTCGACTATAGTGTCTCTCCTGGCTGGAGCTTCTAGAGTCAACATCAGTCCTCCTCCAGATGGTTCAAAACGTGGCAGCCTGTTTTCAACCAGCCAAAATACTCCCACGTCATACCTCTTCTCACCTCTCTCCCCCACATTAAGTTTAAATCCTTGATGCCTACAGGGCTGTAAGTGGAAGAGCACACTCTGAAAATTCCTCTGATCCCAATAAAATCTGTTTTCTTTCTTACTTTTTATTTTTTTATTTGTCCCGTATGAGAAATGACTAATTTCGGACCGAAACATGGTTTTGCTAAGTCTGTGAGGTTTAAGCTGTTCAACGTAGGATTCGGCACAGTGAAGCGCTTACCTTTTGTGTACGCGGTCATGTCAAGTTGTGACTTGTTGGCGCCTAGTGTACAGTAAAGGTTCGATCAACAAGTGAGCCAGATGAAAGTACAGCCCTCGTTTTAATCCGTCGAAAACATTCAGAAGCAATAACAGATAACTAAAATCCTCCCTTATCTGGTGCTCAAGTATTAATATTTTAAGGAAAACTTGACCCCATCAACTATGTATCAAGTCACACACATAACGGGAAAAGGGATTTACCTGCCCAGAGAGGAAATGAATGAGGGTTTAGTGCCCACGGCGGTCAAAGGAAATGAACACACAGACAAGCTGCTGACAGCTCTGACAACGAGACACATTCACGAGCAAACACTCCTAAAAAGACTTTTATTGCAGTCCGTCTGTCAGTGTCTTTAATGAAGCTAAGTAACGGGTTCCAGCGCAGAAGCTGCAGACAGAGCGGCCGACAACACCTCAGCTCCGCGGCTGGGTTTTCATAAAACAGCCAGCCCGTCTGTCTGCTTGTGCGTACCCGTCTCGAAGTTGCCAGCTAGTCGAGATGAGAGGAAATGTATCTCGTGTGCAGTTGTTGAGCACCTTTCTGGTCAGACTAAACCGTCCCGACCTGAGAAATGGAGAAAACACCCTGCTCTCATTTTCCTCACAAAGACCTCCACTCCCGAGTGGGTAATGTCAGAGTTTGTCAGCTGGGAAAAAAAATGCTGATTCACAAAACATTTTTCAAAGTCTCCATTGTGGAAGTGTAGTAATGGGCCCCCGTTTTCCAGCCAGTGTGGGCGGCGTGTAACCTAACATGTCCAAGTCTAATTGCTGAGACTGAAGTACAGTGCAGGAATCCACACCCGGGACACAGGCCCTCAGCCCAAACATAATAATTAGCATTTAAATAATATATCCATATGATCTAAATCCAGATCCGACCCCTAAAAGCAATTCGTTGATCTGCCGCTGCAGCTTCCTACAGCTCTACGAGATTGATCAGGTAGAAATGAATTTCATTACCCAACCGTAAAAAGGTGTCCACTCGCATCTGAACTCTGGTGTCGCCATGTTCTGGGCTGAGGTGACCGCGACTCTGATCGAGAAAAGCTAATACTTCACAGGGAGTTCCAGGAGTTTCCAGCCCCGATGCCAATGTTAGATTCTTCGAGGTGCAATTGTTGTCTTTGGCTCAGTCCGAGTAAATATTTCTGTTCCTCTGTTGTGTTAGAAAGTGATGTGTACTCGAAGCCTGGAGATTGTCCTCGGCCAGACTAAATACGTCTCTGTGATTGTTTTTTTTTTTTATTATTATCCTTTACAGTAAGTAGTTTGTGTGAGTTCTGTTCTTTCTTTGAAAGTGTGGATGAAATCTGATATGAAATCCCTTTTTTTATTCTTTTGTCTGTTTTGACTACCGTCTCTGATTTGCCGCCACTCTGGAATCGCTTGGCTACAAACGGCGTCCCTGTGAATCTCATACGTGCGAGCCTTCCGGCACTTCGCAGTTTCACGAGAAACCTCTGCACCTATCAGATCAAACACAAATGCAGAGAGTTTCTTGACGTTTTTTTTTTCATTCAGCCACATTTGAATCCTAACAGTTGAGTTGAAAACATGAGAAAAAGTGTTTTCTCCACATCCTTAGCAGGTCATTTAGACTGAAGTTGTATCTACGTGTATTGTATTAAGTGTGACACTTGGAGAAAATGGGTGGTCTGCAGTGGCAGAGAGGCCGAGTGATTTGTGGCCTGAGCAGAGACGCAGAAATCAGTCTAGAAAACATTTGAAGATTCTTGTCTGTTTTTCTCTTTCTCAGAACGCTTATCACACAGCTGGGGAACTGTGCAGTGTGGGAAGCTCAGCTGAAAAATACCTATGGATTCCTCGCTCGAGCCAAGAGAGACGCGAGCCGCCAAAAAAACCGCAACGAGGCCTCAGCTAGCCGTGATGGAGAATAACGCCAGAGAGATCGTGAGCATAGAAGTATGTCGTGGGAATGCCCATTCAACAGTGTGAAGGTACGTCAGCCCCAGAAACACTGAGCAACTCACACAGTCACAGTGAGGACTCAGCTGCACCAGAGTCCTACCGTTGGCGTGCGGAGATGTCCTCGCAGCTGACTCTCAGGATATCTGATGCTCCAGTATCGTAAACACTTAAGTAGACGTGAGGAGCTGAAATCTGCAGTCAGTCAGACTCCTGCTGCCAAAACCAGAGTCAGATCATTGACTTATTCCAGAAAGGACAAGTTTTAAGGGCTTTTCACTTCCTTTCAGACCCTCTTTTTTTTTCCTGCCCTGGCCAGGCGAGACGGTGTCAGATCCTGTCCACAGCTGTGCGTCCGCAGCCTCTGGTTTTGCTCGTACCTCATATAATTTAGTAACCGCTGGGACTGCCTCTGGCTTCTGACATTTGAGGCTTGCAGGGCCATGACCACCAGAATAATCACTTACTCCGCTCTAAAGACTGCAGTCATTGTCTGGAAGAGCAACTGCACTACAAGTCTCTGGGTAATAATGGCAAACATGTCGTAAGTTTTATGAATCTGTGGCGCCACAGCGTTTTGACATCATCTTTAGCAAATTCTGTCTTTAAATCGAGTACAAACTTAAGGATCCATAATTCATATTTTAAGATAAGGAGTTGTCGTGAGGCATTACTGGGGTCAGCTGCCTGCTGCCACTCATGTCTTTGTCGTTCTGTGATTTGGCTACAGCAGTCAGCAGTCTCTTTCTGCAAAGACCCCCTCGGCTCAGCTGCGTCGCGGTTCGAACCTCCGACTCTGCTCCGGAGGTTGTGGCCCCGCTGGAACACGTCCACACACACACACACACACAACCTCTGCTGCTCTCTCACTTGCACTGTCACATTTCTTTTCCCCCCACTGTCATAAACTCTCTCGCTCAGACATGAGCATACCCCCGCCCCCCCCCACCCCCCCCCCCCCTTCGTTTGACTTCCCGCTTGCCAGAGGATGGGAACTCACTTACTGCAGCTTCTGTTCACAGTGCAGCTCATGTATCACGCAGATCTGATGTTTTTATCTAGTTTTAACATGACTATGTTGCATGTCTGGAAAGTGCGTGTGTGTAGCTCACAGTTTGGGATTTAGATTAGACAAGATGTCCAACATTTTAAAAGGAGCTAAACAATTAAAGAACAAGAACAAAAGAACGATACGAGTTGTTTCCTATTACTCCTAAATGCACTGATCAATAAAACACGGTCTTATTGAGAGACAACAAGCCGAATCTTCAGGTGCACTTCTTTGTGACTCTCAGGTTTGTCAAAATGTCAAATAGTTTTATATAATTCTTAAGTGGAAAAAACATGTGGAGAATACAAAAAAGGGCGGCTGAAGATCACTGCGTGAGTCACGCTAGAACAAACCGCTAATGACTGCTACATGGCTTAGCGTGTGACTGCAGCTGAAAGCTCGCCCGGCTCACAAATACACCTCTGAAGTTCACTAATTGTATTTGTGGTGATGTGCTGTAACTACTTCTTAAAGAAAAGTCTTCCCATATGCTCAGTACTTGGTGCAGATTCAGCTGGTGTGCTCACTTCTGGTGTTGGACTCGTTGTGACAAGGATGCTTCATTGTCATCTTTTATGAATATATTCATTTTTATTATTGGTAGCTGTAACGTGTAATCGGTGACAATAAAGCTATTATTATATGAATGGATGGTTTAGATCTTCTACAGATATTCTACAGAAAGTTGATGCTGTCTAACTAAATGTGAAGAAAAGTTACTGAAAAATAATTCAAATTGCTCTGTGGGGACGCTGGGGAGAATTTTGACACTTCAGTCCATGAAAAGAAAATGCACAGGAATACCAAAAAGTATTTTCTGTGAAAGTGAGTGACAGACAGGAAGAAGAGGGTATGGGAGTCTATAAAGACACAGCCTGCAGGCAGTAACGCGAGGACTCGTGTTTCTTGTGTTTCCAACGTTGCAATGTGAATTAAAACTATATACAGATACTATATGCATCTAGATTTGGTTCATTTGGTTGTACACCCATCGAGTTGGCAGCAGAAAAACAGAATGTGACCGATGTCAGAATGTCTGCATGTTTTCTGTCCAAGTCAAGACTTAAATTCTAATTTTCTGTATTGAAACTAATGTACTCGTTAGTTTAAATGTGTACATTTGTGTATATTTCCAAACTTTATTATCTCTTTTTAAATTAATTTTTTTGAACAAACCCTTCTGCTTGGTGACAAAAGAGACGGCTTAGGCAGCCATGTAGCTATGGGATGTGTGCAAGTGCTGAGTAAATGTGACAGTCCCTGCAGTTAAGGCTTCAGGCTTTGCTTTGGTATAAACAGAAGCCTTCACTTCCTGTAGCTCCACCCACGTAAAAAATCTCCAGCCGCCACTGATTTACACCTGGCTGAGATACGATCGCAACGTAAGCTTGGCCATCTCCAAATGTGGTCGCGTTGATCCAACACCGTTCACTGTGGAATCTGCATGCTTTTACATCTGGCATTAATAGCGCATGTGTGTTTTTTCATTTTAATGCCAGGTGTAAATGACGTATTAGACTCCAGGAAGTTAGAACATCCTATGTTTGCCAAGAAATAAGGAGGATCTCAACAAAAAAGGCTCAACTTAATCCAATATTCATTTAAACTTAATTAGTTTGTGTGTTTTGAAGTGATGGGATCGCTGTGGAACCACCTTAAGGCCAAATCAGATCTTTAGTCATTAGGTGAAACCAGGTCACGTGAGGTTACACCTTAACTTCCAGATCTCGTGTGTCACACCACCCCGTGGGAGATCGCTCAGAAGATCCGAGGCCCCAAAATGCATCCACAAAAGCCACGTATGTCATCGTTGTGCTCCAACTAAAACATTACGACGCCAACCACACCGGCCGCAATCCCTGAACAATGTAACCACATATTCTGAGACCAAACAAGCGGGAACAACAAAGGTTTGAAAGCTTGACATATTGTTTCTTTTATGCAACTCGTGTTTTTCAGCGCTGTTGGTTAATCCTGGTCCAGGATAGATTAAATTAATCCAAAACAAATATCTGATTCAGAGCTCAGCATAATGGCCCAACAATGTGGATTTAACCTCAGTCCTGAGCCCGGGGAGGTGCAGAACACCAACCCGACACCCGACCTCCTCCTCTCGAAACCTCAAACTGCACCACTCTCAAGCCTCACATCTCAACATCTCAGTCTAATTTATCTGCTGCTTAAATGTGTTTCCAGCATGGCTGCGGCTCCTGCATTCCGGTTTATATAAAGTCACTCTGGATGTATGCAGACGCCAAAAAAACTCCATCATCTCTCCCCTGAGCTTGTCTGGAGGACATCAACTGAGAGAGGACACACGTGTGCGCGCTCATTTCTTTGGGATGAGGTGAAAACAGATGGTTACCCCTCACAGCGAATCAAGCTGTAAAGCTGCAGTGTTGCATCATGACTAAGCAGCCCGAAGCCAAGATTCTGATGGAGGCAGAGAGGCACCGGAGGGTTGGCCCCCCCACGGCGGCTCTCCTAATTATGAAGTTAAATGTCAGACACTGCCCTGGGAATTTTAATTAAGCAATCCATTTCAGAAATACTGTCCGTCTGTTTTGGAAACACCCAGAGTCACTCGGAATTCATCTCTTAAGCTCTGTCAAATATCGGGATGCTGTTTTGTAAAGCAGGGACTTAAGTTGCCCCCAATCCATTCAGAAAAAAAAGTCTTTGATTTTCATCTTTTCACCGTTTTCAAGACTGCAGTTCTGCTGCTGAGATGGAAAAATGTCTTTGAGAAGGTCTGAGCAATGCGATCATCATGTTGATCATCAGTTCACTAATCGACTACTATATATAAAAAATCACAGGGTCGTACTTCACCAATCACGTATGTTTGTCATCGCTTCCTCGCGTTCTTCTTATGAACTTTTCATTAGGACAAAATGCTAAATATACCTCAACAAAAACATGTTGTTACCAGCATTAGAAGATGATGGGTAAAATCTTTAATAATGTTTCATAACTGTATTTGTATTTTTGTTATCTGCCAGTAAGAGAAAGCTACTGGTTCAGTCGGTGATGCTGATAACTGCAGGACATTCTTTGAACACCTTTGCATTTTATGTGAAAACGTCATTAAACGCATTACTCCCACAGGCCAGAAGGTGTTTCTTATGAAACTATATGAAACTTCTCCAAAGATGTGATTTCAAAGCCTTTACAGCGCTGGATCACGTTTGAGAAGGTTGAACCAGTGTTTCATAGCAATCAGCAAAACGGCTTTGCCAAAAATTCTAAATAATTTATGTGAAAATGTCAGAGAGTTTACTTTTAAGCTATGTGAGCTTGGCAACCTTACGTCTATTAACAATATAAGTGGGTGTCAGAATTAGCGTGTGTCAGCATCCCTGTTTACCAGAGTAATTCAGTGTGTTCAGGGGAAATGTCAGAACATTAAAACCCTCACACGATCCAGCAGCAGCGATGCGCGACGCGACGCGATGATGATGATTAAGTCGGAGTGTAGCACTCGAGGAAGAGTGACGGAGCGCTCGGTGAAGAAAGCCAGACAGTGAGACGGTTCCTAAATGGTGAGGTGAGGTGAAGCAGACCCGCTGACTAACACGTACAGTATTACATGATTACCGTGAGGTGGAGAAAGTTTGGCGGCTCAGACTCAACTGAGTTCACTTCACATCCAACAATGCCTGAAAGCTAAATGCTACAGATACCATCGGGATTTTAAGTTTGCTTTCCAGTTTAGAAAATAAAATATGAATGTGAAAATCTGGAAGTGGAAGAGTAAGAAGCCCAGTCGACATGACTCAACCTGCAGATAACCTCAGCTGGGTGACGGAGAAGCTTCCCGGACGTTTGTAAATCACCTCCTAACATTGGACCCATACGACCTGTTAATCAGTTTCCACCAAAGTTATCTGCACGTATAGATTGAAGAAGTTTAATATTTATCATTTATGTAACAGCATTCAGTACCAAACAAACTTACATACATTCTTCTTCTGCTATAGAAAACCTATTCTTCTATGTCACTACTATCTCGTTTTACTGCTCTGTCATTTGTACTACAACACAAAAAATGCTGTTGGTTTGTTTCCAGTACAACAGCACATACGTTTCCTTGACTGACTTGGATTAATGTGTTTGTTCTGGGGCCAGGAACCAGACTCTACACATGCGAAACCTCATAAAATCTGCCTGGCTGCGCCTTTCTCCACCAGCCTCTCATGCCAATCGAGCACAAGGTCGGTTATCTCTCCTCCAAATAACAAATCGCTGTAAGAACCATTTACAAGAACTAAGACACCTCAGACTCCACAGCGGTACGCATCAAAGGTTAGAATGACCCTATGTGAATTATTACAAAAGACATACTCTAGTAACACGTAGTCGGATTCTGACCAAAAAACTTTGATGCAGTTTGAGTGCAAACACGCCAGATGCTGTAGAGGGAGTTTTGAACTTTCATGACTTCCCTCAAACCGTTTTTCATCACTCCTTAAATTCCAACGTGGTCTTTAATTTGGGAAATACGATCAATCACACCTTACTGCTCTGCGCTGCCAAATTATAGCACAGATGCAACTTTCAGTAAGTTTTCAGCGCTGATGTTTCAAAATGGGACTCGCGGCCAAAGAGAGGTCAAGGCTTGTTAGACATGATGAGTTCCAACAGCCCAGACTGAGACTAAATCAACAGTTTGAAACAGAAAAAAATCAATCCCAATGTCCGTGGTATGGAGAAAAAGTACATCAAAGCAGTGTTCTCAGTAAGCAACAGGTTGGTGTGATCAAAACATCACCTCACAGTTTGTTGCCTGCTGGAGAGAAATCAATGGATGCACACCCCCAGAACACGGCCTCTTAGCAGGGAAGGCAAATCATCAGGAAAGTCGTCCATGTGCGTGGCTTCATTTCAGATCTCCTAACGGCCTGTAGCAAAAAAAAACCCAAAATGCCTGAGAGTCTAGTTTCCAAAGCGTCATTGAGCATCAGCGCCAGGTTCCAGCCCAGTCCGTCGCTGGTGGGATTACAGCGGTGCAGGAGCTATGCATTTTTGGGAACGTTTAGAGGTGACTCAGCTTCTCACACCTAAGCACGTCTCTGAAAGCCTTTAAATGTCTTGCTCAAAGTGACCTTTTCTAGTTGGTTGATTGCTGTTTATTTCCTGAGGGTTGATGAGAGGAATCGCTGTGTCCACACTGTCTTGCTCGAACATCAAACTATCTCACACAGCGAGCCTTGAGCCACACGGTCCAGAAGGTCCTGTTTCATTCCTGCTGTTTAAAACGTACCGTTGGCAGCCTGTCACGTAATTGTCTGAACAAAACTCTGACACCTTTCTCCGTTTGGACTCCACACTCTCATGATGGGGTTTCTGTTGGCACGTCAAAGTTCCCCCGAAGCCCAACTTGAACTTAAATGATTTTGCCGCAGAAAACATGTGGTTTTAAATGCTTGTAGGTCCAGGCCTTAAACTTGTCTACTCGTGGATGTTGAAATACATGTGCTTCGGGAGTTCCCTCCCATTGACATTTCTGATGGCTGCTTCTTTTAAAGTCCTGTTTTCCTCCGGTTCGGCTCCATGAAGAATAGCATATGAAGTCCTCCTGCGATGTAGGCGGGGACTGACTAAAGAACCTGCAGCAACGGAACATGTGTTTGGTTCTCCTGGATGAGGTCAGCGTGCTGCAGACTCACTGGACCCCTCTGGCGTGGGGCTAAAACAGAAAGAACTCTCTGGTCAGGAGCTGGTTTAGAGCAATAAATTGAACAAAAACGGAACCAACTCAAAGGGGAAACTATTCATCCCAGTCCCATAACTCTTCCTGCTCCTTTCCCTCCTATTATATTTTATGTCTGAGCTTTTTCACTCTGATTGCATTAGCAGGCCCAAAAGAGGCCTTGGAAGACTAAAAGCGTCATAGCTGGAAGCAGAGGAGGAGGAGGAGCCTGGGGTGTGCACAGCCAAACACAGAGCTCCATGAAGAGGAAGGGCTTCGGTGAGAGACGTTGGTAAAGATGGACTCGGTCTACTGTTCACATGATTCGCCTGCTTCTTATTTTGATATTTCACTTTTTTTCAGTTCAGTTTTGTTATCCACGGATCTCCATGTAGTAACTTAAAGTGTTTTACAAAGAAATTAATAGCTACTGTTTTAATAACAGTAGCGGGTGGTTGTACTAAGACTGTGGTTAGTTCACTCACTGTTGGCTGTAAAGTAGTAGTCATTGTATAGAAGTCGCAGACGTACTAGTAGTAATTATTGACATTAGTATTAATGACTGCAGTAATAGAAGTATTGACTGTAGTTGTAGTAGTAAATATAGTAACATTAGTAGTGATGATAATGGCTGCAGTGGTAGTACAAGAAGTAGAAGAGACAAACAGTAGGAGAAAAGATGGCTGCAACAGTAATAAATGTAATAAATGCTATAGTTGTTGTAGGAGCAGGGGTAAGAGGAGGATCAGAACTTAGTGTTGAAGTTTAAATAGTAATGAACATAGTAGTACCAGGAGGTAAGTGGTAGTTTTAGTGGTAGTGGCCATTCTACATTACAGCAGAAGTAGTAAAAGTGGTGTATGAGCCACAGCAACATATTTTAGTACAATACGACTCGATTTAGGAAGCGGAGATATCATATAAAATATTTCTGAATATCAGCAGGATGTTCGTGAAGCAGCCTGAGCTCAGCATCACCTAAACTGCAGCAGCAGCTTGTGACCGGATGGCACTCCAGAGATTAAAGCTTCAAAGTGCGGTGGGGGTTTAAAAAAAAAAAGAAAAGTGAGGTTATAGCTGCTGGGGAAGCTTCACAGAAGCATGGGGCTGCTGCTGGTTCAGTCTTGTTTACTTCCCATTGTAGTCGCTGTGCTGCATGTGACTCATTAAACCTCCGCGTTCCTCAGTGTCGTCATTATGTTGCAGAGTTCACGGACGTTATCAGCGTGCTTCGCTATGAATGAATCATGGAAATTGCTGTAATTATCTCTCAACCAGATCCTCTTTATGTTTACAACCTTTAAGCCCATGTTTTTTCTCATCGCATTCATCCAGAGGCGGGGGGGAGAGGAAATATCAATATGGCTTGCATCAAGTGAGAGAATAAATTATTCCTAATTGCTTACAGAGAGCAGTAACGCTCGGAGGGTACTGTGTGGAGTCAGTGAGGACTGAAAACCGGTGGTGGCTCAAACTGCGTGCAGTAGGTCACGTATTGCATAAGTAAAGTATCTAATACACTTTCTCAGTATATAAAACTTTACTGCATGTACAGTTTTGGTTTGACCTGCTGAAATTTCTAATTTTCTGAGAGAGTTTTTGCTTCTTGCCCCACAGAAGATTTTTAATCAGTGTCACTGTACGGCAAGCCCTTTTAACATTTAACAGTCTTTACTCGAATATCCGTGTTTGTATTTCAGATATTTTGAATAGTCAAAATTAGAATGTGACTAGTCAAAAGTCGACTTAAACATGAATTTTGTCTTGCCAAAAGTCGAATTTGAGATATCTACCATGTCATTTTGACTTTATGGATTTCTAGAATTCACAGTACGGATAGTCAAAATGACGTAGGAGATATCTTAAAGCTGTTTTCATTCAAGTTACTGAGACGTTCTGACTGGTCAAAATGACGTCGTTTAATTTGACTTTACTTTGCTTAGCGGAGACTTTTACCCAAAACGATTTACAGGGAGCTAGCGCTGGGTGTCTGGCTCAAGGACACACCTGGTGGGGATGGATTAGGAGTCAGACGGGGTTCGAACCCACAACCTTCTGCATCCCAGTCTGATGCGTAACCAATTGAGCCACCAGGCCGCAGGTAGCTAGTAGGAATAGGAATGATCCTATATCCTGTGTTCTTGTTAAATGTTAGGGGCTTGCCATGGTCGCTGTACTTCGAGATCTCATCACTTTGCTGAGTTCCTTGTGTTCCATCGACTCAGCAGCAGCCTGGTAGCTCAATGGGTTAATCGTCAGACTGGCATGAAGAAGGTCGCAGGTTCGTCAATAGGCCAGAGACAATAGTAGGTTTCTGTTCAGAAAATAAGTTTACTGCAAGGACAAAGACTCTTATTATTAAATATTGTACCATTCTCCCCACTTATGTAAATTTGACCCATTGATATGAATATGGATTTTACCTTTTCCTAATGTAAAATTGTAAAGGAAAGTTTAGTGTGAGCATATGTTATTGTGCCTGGAGATTTACTACTTCTCTTCTGCTCGTATCGAAAATGATTTGCTGTAATATGAGCACAGTGCATTTCAGTGCTATTTCCACTGCTACGCTACAAACACTGAAGCGAACGGAGGATTGAATGCAGCTGGGCACAGATCTGAAAATGCACTTTAAATACCAGAGGAACCAAAAGGTCCAGTAAAAACACCATGTGTTCCCTTTCCGGACAGCCAATTGAGAATATTTAGAGACACACTTAAATCGAACAATTGAATTGAATTTCTGCCAGGCGACGCAATTTCACTGTCTGCTTCAGCTCAGTGACAGAAGTAGTGATTATTTAATACCAACTGTCTGAAAGTCTGTATTAAATAAGGTAATATTCCCCAAAGCTACATGTCTTGCCTTTGTCATTTTTTAAAAAAGACATCCTTCAACAATAGCACATTTGTCAACTTTGACAAACCATCTTGCTCAATCATTTATTCTCTCAACAGTGGTTTTGTTTATTTATTATCATCTCTCAGTAACAAACCATGAATATGACATATTTCAAATGAGACCACATGGAACCACGTTCTAGCAAACCACGAGATGAAATCTATAATTTGAGCTATGTGTTGATGTGTTCAGATAATTGGATATGGAATACCGTGCTTCTTCGTCCAAATGGTAACTGGAGCTGTGTTTCTCAAGAAGAAAAAGAGCTTGACTGTTTCACTGCTGTGTATCCGAGGTGTGGGGCCTTACTTCAACGCTTGTTGCCCACTTGTCACGTAATGGCAAAGTTTCCTTTCTGGAACCAAAACTTGCCAACGCTCCAGAACAAGAGGCTCAGAGCTCATGAAGATCGGTGCAGCTTCCAGGCCTTATGTTTATGTGCTTGAAGGCCCCAGGCCCCAATAAGTTGAACCCGTTCTACCTGCAACTGGGAAAGCAATTCAGCGTGAATCTCAGAATTAGTTTTTCTATCACTCTGAACATATGTAAATGCGTTTTTAATCTACTTATACCATTAAGAGTTACTATGCCACACATGAATGTAAATATACAGTAGCAGGCTGAGGAAGTCTGTATATGTTTAAGCTCATTTTACCACTTGAATTCATACATGTGCGCTATTTTCCTTTAGTTGCTAGGCTCCAAACTCCAACTTGAATATGCACTGTCTTATCTATACATGGCCTGCACACATCTGCTGCATTAACAAGATTTAGATTTTGAAATGTGTAATTTAATCCAGATTAGCAATTAGCAACTATTTCTCCATTCGCAGCAGGGACAGATTCTTTTATTGCTGAGTATCAAATTAACACGTTGAGGCCGGTCATCAGCCGGGGGAAACCACGAATTCCCCCTGTGCTGGTAGAATTAGTGCCTGCACATGACTTTTACAAGGTCATTGCGTAGCGGTGCTCCGAGCCAGTCCACGCAATCCGGAGATGCTGTAGGTGGCTGGATCTGCTATGACCTCATGTTTAAGCTATATCCCAAATAACAGGATAATTGTGGCAGTTGAGGGACCGAGGCTGTTGTAGAGACCAGGCTCTTTGAATTACAGAATCATGAATGATATGTCCTGGCTCTGGGCTCAACTGTAAATAAATGCCAGAGCACACCCTGCTGGATCTGGCTGAATTTGCGATTAGCTCTGGCGGATAAATAAAAGGCGTATTGGCTAACAGAAGTGTTGGAAAGCCACTTTTTCCAAGGACAGCGTATTCCCATTTCTCACATGTTCGTCCGAAACATCAAATGCTTGTGAGCTGATTCGTACTACTGTTTCTTTGTGCACAGTGTTTTGGATGAGTGATGATTCGTCTCCTGTCTCCGAGTTTGCAGAAGAAGTGTTGCAGTGTTGGAAAGATGAGGAACATCCAGATTGGGGGAGTGTGTGTGTGTGTGTGTGTGAAGGGGGGTCTTCGTGTAGTAAAATGTTGACACTGATGATTTTACTGATTTCAGCCAGAGTGCAACCAAACAAGAAACCTGACCTCCTTAATAAACAAATAAAAAAAACAAACAGGGTTCCAGGGGTCAGCAACTTAGAGTGAATGCATTTTCATGCATATAAAATTGAGTTTTTAAATTCTTCACTGCAGTAGGCTGTATAATGGTTCTTTCCATATCAAACTACATCATGAACCAAATAAGTGTTTTGTCCAGTTGACAGGAACATTAAAGTTAATTTACGCATTGATTAAACTCATACTGGTTCATTATGAGATGATGAACCTTCTATCTGTAGCCGTCAGATGTAACATTAGCTGCTGCATGTCTGACAAAAAACAACCTTCCTGTGTAAAGAATACAGTGAAACAAACTTTCCACTACTTATCAATACATGCGAAATTCAGGTCTAAAGCAGGTCTACCTGGTCATTTAGACGCCAACAGCTGTCGTTTTGTTAAACTAGTAAGAGGAGAACTCAACCCCATCCTGGAGAAATGGGAGGTTCCTTAAAACAGAGATGCTCTCCCCTCCATGTTGTCCCTAAACGCCTCACATGCACCGCTGCTGTTAGCTGCATGCTCACGCTACACCTTCTGTAACTCTGTAAACACAAAGCAAATGATGTGTCCTCTCAGGACAAGGTGTCACTGCTTGATTGCAGACGAGCAATGACAGATGTGAACAAGATTAATAAAAAAAAAGGTCCAGGATCTGTTATTTCTTTGAAGCCACATCTTAATTACTGCATTCAGAGCTGAGCGGCTGCTTTTTTCATCTATCTGTGAAAATATAACAGGGAGATAACGCTAGCACCGAGCATTTTGTAATTTGAAGCTCATCATATCAGCATTAGTGTCAAACAGTAGCTTATTCTGTCAGAATCATTCTGACGTTACCCTGGCAGCTCAAGAGGAGACTGAGACCCAACTAGATGATCCTGAAGTTTTCAGTTCCAGTGAACGTATGTAAGTGAAAACAGCATTGACATCAATAAAATGTGAATTTAAGTTAATGACAATTCTTTGAAGTGAATTTGATATAAAACACTGATAAAACATTCCGTTGTTTGCTGTTAATTTCATGATTTGGTAGAATCTTTTTATGACTAAAGTTTCTGTCATGGATTATCACAGAGTTTTAATGTTTTCTGGCACACGAGTGGTGTAAAGTTTCACAGCGTTATTTATCGTCCCGCTTGGATGCAGCAGTCATCCCCTGGAAACGCTGGGTCTCTTTGACCACCGTCCAAACATCCATCACTTGTACAATTTTAAACATTATTTGCAGGGCTTTGCATGAAACACATATTGATCAAAGGAACATGACAAGCAGCTAAATCTTTTCCAGAATAAGTAATCTGGCAGGTGAACCACAGTCATTGGGAGGATCTACTCTGTCCGAAAACTGATAAAATGCTATATGTGGCCTGTCAATTTTGGGATTTACTATTGTCTCTGGCCTGTTGACAAAAACATTTGTTTCTGTTCCTGTTCTCAAGGATCCTGGACGTGTGTTTCATATCCTAGTTGCTGCTTTGGGGCTCTTCATGATTGCGGCCACAAAGGGCTTGCAATCAGCGTAAGGCAAAGATTCCCTTTGCCTTAGAGATACGGCCTTCCCCTGATTTCGATACCATAAGATATCCACTTTTTATTGTGTATGTTGATGTTGGCTGTAAACCTGATTCACCTTGGTTGCTTGTATGTTTTGATATGTAACAGAAATGAATTGTTTTGGCAGAGACCCCTGGAGTCCACCGTGTATCAGTTTTCTCCTTCAACATCAGAACTGGATCAAACTATAATGAATTCAAACTGGATAATTCATCTTAAGCAACAGAAATAGAACATGTCCTATATACATATATACATATATATATATATATACATATATATTGTATACATATACAGTATTTATATGGTTTCTTTTGTGATGCCTTTCCTTTCACATGGTTATATCTTTTCAAAAGTAAAACCTCTTAGTCAATAGTTAATTTAGTGGTGACATTCCTTCCAACACTGTCTAGTTTTTTTTACACGAAAATCTAAACATAGCTGAGTGATTCTTTCTATCTCACGCTGCCTGTTTCCTCAGGAATGCGCTGAAAGACTTTATCCAAATTGTCCTGTGTAGTTTCTGATGGTCAAAGGTCACAGTCATGTTCATCCCTTTCTTGTTGTGAATGTGGTGTCTCAGACATGCCTTAAAGGAATTGCTTGTAATTTGGCACAAATTGTCCCTCTGGGTCGAGGAGGATTTGATTAGATGTTTGTGGTCAAAGGTCAAGTTACCTGTGACATCATATGTCTCCCATTCTTGTCGATGCTATGGCTCAGAACCTCTGCTTGGACTTGTGCATAAACATACCAGACCGTGAGTCTGGACATGCGTTTAAACTAAAGGCCGTTGGTCAGTGGAGACATACTGTACAACTGCAGCGCCGTGATTCTGGTTGTGGCCTGTCAGGAGAAAGTTTACACTGGTTTAGAAAAATAAAGAATCAGTCTTTCCTTGAGCGCCGTCAGATCTGTAGCCACATGTACGGCAGCTACGGTTGTTGACTCGTTATAGGACACTGTTGATTAAAACGAAATATGCTGATAAAGCTTAAATTCATAATTATTCTTTTTTTTTAATCCATCAATTTCGTGACGTTTTCCTGAATCTGGGTTTGATCAATTCAATAAACTGCATCATTAGAAATCACGGTTGAAAATGATGATATAATAATAAATCAGCCTGAGCCAGATTGTCATTATGAGTTTTCCTTCATACTTTACACCATGAAAAAAGCTTATAAATTGCAGCCTATGGTATTAAGAAGGTCGTAAAAAGATTTAACTTCCAGAGCTACTCCGGCAACAATGAAATGTTTCCAAGTGTCAGCAACATGATGTACAGCAACCTCAGAGCTCAGAAAGTGAACTCGAACCTGCTCCATGATCATATACATAAATTAATATCCCGGTTCCTTAGCATGGTCTCAGACCCACTCGACTTGAAGAGGTGCCAGATCTCTCTTTGCTGTCCGGAGTGTTTTAAATGCAGCTGCACGCAGTCACTGACGTTGTGTACTGTTGAGTATTCATTAGCGAGTGGATCAAAGGCAGTGACTCATATTTTCACTACACACCACCACCACCACACGCTCGTCCGCTGTCACGGTCCCGTTCACAATGTTATGGCGTCCATGTGTGAATGAGGTAATTACACCGTGTCATTCACCGTGTCAGTACTGTGTCGCTCATTTGATTCTGATTGCAAACGTTTCCCGGTAGATGTCGGAGTAAAACCCTCGTGCACATATTCACTCGCTCGCCACAGTGCAGAAATAGTTTTCCATGCTGTGCAGTGATTGGCAAAACGCAGAAGAAAGCCAAAGCAGCTGCAACATATCATAACTGTTCTTGTGGAGGTCCCTTATACCTTTTACTGCTTTTGAGGAGTTAGATGATATGGGGGTCTGCTGGGACCTGCAGCAGGGCCTCAATCATAGAGCAATACAAGCAGGGAGACATCCTGTAAGCTTCCTGTAATCTAAAAGTCCGGTGTCTTTCCAGAGGGAAGCGTCATCCTCTAAAGTTTACTATACACTCGTTTCTCAGACGTCTTGGTTTACAGTACGTTTTCTAAAAGCATGTTGGGGATCTGGCTGGTTTAACCGTGTAGACGTCAGCAGGGAGGGCTTTATTGTCTCACTAAAAACATATCTGCTGGTGGATTAGCTGCTGTTGGGATGGAAACTCCATCAACAGTTTCCCATTGGGATTCATGAAGTGCCAGACTTTTTATTTAGATTTTATTTTTATTGAAAAGTAAAGAGTAAAAACGTTTTAAATGAAACGTATTTGGGACTAGATTGTGTATTTGGCAAGCGGAGGTGCAACAACTAGAACAGCGGTTTGTGTTGTGAACCGGCTCAGAAATCCACGTAGCTTAGTAGTGTAGATTTTCATTATATATCTTCATGACAATGACTGCATATATTGAATTAATAATTAATGGGGACAGTCTCAGCTATAGTACCGGCACATTAACATAACATGACATCCTTAAATACACCTGCAGCCTGAGCTGAACATGAATTCAGATTCATTTGTGTCTACATTTAGTTCTTCTCTGTCCATTTCTCTACTCTACTGAGTTTGTGGTGTTTACTGGACCTTATCTGGTATCTTTTGTTTATAATTCTTTTCTAACATAAAAAATATGTAAATTTAACATAAACATAATTTTTGCAGTGGTCTGTATTTGTTTTCCAATAAAATATCTGGTTTTGCAGTGCACCGAAAAGCAGCATCGGTTAGTAGGGGTCACATGATCATGTTCAGGGACTCTCAGCTCTCAGAGAAAAAGTATGGTCTGGTTTAATACAGAAAATGTTAAGTGACTGCAGATACAGTCTGAACCAAAACAAACCAACAGTGTTGCCTTAACGTGACCACAACGGGACTGAACTGCGGCACACTGGTGTGACTTGTCCGCTTTGTGGGCCCACTGTTCAGTTCAGTTCGCCCACCAGCTACAACTGCATCTGTCATTTAAAAAAACATTGTTCTCTCTTTACCATGTGTTTACAGTGAGCCTTGTTTACAGTGAACTGCGCTGAACATTTGTCCCCTGGCTCCAGCAACCACAGTAACCTTTGGTTGCACTGGAGAATAAAATCTGGTGGAACAGATAAAAAAAAAAAGGATAAACAGCAGCTGTCTCACATATCGAGTCGCGGATAGATGGGGCAGAAACACCAACACAAAACATCTACAGTATATCAGTATAACATTCAACATGTCTTAGTTTTAAACCACTTTATTTATCAAGCTGGTCCCAAGATCTGCACTTTAGCGTTAACAAATAAATCTGAGCCGCGATTCTTTTCTGTTGTTGGCTGTTCACAAATATTTGGGCATGTCATTAAGGATGACTGTTCTCACTCGAGGTTGACCGTGAGCTGTCACAGACAGAAAACATTTCCTGAAACCAGACAAACCTTGTTCAGCTCAGCTCATCCTGGAGTCCCTTTAACTGTGGCACGACTGTTCTGCTTGCCCCTTCCATGTCTGGCTAGACACATCCACACAAAGACTTCCCCTCACTCACTTCATCCCCCGAGCTTCATATGTCGCCCATATGGGACAGATTTAACTTGTGACCACAGCTTGTCTCTCTCATCCCGAATCAAGGCTGCAGAAATCAGCCTGCTTTCACGCTTTCCTGGGGCCACACAACAAGCAGGGAAAGCACTGATTCGGCAGCGGATTCTCTCTCTGCACTGCTGACGTTGGATGTAAATCCCCCTCGGGTCGGAGGTCAAGTGTTTTCATCGTCTGTGTGGCTATTATTTTACGTGTCATTATCAGCTGTATAGCATCCTCGATCGGACAGGAAAGGGGTGTTTAAACGCCAGTGAGGAAGTGAAGAGACCTGGATCTCGCATGGCTCGTTGCCCCACAGATGCGGTTTGGGTTGCATCCCTGCCCTCAGGACCTCACACAGGACAGTTCTTGTCCACACAGTAAGTCCTCACCATCTCAAACTGTATAGAAAGCAGCTGCGTTTCATCCTCGCAGCCACCGTTGGCAACAGTGAGTGACCATCCGTGAGCCCGGTGCGTTACCTCACTGTCTGCTCTCAGCAGCTGCTCTGATGTTTGATAAGCTTAGATGTTCTGGGGTTATTCATTATATTCCAGACTTCGCCTCTGACCAGAATCACTCTCATTCTTATATCATATCCTCAGAGAAAAGCCAAAACACATTGGCCTCACTGAAATCTAATCCAAGAGTTGCACATTAGCGTCGATAGAAAGCAGTAAAGCAAAGACTCTACCAGTTTCTAATAGGATCCTCCCTACTATATTTATTAGCTGACACTTAAGTATTACTGCACTTTGCAAGTGTTTAGTACCTCTTGAAGGCTCACACTCTTCTACAAACTAGGCTCCTACTTTCTCACATACATCAAGTTACTTTACAACATGAAGATGTGCAGGGACTCTCAGAATATTTCTGATTAACTTGATGTAATGTGTGTAACGTTGGGGTTTTTTTTCCCCTTCCTGAATATTAACAAGAAATATTTGCAGTGTTGCATAGCAGCCAATGACTTAAAGATACCTGCCAGATTTATCACCATTACTGGTGACCTGGCAAGGTGCTTGGGTTTCTGGGCATAGAAACTCACTCTATGGCCTGCATGGAAAAAAAAAACCCAACTAAATGACGAAGCAGGGTTATTATTTTACAGTCTTCATCGCTAAGATGGGACTTTAAAGTTAAAGTTGTGCCAAAGAGCTGTCAGAGACTCAACTTAACAGTTGATCAAACATCACAGAATCCTTCATCTACCTTTAACTTGGGTTTTCGTCAGACATTACACATAAATAATAACATGTATTGCATTGCATTGATTGACAGCTGGAAAGGCTCAGATTGGTATTAATTCCGCCCATCGGTGTGTCCCTGCCAGCTAAGCCTCTGGTTCTAGTCGGAGGAGAACACGTACAATATGGAAACGGTATCAAACATCTCTATTCCTTCTACTCTTATTTTAACGTATCCAACATATCTTCTGGCTGCAAAACTCATCCCGATGACGACGTAGTCCGGCCTCTGCTTTGAAGTCCCAATATTCACTCACTGTCTGTCTAGTTTTGTTCTCTATCAGCTCATGAGCAACAAAAATATCTCTAATAATCTTCTAAATGCTCTTCCATGTTCAACACACCACTGTGTCTGCCTTCAGCTTGGGCCTCAGCTGACAGTGAGGTTTTAAAGCTTTACCTTCTCTGGCTGCCAGCTACAGACAGATAAAAAGGGAAAACAACATTTCAATTGTAGATTTGGCAAATAATTGATGTGGAACCTAATCTAAACTTTAATGCAGGGGTGGCCAATTCTGGTCTTTATTTGCCACTGTCCTGCTTGCTTTTTTCAGCTGTCCCTGTCCTAACTGTCGATGATCACCTGGCTCAAGTGTGTTCAGTCATTTCAGGGATGGTTGGAAAACAAGTTAAACAGTGGCTCTCGAGGTCCAGGATGCACATACCATACAAAAAAAATCAAGATGGCCATGGAAAACACTGGAAATCCTGCAAGAGCTGGAACAGCCATATCGGCTCCAAATTATGAATGCACTGATTGATCATTGGCTTGAAATACAAAGAGGAAAGAAAAGTACTCATTTTTTTACTTTAAATAAGAAAACATCCATTGTTAAAAAAATGACTCTTTTATAGTAAGGTCATCGTTGGCGTGAAATTAAAACCAATTAGACGAACTGTAACGTGTCTGTAAATCAAACTCGCGCTTCAAAAATGCAAACTTCTCATTGGCGAGATCTGTAGGAACACGCTTAGGGAAATAGTTGCCAGTGTGCCAAAGTGAATGAATTGTATTTTGGAATGAAGTGCTTCATTTGTAAGCAGAGGAACTGGAGTAGCCAAAACAAATTAGAATTGACTATGGGAAAGGGAGGCCACAGAGGGAACTGTGCAGGTACGCTGTCTTCACGAGTCATCTACACATTCATGGCTCTTATGAGGATATTTCCTGCCAGAGCTCGGTGGACTCCAATGTTACATGTGGAGGCTCTTTAGATTGGCAGCGCCGGTATCAGTTCAAAAATCATCATTATCGGCAATATACCGACATCTTGCTAAGTGATGCTGATTGATGGCAACTTCCCCAAAATTATTGGGAGGTCACGGTTCTCTGTGTTATTTCCATTCATTTTGCACAAATTTAGAAAAAGAAAAAAAAAATCCACGACCACGAACCTCGGTGTGACTCGACTCTTACACCAGGTCTGCACAGCAGCCAAGGAGCCATTTGAGTTTCGTGTGGTCAACTCAAGTGACCCGGTGTGACCGCAGGGGCAGAGACCTTGACAAAAACCACTAAACAAGAGCTATACATCAGTCTCCACAGCGGGAGTGGTGTTAACCTCGGGAATCTGGGGACCTGTGAGGTTCAAAGAATACAGGCCTTGAGTTATTTGTTTAGGATTAAACTGCACTGAAGTGGACCCTCTACGTTACTGGAGCCATAGCTCAACCATGCCCCTCTTCCTGGAGGGGTCAAGGGTCACCGTTGCTGTAGAGACTGCACAACGCTAGAGGGGAAGGGGGTGATTTTAAAGCTGCTGCAGCCAGAAAGGTGGATTATTTACCATATTACGACTTAATTTTTTGTCTGCTCTTGATAAACGGTTTAGTAGCATTTGAATTATGATCTACTGCTCTACTCTATGAATTACAAAACCACAAAACCAGACTTCTTTACGATGCAGAGAAGCCCTTTGTTGTTTTTACATAGGTTATCCTAGGAGGCCTCCTGCCCCATAAAGGTCCTGAAACCACATACACTATAAACTATTCACAGAGCTGTAAGGAATCTCTGAAAAAGACTTTCCTCTGTATTAGAGTAAGATATGAGTGCATTTTTTTTGTCAACATGAGATATTCGATATAAGCTTTATTTTGTTCTGTTCACTTGTCAATCGTCCTAAGTTCAGAACAGTGGTTCTAGGCCTGCTACCACGGCCTGCTCCTGAAGGCTGAACTATGCTTCTGCGTGCTGCATGCATGTGAACACAGATTACTTTTGTTCTGAGGTTGACCTTATTGTTCACCGTAGCTGTTCAGCCCTGAGCTTTGCTTGTTCATAGAAAGGAGACGAGAAGATATTGCTATTAATTTGCTAATGACAGTCTGGGTGGTGTGCAGATGGAGAATCTGGTGTCGGCTCCTCCTGAAAACTTGTCTGACCACAGAACACATTTCCACTGTCTTTCGGTTCATCCGTCTTGGCAGTGTTTCTGATCAGAGTTGATGTATGACTTCCTCCTCACACGATAGAGTTTCAGGTTGCATTTCTGGATGCAGTGGCAGACTGTGTTAAGTGGTGATGGTTTTCCAAAGTACTCCCCAGCCCATGTGGCTATATTCATCACGGTACTGTGACAGTTTCTCATGCAATGCCACCTGAGGGCTCGAAGGTCACACACGTTCAACAGAGATTTCCTCTCTTGGCCTTTACACGCTGACATTTTCCCAGAGACCCTGAAGCTTTTCACAATATTATCTACCAAAGATGGTGAAAGACCTGAATCTTACACTGAAAAACTATTGTTTCGGCATGAGGTTGTGAGGTATGGCACATCTTTGCTTGCAATAACTAAACCTTTGGTGGCTGCTCCTTTTATTCCCAATCCTTATCCCCTCGACTGGTACCAATTAAGTCCCAACTTTAAGTCTGGGGGTCCAATGTAGGAGGGACGGGGGTATTTGTTCAAGTGTCTGCAATGCAACATGTGATGAGGGGATGTGAATAAGCTTTTCAAGGAAATAAAGAATCACAAGCCCAAAAAAGTTAGAACAAGACAAGGATCTGTTGGTGTTGTCAGTCACCTACGGGGCCAACGTTTAAGGTGTCTGGTTTCTTTGCAATAATCAAAAACATACTGATCTAATTATCATAATGTCAGCTTATAGGTTCTCCTTAGATCAACTACCACCCAAATGCTTCAGCCACTGTGGACCTGTTTTTCTTAGCCAATCAATTTCCTAGGCGGCAGCCCGGGATTACCTCCTAGGCTGATCTAACCCTCCTGTAACAGATAGCGAACGCTGTCCGTGTCGTGCTTATTTTGACATCCTCCTGCGTATTTAGGTCTGTTTGTTGATCTTGGTTTGTTTCTCTTTTCAAGCTTGAACCAGTTTTGTCTGCTTTGTCTGGCCAAGTCTTTACACCGGCTGGACTCAGGACTGTATTGCGACCCAGAATATACAAGTGCCACAAGTCCGAGGGCCAGTGAGAGGCTCGGGGCAGCGGTGTTAGACCACACAGCTGTCAAACCCGTCTCACTGTGCAACTTGAGAAAATTCTGTGAATGCATTAAGGTCAGTGCTGCGGTGACACTGGCTTCTCTCTGTTTAACTTTCGCTCTGCAAAGCGAAGGGGAAATAGAGGAAGACCATCCATGCTGTGTATTTTTGCAGGAAGTTCCATCAGAAATGGAAGGATCACAGAACCCCGATTCACAACCACAAGGGCCTGTTTAACTAAATAAATGCAAAAGATGTCGATTCCTAGGAGAGAAGAAAGACTGCTGGTGAATAACTTCCTGAGCAGAGGAAAAAAAAGAGTTAAGATAATCCATAGATCTTGGACATGTCAGGATACTTATTAATAACACCCCAAAACATAAGAATTGCAGAAGAATGTGCTGTTTTATGAAAATGGCTGTGTGCTTGATTTTAGTGCTGGAAAGCTTCTGTATGAAGTGAGAGTAACAACTGACCACTTTGTTCTCCTTCCATGATGACGGACTAACGCAGTTTAATGACGCGTGGACAAACTGAGAAAGTGAAGAGTGAAATCAAAGTTATGAACTGCCTGAGTGGGATTTCTATGAGCAGACATAAATATCTCTAAAAGAAATGTGTTTCACTAAACGGTGTTCGAAAGAGGGTCAGACCTACTTTTTTTACACCCCATTGTAAGTTTGAGCGGAGAAGAATTAGAACATGTGCAGACATACTGCTTGTCTGTTTTGCTGCACTAATTGTTTCCATACTCTTGGCTGCCTGTTTAATAATGACCAGTGCTGTTTATTGCATGCTTTAGAGACAACAGAGAATATTGTTTAATATTATTTCCTGCTAAGGGAAGCAGCAGCTGTTGGTCTGCATTCACAGTCTGCGTTTTTTTCCATTAGGGGAACAGTGGTTGCAGGCTGGACAATCTTTACCACACTATCACGGATAAAGAAAGGACAAGGCTGGCGACGTCAGCATTTCTTTGCTGTGAATGAATCTCATTGATACATCAAAACTAACAAGTCCCTCCTGTCGAGACAAAACGTGATCTAACCTGTTCTCTGTGTCATATTTAAAGGATGAATGCCACACTACTGCTACCATCTGTTTGAGTGCCGATATACAGTTACAGCGATTCTACAAAGCTGTGTTTTCTCTGTACACACTCCAGTCCTCGCCGGCGGTCTCAGATTTACACTCTCCAGAGTTCGTTTTGAAAGAGCTCAGTTTTAGGGGATAGAGGGCTAAAACGCTCAGGGAACAGTTTATTTATGGATTTCCCCACTGTAGGTGTAGTCATGAGACTCACAGTCTATCACACCTATGTGCAATTTATTAACACGACTGCAGGTCCTTCTATTGTGGCAGGAACCCAGAGTGCTTTGGGGAGACTCGCGAGAACACACACGTTAGCTCCATGTTGATGAGCATCTGTGTTTGCTGAGGAACTGAGTCTGCGGAGCTTGGTCCGTCGTTCAGCATATTCTCTCTCTTCTACATTTGCGGTGCTACGTACAGGATTTGTTCTGCTAAAGTCACCTTTAATACTCTGAAGCTTTACCTCAATGTTTGTTTCCATATTTAACCCTGTGTTCTAAAATGATGTAATATAATCATGGGGAAAATAATTGCAACCAGATTACGTTTTCTGTTAAACTAATAATCACATGTTCACAATTAATGCTAATAGGAAGAAGAATACATACTTACATGTTCTAGCTCAGGAACTCAGCTGGGAATTGATCCTGCTATCGCAGCATCCCAGCCCTCTGCCTTAACTGCTGAGCTACCGAGTCACAAATAGGTCAATGAAATGACAACAACATCCTGTTTTCTCCTCCACAAAAATACCCAGCGTTGCAGTTGTAGCTGAATCACTCAATCAAAAATGACTGTTCCACACAACATGATAACAAAGTTATGACAGTTGCAGCTTAGTTGTATGAGAGTGTAACTGTTAGGCGACATTGTGTATAAACACAACTAAACACAACACTGTGATGTAAAGAGGAAGCACGCAAAATACATAAATCACTCGCTAGAAGCAGAAGAACAATCAAGTGCTCCATTGTTGTCTAAAAGCTATTTAAAATCTATTAATGAGTCACTGCGTCTGCTGCACTCAGTCAAACACTCATTTACGCCGTCCCGTTCCCAGAAATCCTCAGCGGTGCATCAAATGTTTGATAATCTGCAGAAAACAGTCAGACAAATGCACCGTTTCATCCTATTCAGCACTAACTTTATCACCAAGCTGTATAAGAAAAGCCTTCAGTACAGCATTTGTGACATTTCCATCTTCAGTGGGAACGGATGGATGGATGAGTCCAACAGATCAAAATGATAAATGTCAAAAGCATCAAGGCTTGGCCAATGCCGGCTTTAGGTGGCGCTGTGACAGGCCCGTTATCCTTTAAGCTGTCCTCTTGACAAGAAGGAAGCAGCAGAAACTCAGCAAATATGCATTTGAAAGTGGAAGTTACACAATGTCTATAGTTCAACCTCTGCCAGTAGTTTTTGTTCTCACTTCACCCTGCAGTGCTCTTCGCTGGTCTTACAAAGATACCACATGTTTGTGCGTGCCAGAAAAACCTCAAGAACCAGAATTTGATTTGCCACACCCATCAAGTGTCACAGGGAAGAAACGTTGTTTGCATTCATGGAAAATCCCTGAGCTCTCATCTGTTTCTTTTTTTCTTTCACATCAAACCTGCTGAAACATGGGATACTATCTGACAGCTTTTCTCTTACGGCGTGCTCCACATGAGCTCATTTTGTTAGGAACCTTCCAGGTTGCAATTTATTTGATAATGATGGAGAAATTCATCTGTTCTGCTGTTCCAAGAGTTATAAAAGATTTGGAACATTTTCTAGTGGTTTCACACATTGCATGTGGAAAATAGAGGGATGGCGAGGGCCACCCTGGATGAATTTGCCTTCTTTTCCACTATTCTCACTCTCTCTTACTGTAGTTCACCTCGCCCGGCACGAGAGTCAACACTTCTCTGCCCAGAAAACAGAGCAGGCATGTTCGCCACCCCAGCAATTATACTCACTGCTAGTTTTACAGCGCAGCTGAATTAGCCTTTTGATTAGCTATAGCACTGTTTTTCTCATTATTTCTCTTGGCTCTGTTCGTTTCATTGTTTCCGGACTCATGCTTTTGTCCACAGAGGCTTCTATATAACTGCTTTTGCAATTACGTCACCTAAGGAGGATTTTTTTGAATTACACACTATTCAGAAATGTTCAATCTAGGAAGCACTGTCAGCCTTCTTTATGTGTCACGGGACAAGTAGCAAGACATGGGTTTGAAAGAACTTAAAAAGACCTCGTATCATAAGATGATATCCATCAGCTACTTTTAGTGGGTTGGGTATTTTAGTGGTTAGCACTGTCGACTGGGTTCGAGTCAGCCGGGTGATTTTCTGTGTGCAGTTCGAAGGATCTTCCACTGCCTATGTGGGTTTTATCTGCCCCTTTCCCACACTGATCTTAAATTGTTCACTGGTCTAAAATATAGATGCTATAACAATACTGCTACTGTCCCAAACCTATTTTGACACAATTTTAATAAACAGTGAGACATTATAGTAGTGAACTGTTAATCAAAGAGAACAATCATAACTTGTTGGTTATTAGACTAAAAGAGGTATGGCTGAACCTTATTTGTAAGTCCCTTTGGATAGTCCCTTTCTGCTACATGGAAATGGAATTGGTAGCTAATACGATAGCTACTTTATAAGCTAACTACTTTGCAAACATCTGGCAGCCAGCTGCAATCACTTCACATCTTCCCAGAGGAACAAGTTTTTAGTCCACTCTACCGTATGTCTGTGCATATTGTGGAACGTCAATAACACCCACACACTCAGGAAAGTGTGAAAAAGTGCATCACCGCCACATAATCAGAAAAGTGTTGCAATAATCTACAATATTACTTACATTAGTCTTCCAGTTAATTACTGCCATGAAGACAGCGTACTGATCTATAATCATTTAAAATGATTCTAACTGCTTGTTTTATTTCAGAACTGCTGAGGGACTGCAGTTTATATTGACTATTGCAGATGGCCTTTTACAATTAAAATAAGATGTAATGCATGTAAATCCTGCTTAATGTACACTGGCTAATGGCTCAGTGATGTTTACCATTCACCATGAAGCAATGTCCGATTCAGTAGCAAAGCAGTCACCGCGTCTGAATTTTAGAAATATGAGTGGGAGCTATGAAGTCTCTTCTTAATTTTCTGTTAGTGAGAAGTTTTTTCTCCTTCTACAGTGGTCATTTGACACAGCTTATTTTTCTGCTCAGTACAAGCAGTCTGGAAAAGTAAATCACATCAGTGCCTGTCAGCCAATATATATAAGACCAATCAACCGATATGTGTTGGAACAGCAACTGTAAAAGCTTCCATCCAGCCTCCCTGGTCGTACTCTGAATCACCATTGTGTTATAGCAATCAGCGATCAAAAGTAGCGAAATGCAAACCTGTTTATTTGAAAATGACACATTATCTACTGTATATCATTTAAGTGCAATCACTCGCGTATCCTCCTCTAACCTGGTGCTGCCCGGAATTCTAGTATTTACTCATCTTGAAAGCATACTTCAGGAAGTGGAACGTTATTTTTCAAGTTCTCCCTCTGTTGAGTATTACAAATGTATTTCCACCATCAATATATTAAGTTGGTCTGGAAGAAAGTGGCCAAGTTAATGTAATGTAGTACACAGTGATGTCTTAAAGAGTACAAGTTTAGCTGATCCATGAGATTCACCAACCCCTGTGTGTTAACTCAAAAGTACAGGAGGATGCCAAGTTACTAATATTAATAATTTACTCTTAACACTGGTAAACATGGTATTCTGAGTACGTTAGCATGTGGTAAACATCAGTCCCGTATGCTAACATAGGTAGTCTGCGTACGTTAGCATAAATATGTTAGCGTCCAGATCCAAGCTGCTCAGATGACTTTAAACTCTTATTGATTAGGACTGTTTTATATATATTTTGCAATTATTTGTTTGAGTCTCGAGTCCAGTTAAGTTTGTTTATAACTCTAACCCAAAACTGTTTGCTTCACATCCGCTTTGATTTTATTTCTTATACAGCACAACATTAGAGCAACAAATGCTACAGCTACTTTTTCGTTTATTTTTCCCACGTACTTCCGTGAGTTCCTGGACTGTTTAAAATCGAACTCGTTAAAGCTGAGCATGAGGGGCAGAGGGCAGGACTTTCATTCTCTGATTTAGTACCTCAGTCTAGGCCTTGGCCGTCGAGCTTACTCCACTGGAAGCTCAGTGTCGCACTAAAGGGCAAGAGTAGATGAGTTTGCTTGCGGATTTGGCTTCGTGACCATTCAGCCACATACCCTCATTTCTAACCTTGACATCCACTTCATGCTTCAACTGAAGTACAGTGAATTTCGACTTTGAAGCATTACCAGCTCTCTGGACTCCAGTTATAAAGGAAAAACTTTTAGAAGTTGTGATCTAAGATCATTTCTTGGCTTCTGTAGCCATAATCAGCATGGTGTCGGCTTGTGACCCAAGTGCTGATCCCAGAGCAGATTGAAGACAGGTTCTGGACTTGCTTCTTGCAGAGGTCACATCATATTTTGGGAATGCAGCCACCTTTAAGTCCACTTCAATCCATGTTACATCAAAGCTGCAAGTCCCCCCTCTCACCAGTGCACAATATGCTACAGTACACACTGGCCTCCATTCAACCCCCGCTAATTACCTCGAAGGCTTAGTGGAGATGGTCTGTTGTCTGAAAACACTTGTTTCTTTAGTAACTGTGCAAATCGTTTGTTGTATGTTAAAATAAACAATGCTGAATTCCTTCAGTAATGTACAACTACAGATTGTAGATTAGATTGTGGGGATTGCATTGTACACTCATGCATTGGTAATCAGATTGGAGATTGGAGTGCGGTTTTAGCTGAACTGCTACTCTTAGAGTTTCTACAGCACAGCAGTGGAGTTTTAAGCATGGAAAGCGACTGTACCATTTTTTGCCGTGTGAACAACGCGGATGCCTTTAAAAAAACAGCACTTTAGCTGTGTACATATTCCTCCACACTCCCAAACCCTCAACTCTCAGCTCCACATCCAGACACCTCTTCCTCTCTTTTACAACCAGACATTCTCCAACCTGTCTGGGGTCTAGAAGTCAACCACCCCCCCTTGACACCAATCCATACGGGTTAATTGACAATGAAAATACCTGGAGGTAAAACAGCTGTTTATTAAGTCAAGATTTAAACCTTTCCATATAGGATTATTAAAATAAATTCTGAGCATGCCACAAAGAAAATACCTTAGCCTGCAGATGAATAGATATTCTTTCTTCTTCTCAAATGCACTGTTTTTCTTTGGGGAGCTGGCGGTCTCGAAGTGCTTTGGACCTCAACTCTTAAAAAGCACTGTGCAGCAAATAGTATTAAAATGTGTGCCTTATGTTTTGCTACTGAGTTAAGGCTTCGGGCTGGCACACAGTGTGCATCGGTGGCATTAACCTCGTCTGCTTCACGGTGACATGTGGGGCACTTTTCTTGGCCACAGCGATGACAAACTGCATTCGAGCACTTGCTGTTCTCTTACAGTCACTGAGGAGCGTTTGGTCGCCAGGAAACATTAGAGCAGATTTATGTCACTGTGGCTCAGTTTGTTGTCCTATGCTGTAAATGTCATCCTTTTGCACTGACTGAAGCTTCATCTTGTGCATTACCACTGTTAAGATGGATCTAATTAACTAACCGAACGTGAAATTGAGCCACACACACACACACACATATGTAACACACGTAGAAACACAGCAGGACACACGTTATATTCACTGCTACAAATCGACGTCCAAACCCTAAACATGTATGTCATATTTCTTCGAGTCTGACGTCAAGATGTTAAAGAAGAAGTCGATATTAAAGAGGTCATGGAACAGTTTGCAGGTCTTTATTTGCATAACAATCCTGCAGATGCATGCTTTACTCACAGCTGCCTGTTTTGACAGTGTTGAATCAGTTGTTTTGACAGCGGCTAAACTTTTCAACCATCCAGCTCTTTTTCCATTTTCTAATGTGTTTGGATCATCTGCTCATCAAACTGCAGTGGCGCCAACGTCCTCTTCTGCTGTTTCTTAAATTATTTTCAGTTGTACTGAATGACTGAGTGTGTTGGCAGCTCCACAACCTGAAAGTACACACAACAGTTTGAAGGTTTTCTCTGATTGTTTGCACTAACAATAAGGGGATAAAGGGGATTACCGACATGGCGAGTTTAGTTTATACATCAATGTTAATCAAAGTAACATTAGTTTTATGGGATAAAGCTTGAAACCCTTTACTCCATTAATACCATTTTCTCCCGCCTCAAGCTTTTAGCCATTTATTGCAGCAGTATCCATTTTAGTCTGAGACAAACTTTAGCTCTTGTGATGATTTGCTGAGAAACTAGTCCATGCTTTTGTAACTTCTAGGCTGGACTACTGTAACTCATTACTGATAGGATGTCCCCATAACTCCAGTTAATCCAGAATGCTGCAGCCAGAGTTCTGACTGAACAAGAGAGATCATATTTCTCCTCCGTTCGCTTCTCGTCATTGGCTCCCTGTTAAATCTAGAATAGAGTTTAAAATCCTTCTCCTAACCTTGCTATGTAAAGTGCCCTGACATGACCTTTGTTATGATCTGGCACTATACAAATAAAGATGAATTGAATTTGGAACAAGTCCGATCAAAATTTATTTAAACTGACGTCACAAACGCCACCAGGTGCGACCCGAAGTACACTGAGCAAGCACGAACATAAACACGTCGTCGCGTTGGCGGCAATGGTCTTGACGTCTGACTTAAGTTCAGTAAAAACGTTGCTGTGTAGCTTTAAAAATGGCAGCTGTGCACAACGCTCGTCGCATGACAAATATGACTTCTGAACCCATCTGAAATGTGAATCGTGACATAAAAATAATTTTTATAAACACAGAAAGATCTTCCTAAAGTTATTTCTAACTTTACTGCATGAACATACTGCAGCTGCTTCTCGTTGCTCTATAATTCAGTTTTTGCTCACTGTGATGGATTATATATCGCAATCAAGCAATGAAGAGTGAAAATTTATACCGCTTCATTTTACAGGTCCATCATTTCCTAATAATTCCTTGAAAGTTTCCTGGAAGGAACGAACCATGTAGTTTGGGCCTAATTACAGGGGAAAATGGAAACAAAGCTCTGAGACTGTTATTTCAGTTTGTTTATTTCATTGTCCTGTTTTTTTTATTGATTCGTTTTGATGAAAAAATTTACTCTCCTCAAACCCCAGTGTGCATTCAGTACTCATTAGTTTCTTTTTTGGAAACTTCTTTTATTTTTTGATTTTGTTCTTGTTTTTAGACACATATTCTACGTATGCAGTGCTGGGAAAAAAATATTCAACCCCTTCCTTGGTTCTCTTACTAAACTGTGTCAGATCTTCCATTAAAACTTATAAAATATAAGAAATGAAACAAAGGCAAACCCAGCATTTAATACAAGAGCCAGAAGGTGATGTACATCTTAAGTCACATGTGAAAAAGACATCGGGTTAAAAAGTAAAGATCAACTTGCTTCGCTGCTTGGGATCATTGTAAAGTTTCCCCTTCAGGGTTCTCTGGTGGAGAGCCGAGTTCAGACGAGCCTCAATGTTCTGCTGGGTTAGTAGCGGTTTTCTCCTCCCTACTCTAACCCTAACCCACGAAAGCCATTTCTTCCCACCTTTTTGTGGGTCTTTCCAGACGATTTGGCTTTCAAGTGGATTTAACCTGAAAATGTATGTACAGTACATATCCAGTACAGTTTCATATTCTCATTTTAAATTAAAAACACAGACACACTGAGGAACACCGGTGACCTAAACGTTAGAGCAGTGAGATTGTAACCACCAAGGATGCTGGTCCGACCCTCAGACGGGCGCCTGTGCCTCCCTCGTCCGTCCCAGACGCAGTGGAGCACCAGTCTGACTTGTAAAAGAAACACCACACTGAAGGCCTTTCACCCTCTCAGAATTTAGATGATGCTGCTGAATGTTGTATTGCGGTTATATATCACTCGCAAGGACTGAAGAAGAGAATGTTTTTTTACTTTCGTACTCAGTTTTGTCCAGTATAGATCAGCAGAGCCAAGCGGTAAGAAATACAACTACTGTGACACTGACACGTGTATCTTCAACTTTATGGCTTTTAGCTGATCTCACTCTTCATTTTTCTCAGATTTAGAGAGCTTGCTGTGTTTCTGGCACTCCTGACGACACGCCGTCGTGAAAATGTGGATGAAACCTGATGTCTGGTCCTGTCTACACTCTGAAAAGGCCTCAGGAGTTAGAAAGTGAGGTTTTCTTTGGTCAGCGAGTCCCCGACTGTGAATCCCTGAAAAGAAGTTCAGACGGGCAGCTTAAAGAAAGTGCCATCTTACATCTGCCTCATCTCACGTCACTCTCGTATTCTTCTCCGTCCTTCATTCTTTTGTAATGTGGTTGCCATTCATTTCTCTGGATCGTCTTTTCCATTCCCAGACAGCTGGAGCGAGTTACCGTCTGCCTGGCGATCGGGCCAGTGGGAGAGACACAGATGGTTCAATTCTCATGTCACCCTGTCTGCTTGGCAGAGACGTCAGGGAGCAAGTGGAGAGGGATTTACTCACACACAGGGAACGTACACAGTATATACATGTGCATACAAATAGCAGTCACGCATGTATGTGTGGAAGAATTTCACACACATTTTTTCCATTTGCGTTGTAGGTTTTTACTCGACACTCTTGTCTAGAGACACTTAAAACAGAGCAGCTGTAGAATGAGCTTCAGTTCAAGTGACCAAAATAGGGAATGCAGGAGAAAAGAAAAGCAACGGCATATTGCAAAGATCATGTAGGGTATCCTGAATAAACAAGAGTGTAAACATTGTGCACTGTGTTTCCTCTGACAAATCTGTTGTTGTAAAGGTGGAAAAGCCACAGAAACAACATTTAGACAGGCATGGGCTACCAAAAATGAAAGTAGGCGCGTAGGGAGATGGAATAACATTATAAGAGTGCTGTTTCTGTGTAAATTAAATTCAGCTCATTTTGGGTTAAGAGTTTGGAATTTTGTACATCGTTCCTATAACGTCAAGGAGTGATGCCCCTTGTGCAGAGCTTTAGCTTTAGCATCGGTACTGTGGCGCCGTGGGATGAGGGATCCTCTGACGCACCTACGTTGGTTCAGCTAGACCTCTGTGGAAATGGTTACTTGAGGTTATGTTGAGTGGAAGTTGACCCAAACTGATGGTTTCAGCTTTCTCTCATTGTTTTGTGCGATAGCGCCCCTAGTGGCAACAATCAGACCTCAGCTTTGTCTTGCGTCACTGAGCTTGGAACGTGATTCCTCAGTCACGTTCACTTTGGTTCCTTCGGACACAGTGATGCATAAAACAGATTTGCAGACCTTGGCCTAATAGATTAAAGTTAGAAATTCTGTACTGACATTTCAGTTACTGATCCCAGTACACGTTGGTACATTTGTAGATCTACTGGTTTGTTCATTTACTTGCAGGCTCACAGAGGGTTGACATTAGTTTCGTCATCATAAGGGGGAGAAACGAGAGGCAGTCGTACGCTAACATGCAGGAGTCACCACTGAGAGAGTGTAACATCCCTTCTTAAGGAAGAGGTCGCTGTAAATACAAAGGTGGGGGTGTGTGTTACTTTTGCTGCTGAGTAATTAGAGATGCAATTAGTTGTAATTAATCATTGTCAACATTTTTCAAGTAGCACGTGCAACACAGATGAGAAACTGAACTGATCAGTATGGCATTTAGCAGGTGGCATTATTTGAACTTCCTGTTGAGTGCTGTATTTAGAGTTTGGTAAACATGCTGCCCGTCGAGACCAACTGCAAACAGCCCAATGTGCTTGAAATGGCAGCTGATGTGATTTAAACACTGCTTTCAATCAGAATGCAATTAATCATATCAAACCATGCTTTTATATGGGCTGACAAAAGACTGCGGCTAATGGTTATTTTTACTATCTGCGAATCAAGAGACTATTGTTTCAATTATCCGAGCAATCATTTAATCAAAGCTAAAAAGGGAAAAGAAAAAAACGGTTTGTCCAGAAATTCTCTCCAGAACTTCTGATAATTTGAAACAGAGAAAAACAACAAATCCACCAGCATGAGACGCTGGAATCACCAAATGTTTTGTGTTTCCTGATGACAAATGACTGAAACGATTCTGAAAACTGTTCAATTCATTTCCTATCAATTGACCGTTGGATTAATCAACTGACAAACCTGGGGATACTCTCCCCCGCGTCCCACTCAAGCCGCTCTCTGACGCGCGTCTTCAGAAAATGAAGCATTTTAATTCTGGAGTAGCTCAGCTTGAATCATTTTTAGCTCAACGTTTTAAAGTGTGTTGTCAGACCTGAGTTTGGCTGAAGGCCAGGCTGCATTCCTGCAGTGCACAGCTCGATCATCGTGCTCATCGAGGTCCCTCTGCTCCTGGGTTGGGGGGGCGGAGGAGGGACTACTGTTTCTGTGCGGGTGCTAACTTTGCAGGAACAGTAGATGGGGGGTATTTGTAGCAAGAAGACCCCGCTGACAGCTGCAGACAGGTGGGAACCCCTACAATAATATTACACAAGAGTTAAGGGAATGTATGTTTGTGATTAAGTGCGTACATGTACGTGTACAGAACATGCTCTGCACGCATGTGTAATCCGTGTCAGACTGAATGCATCTGTTCATATATCAGCTGATGTGTAGAATGATGTGCCACCAACCTAACATGCTGATATCAGGGAGGAAATCTGCTGATATATTTGAAGTTTCTTTTTTATTTAGTTTCACTTACTTGAGAATTCAGTTTTGGATTTTCCGAGCATTTGCCAGAATTCGAAACGCATCGTCTATTTGCCAGATTGAAAGTTTACCCAGTTAAATGTAAATCTAAAACATGAAGTGTACTGTTTGAAAACACAGATTGTCTTCCCACATCAATAGAAAAACATCTGAAATGTGATATTTCCTTGTCTTGTAAACTGTTTCCACAAATATGTCACAAACGGTTTTATTGTCTGTGGAAAACAGATGTAAAAATAGCTGCAGGATCCGTCTGTACACACAAAAGTGAGAAGAATTTGAATCAGAATTAGGCTTTAAATTAGCAGCTCAGACAACAAGACCCGTGAATGAATCCTTTAAATAAGCATACAGGTGTTGTTGCTAGTCCCCCTCTAAAAAGGGCTGAAGCCTAAAAATGATTTCATTCGTCTGAACCTCACTGGAGGGTTTTAATATCTCATGTTGGTTTTAGAACTGTGAGACATTCCCACAGTGATGCGAGTCAAATTCTACTTGAAACATGGATTTTTTCAGCATTAAATATGTCAAATCCAAAGATAATAAATGACATATAACCCTATCTATCTATTTAAAAACCATAGCAGTCTTCACAGGTTCCTGCCAGTCAAACCGTGACACATGCTGAAGAATCTTCACCTGTGCACTGAGTTCATCTTTTCCTCTCACCCTGTCATAGCCAAGTTATTTGCCTGGTTGCTCAGACGCAACATGCTGCAGCACTAATGAGTCTGTGCGCTGAAGGGAAAACGTCACATGCAGGAGAAGCTTATAACTCAATCATGAGTCATATTAACTGAGGTGAAGAGTGAAAAGCATCCCTCAAAAGTGGCTCTTTTGTTATCCGCGACTCTGAATCTGCTTTACAAATGTGTGCAGGACATCTATGGCAGAGCTGTCCCTCGCTGGGTTTTTTTTTATGAAGAGATGAAAGAATACCAGGGAGGTTATCTCCGACTCAGCTGACATTCCAAGTCAGAGGATGGTGTTGACTGCAGCCCACTAATTGAAGACACATTTGGGAGATGCCTCACTGTTTGCCAAACGCGCTTGCAACTGCCCCGGCAAAACTGGAGCAAGAGGGACCTCCAGTGGCGGCGTTAGTCATGGAGAAACACTTGTTTCTGGTATAAAAATACACGTGAAATATGATGCAGGACAAAGGCTTACGAATGACGGGACTTCCCCAGAATTCAACACCTCCTGAAGGCATAGAGTAAGTTTTCTTACTGAAATAAGTGTTCTACTTTAAGATTAGATGCACATATAGACAACTGCATGACACCAAACCAAAAGTCTGCTCTACACTACTTTCACGCTCAACAGGAATAATGGCTACAACTTGAGATATGTGTTTTTTTACTGTCATTGTAAATGTGCCAAATTCACTTTTGTCGGTTTCTCGTTGTAAAATTAGACGTATACACAACTATCGCAGACAGATTCTGGATTCATAAAGTGCATCTATTTTCTATCGGTTATAGTTAGAGATTTATAGGAGATAATGAGAGTTTAGGTTCCTCTGAATCTACAAATATCTGCATTATCTGCAACAATTCAGATTTTGCTTTGATTCCCTAAAAACCATTCTGACTGCTGAGTCGCGTGTTTCTGCACAAATACCTTCCTACCTCGGTTTCATGTCTTGTTTAGAGCTGATGCCCGACATAATACACAGCAGTAGCTCGGCTGTTGCTTAAATGGCTAAAGAGAACCCCCCCTCCTTCCTTCCTTCCTTCCTTCCTCACATCCTATTCTTCCTTCACAGGTCTCTCACACCTTGTCTTTTTACATGCCAAAAGTGAAGCTGGCTGCACGACAAAGAAAACAGCGGTGGAGACAACCCTCTGAAACAGTCCCGCCCCTGCTCACAAAAGGCATTTAAGGTATGAGAGAAACAGATTGCAGATGTTTGCAAAAAGGAAATGTTTACAACCGGGTTCACCTTGTACATCAAATTGGTGCCAGCAGCGTGATCTCATTTCTTCCTGTTGTTAGATTGAAAGAGAAAATCATCTGTTCAACGAAAGGTTTAACATCATCTTTTAAGGGTTATCAAATCAATAAGAGAAATTTCATTTAATAACCTTTCTGTCGCCGTGCCTCCACCTGCTGTACATCATGGGTTCATGAATGAGATCATGAAAAGTCCATTTGCTGTAATAACTGAAAATGAAATGTAGGTAACTGTCGCCTCCATCCATCTGGTCGGCAGGACATCGTGGAAATCTCCTTCAGGGCAATTTATCACAATTTAGCAACAACACTGGCAATATTGGCAGCGTAATAACGATGACATACAGCTGCACAGTATCAGTCAAAGCGACTTGCCAGTGTAAACACTCCGTAGAGTGGAGAGAGCATTTCTTAACATAAAACACATCTGTCGTCCAGAACGTTGACATTACGCTTCGTACGACAGCGGAGGGAGGCTTTTACTCCCATCCAGCCGAAGCTGGAACGACCCCGTCGCTGTGCTTCACCTGTGCACTCTGTGATCCGAAGGCTTTAGTAGACGTCTGGGGCCCGGCGCTGCCGCCACAGACACATGGTCACCTTTCAGTCGGCGCATGCCAGCTGGGGGTCAGTGGCGTGTCAACATCTTGCCTCTGACAAACAAGAAGACACACACACACACACACACACACACACACAGACAAACTCACACACACGCGTTTGCTTTACAGGAGTTGGGAAGGACCTCTGTCTGCAGTTGTACCCTGACCTCAAACCGTTTTCTGTCCAAAACCACCACTTTTACCTTAAATCTAACCCAAGTCCAAACCATAAAGAAACGAGGGCTGGCCAAATTGACCTCAGTGAAGAATGAGAACTCACACTGGCTCTCATTTGGACAGCAGAACAAAATCGCACCAACTCGCACGGTGCTGAAACGTACATCAATCATGCTGCAGCGCGTCTGTTGAAGAAATGGGTCGGTCAGCATCTTCATAGTCACAGAGTGAATACCTTGTAGTGGTTGGACGTTACTTACATCTTGACTGAAGATACAGACACAGCATGTTTTGATGGGTTTGCGTTCTAATCGAATGGGTTCCACGTTTTCTTTGTGCCATCTTTCTACCATCTTCTTCCAGGCTCCTCGCGTTGTGTGCCACAGTTTTCCAAACTAACAGATTTATGCCTCAAATTAGTTTGGCTCAGAAATATCTGGAAGGCAACCAATCAAGCTAAATCAATCTAACAAACATGCTGTAGGGTCCTGACCGGTGAGCCGACCTCATGCTGCCCCACGTCTTCCGCCAACAGTTTCACTCAACCCGCTGTAAAGAGCACAGCTGTCAGCCAGCTGATGTCCAAAACGGTCCCCACCTGTGAGGGAGGAAGTCACAAATGTGTATCCACAAAACATTAAAGCAGAAAAAATAGATCTGATTAAATGTAGCACTGGTGAGAGCAGTTGTTCAGCCGTCTGCCCCACAACTGCCCCGTTTTGATTTATGACCCGTCTGGTGTATTTGTGCTGGTTTCTAGTCAGCCCTCATGCCAACAGCTCCCCTATGAGGCAGCAGCACCAGGATTACAGTCAGTTAAAGCTGATGTTTTTAGGATTTCTACCAAAAAAACAGCCTCACGAACATTTCCTCCCTTTCCACGTGCAGTAGAGCCCGTGTGCGTCAGGTGACGTGTCATTATCTACACCTCTCAGTTCCTCCAGGCCACATGCTGCGGTGTTCTCGGATAATTGATTAGGTTATTTGCTTGAACTTCCATTTATCAAATTAGAGTTTTGTTTATCACCGTGTTACATCATCCTTCCTTTAAATAAACTTCAGAGTCGTTTGGGAACTGAGGACACTTGTAGTTTTGTCCATTATTCCTGGATTCAAGACTTCAGCTGCTCGGCAGTCCCTGTAAATTATCGCTGGATTCTCCTCTTCGTGATGTGCCATACATTTTCAATAGGAGACAGATGTGGTCTACGTGCAGGCTAGTCCTACTTTGTACCTGTCCCAACTTTTTTTTCAAGTGTCTCACAGGACAAATATTGTTTCAAGCAAATTGACCAATGACATGGATTATTTTTTATTTTATCTTATCTAATACAATAGAAAACTCACTTCTGCAAATGGGGTTTGTAAGATATACAACTATAAACAATAGTTTTGGTGTAAGACAGAGACTAGAGCGTAGGGACCTTCTTCCTGTGTCAAACATAAAAGCTCACATCTTCTTCTCAAAGTTGCTTTTGCCTCACACGAGGTATTGAAAATATGACTTTCATCCTGCACTTGCATGAAATTGTGGTCACTCTTTATTTCAGACTCAGAAGCCTTTAAGAAACACTAAGTAGAACCTATAAGCATTGCTATACGCGTTGCTGGCGTGTCAAGCGGCCTGGTAGCTCAATGGGTTAAGCGTCAGACTGGGATGTAGGAGGTTGCAGGTTCGAGACCCTGCCTGACTCCTGGTCCATCCCCTACCAGGCCAGACACCAAGCGCCAGCTCCCTGTAAGTCACTTTGGAAAAAAGTGTCTGTAAAGTAAAGTAAATTCCTTCAAACCTGAGTAAATACACTTTATTTGTCACAGTATATGTTCATATGTACTTAAACCTTTGCTCTCGTTGTGTGTGAGACAGTGATTGCTTTAAACTTCCACCTTTAAAAAGCTCCATAAAATGTCCATAATGAAATAAAATGCAAACATCTCCAATGCATCAAAATAATTTGTTGTGTGTTTGGACGGTTGGAAGGAAAGAGCCAGCACATTGCCAGGTTTGCATTTTCACTTGACTCGGCTATTTGTTTTGTCCTTGAGGAAGCTTCCTCTGCACGTGCTTTCAGGGTTTCTTCAAGGTTTCTTAAAGGTAAGAATACGTGTTTATATTCAGCGTCGTGCCGTCATGAGGTGGCTGGCTGCACCCAGCGTGGGCGTTAACAGCTAAGATCCTCAAAATCCTCTCAAAATCCCGACACCTAACCCTTGTGCGTGTTTACTCAGGCCACTGTTAAACATTTACATACCCATCCAAACAGTGTCAGAGGGAAAACCGCATCATTCCGTTCTGTTTTGCATTAGCATGCCGCCGAGCAGTTTGCCTCTTCCTCCAAGAGGAAGAAAAAAGTCCCAGAGCATCCATAGTAATCAATCTGATGAAACCAAACAGCAGTATACAGGGAGGACACGGGCGTAAACAACTTTAAACTCAGCTGGACTGAAGTCTCATCTCCACGAGGAGCAAATAAGACGTGACTCCATGTTTTACTAACGCTTCGAGTTTTAGTTTAAGCTGCAAACCGCAAACCAGTAGTGTATGTGCCCAACATCTCCGAGTTTGTTTTGTGAGCACGGACAGAAGGATATTTCTCCGAACGGTCCCCTGCCCTCATAAATGTTTAATAAACACTTTCTGTTCACAATAATTGGCCCTCTTCCAAACCCATGTGGTGCTATTTATAATTCACCTAAACTATGTGCAGTACATGCTCGTAGCACATAATCTGTGTTTGTACAGCCAAGTGTGCAAAGCTACACATGGAAAGACTAGTGAGTCTCCTGGTTTCTTATTTTAACAAGTCTCACTTTTTTAAAGGGTATATCCTGGTGTTAAATAGCTGTAATGTGGCGACGCTCTGACATAAACATGCTATTCTTGCTCTACCTATAATTGTTCTATTAATAACAGTTATAATGTCTGGGTCTCGTTCTGCACGGAGGGGCGCAACAGTATTTATTGTGTGCAAACGCGACCTGTTTCCAGCTGCCGCACGTTGTTAATCTCCGGCTACACCTCTGCCATTCACAGCCCATTTAGGTCAGACTCTGTTAGCGCTTGGCAGTCAGAGGGCAGCCTGCTGCTGGTGTCCCGTGTGGTCAGGGGCGCCACCACAAATCTGGGGGCCACACCTTTTTCGAACGCTAACGCCAGGTCCCGAAGCCTCACGCGGTACAGAATCGCCTCACTTCTGTTACCTCTAACCCTGAAACCTGAAAGAATTACTCAACCTTCACATACGTACATTCTTTTGCAGTGTCACTTCAGGGGCAAGGGCCACATGGACCACACAGACATGTGTCCAGAACCCAGACAGCTCCTGAGTCGAGTCCAGAGGTCAACATGAAGCAATGGTTGTGCTTGAGTTCTGTTAGCTCGTCAGGCTAACACAGCACATTACCAACAGTCTCCTGCTGCATTCTTCACTGCTCTACTACAGCCCCGGTACCTTTCTAACCTAAGTCACTGCACCAAATCGTGGACAGACCTTGACCTTGACCTGCTGACCAGATGGTGCACCAGCTGCTGGTTCCCCTGCAGGATTCACTGACAAACCAATACAAGAAAACATTCTCAGGTGCTGATGCTCTTGTTAGTGGTGCTGATTACACGGTCTGAATAATGGACAATTACTGCAAACTGTGACCAGACAACTTTACCCACATGTGATGTGCATGTGTCACTGAAAAGAAGGACAGGAGCACATTGGTTTAATTCAGTCGTATATCATGACACAGATTCCTTTTAAGACAGGTGAACAATAGTGGAAGATCAACAGTGAAGGTGTGGTTTCACAGGTTTGTTTTTCCAGGAGTGTTGGTTTTTCAAACAATGACCTGGAAGTAGTCCACGTTGCAAACCACAAAAACAAGCATCTAGTCGTTATCTCCTGGTTTGCAGAAGGTGGAAGGAGAAAATTAAGATGAGGTCAGGCTTCAGGTTTCTGTCCTCAAGGAGGTTTTTGGTATCCGTTGATAGGGCTCTCTGACTGAGAAGAGAAAAATAAACCGTAAGCAAAGATGACCAAAGACAATAAACATGAAGTATGTGCGAAAGTGAGAAAAATGCCTTCAGGAAAAATGTTCCAGTAAGTAATGACAGGTTAAAAGTGAGCTAAAGTTGGAGGATGTAAAGTATTTTGGACATCTAGGTCACAAACAAAGTTCTCCACCTGATGTCACAGCCCCAGGGTGGAAACTTTCCTGAGCACGGCATTGATACTTAATGCTTAAGTACCGCCTTTCACGTGAGCTCACTTTACGAATGTCAGAGAAAAAGAGAGAAGCCAAACCCAGACTTAACTTCCCATCTTTTTCCTTTCTATAAGCATCACAGGGATTTGTAGATATCACCAACCACAGAGGGGGACGGACTGCAGAAATCTCTCACAAGCTTCAGAAGCTATTATGTTATAGATAAATGATTAATGTAAACTGGAAATCTTTCAGATCAGAAAACGTGAACTCATAGTTAAACCTTAGGTGTGTGTGACGGTCCTCCCAGGAATATTCACCTCGCATTAGAAATGTCTAAACCCTCCACTGTAAAGTTCCTTAACATGACTTGTGTTGTGAATTGACACTATATTATTTTACTTCACTTTGCTTGGCAGACCCTTTTATCCAAAGCGACTTACAGGGAGCTAGCGCTGGGTGTCTGGCTCAGGGACACACCTGGTAGGGGATAGATTAG
>JAUMTR010000002.1:18642080-18668510 GCA_032270685.1 Microctenopoma stevenorrisi
ACAGGGAGCTAGCGCTGGGTGTCTGGCTCAGGGACACACCTGGTAGGGGATGGATTAGGAGTCAGACGGGATTCGAAGCCACAACCTCCTGCTTCCCAGTCTGACGCCTAAGCCACTGAGCTACCAGGCCGCTCATAGGCCACTATATAAGTTGGATTTAATGTCATTGAATTAGGTGGAAGAAGCACAAGTCCATTCGCCACCTAACAAACATCCTTTGGTTTAACCAGGACAGACATGTAGACACCAGAGCTGTGATAACATTTATGTGTCACATACTGTTTATGTATTTTAATAAATTCAATTTTTGTTTATTGAGCAGATGGTGAACGCTAAAAAGTATCATTTAGGCCAAACGTCTAAGAAACATTTCAACTTTCTGACTAGATCTAAGTAACCAATTTTGGTTTGAGTTTTAGACAATTCTCGCTGAGCCTTGAATATCATCTGTTCTGACACCTGTTAAATACTCATGTCTGCACACTGTGAATCTGCCGTTTATATAAATCATGTCAGAACTAGTAATGTGTTTTATCATGGTTGTTTCCTCTTTGTCTCCTGTGGTCCCTGCTCCTCCAGATAAATTTTATCCCCCTCTCAGCTCTGCAGGAACTAAAAAAAAACTTCCAGCATCATCTGCACTCAATCAGAATAATTATCCCAAGAAATGCACGGCAGAGCCCGTGAGAGGTGAGGGGAATGAAGTACGGAGGCTATTGGCAACCGCCTCTCTCCAGTCATTATTAGTCATCCCTCTGCTGTTTTGGAAGAGCACCCAGAAGGCTTGGGAGGAAGCCATGTGCAGCTGACAGACAGACAGAAAAAGAGGCCTGATGTGACTCCGGTGCCCAGAAAGTTTCAGCGATCTCTGAAGACTCTGGCAGCACTGCATCTCCTCTGGGGGCTGGCAGCCATCCGCACACGAGCATTAGCCTCATGTCCTGTCTGTCAGGCTTCCCCTTATCCACAGATAACACTGATCTTGTCACTCCGAAGATGTGGACACACACACAGAACACCTTATTGGTTCTTCATTGTAAAAACCCTCCAGGAGTATGAAGCTTTTGGGGTCCCGTCAGGATTTGTGAATACGTCCTACACTAGGTTTTTGTGGGGCATTGTAAGGCTCCTGTTGCAAAATCGCTTTGAAATCAGAAAATCCTCAAAGCCCTCTAAGTTTTTAAAGCAAGCCAAAATAAGACACTGATTAGACTCCAGTGCCCATGAAAGATCAGTTTTATGAATATTCTGGCAGCCCTACAAGTCCACAGGGGGCTGGCAGCTGTCCTCCGATGAATATCTCTGTTTTGAATTTCTGATTCACCCATGAGTTTGTGCACTTGTCTCCAATCCCAAGATTTTAAAAAGGCTGAACTCATTACTTCAAGGCAGAGAAGCTTTTCTAAAAACCCAAAGTTTAACAAGTGTGCAGCTCAGTTCTAAAGGTTCCACATGGCCCATTGTAGGGTTGTGTTAGCATGTTAGCTTAAAAGACTTGGTGTAGGGAAAAGCTGGAGTGTCACCTGATCGTACACTAGTCCCAGGTCAGGGATCACTCAAGTCATCCTATGTGGTACTTTCTTCACTAAATAATCAGTCAATAATGGCGACGTGACTCAGCAGCACACTCACTGATGCTGCTTTCTTCTTTGCTGCAGTGTATGGAGTCCTGTCTTAATCAAAATATGAAGCAGCCAGACAAAATGAACACAGATGAGACTTCAGTGCCCGTGAACGATCAGGGTTTTCACGACCCTGGCACCAAAACAAGGCCACAGTGGACTGGCAGCTGTGCCCAGATGAATATTAGCTCAGGGTTTTGGATTTCTAATATGTCAACCCTGAAATCTACACTTGTCTCCAATCCAGCGATTTTAAAACACTGAACTGATCATTGTGAAGATAGAGGTTTCTTCTCTGGACAGAAACTCCAACGCCCCAAACGTTTTAAAGAAACATTCTGCGGTTCCTCATTGATTGCATTCAAGCAACCTTTAAAACACAAAAAACTATTGTGAGACTACGGTACCCATGGAGTTCTGGCTCTGTGACAACCCCTGCAGGGGCTGGCAGTCTTGCCCGTGTTTTTTGGATGTCTCCTATTTCAGTGTCGAGATCAGTTCTTGCCTCTCATCCAGAAATATTTGAATACAGAAGTGGTCACTGTTAAAAAATGGGTTTCTGAGAGTGATAGCTAGTCAATGAGCATTTGGGTTTTCCTTAAAGAACCTTGTCTTCACAGCGAATGTTTGATCAGATGATCGGTTATCTGTGAAGGTTCTCAGGCATCCAGGTCGTGGTCATCTCAAAAAGGTTTCATCCAAAGCAACTGGTCTTGTTTGGTTTCTTGACGACGTTTCACCCTTCCATTTCAGAGGGCTTCACCCTCGAGACTTTACACTTCCGTTCAAGTCCTCTGGAATGGAGGGGTGAAATGTTGTCCAGTTGCTTTGGATAAAAACCTTTTTGAGATCAGATGATCAACAGAAAATGAATCTAACATCTCAAATGTGATGAACTGATGTCACATATGAGAGTAAACCAAACGTTATTGTGAAACAAAGCAAAAGTGAATATGAAAATTATAAGAACTTAGAAATTAAAACGTGACAACAAAAGTAATGACAGCCCTGCTTCACTCACTGAAGGCCATAGTGGAAGTCAGAGGTAATAAAACATTATGGTGACGTAACTCGAGCCTCTTTGCTTATAACCACACAGGTTTGATCTTTGATCCAAACCGACAGCACAGCCAGTCCTCTGGGGATTAACAACCGTAACTAGATGAATTATACATTTCCTTAATAAAAATGTATTATATATTTCAACATTTAATTTTTTCGGCCTGCTGCGCTACAGATCTCCAAGAAATGCTGACATACCTGGTCAAAGAGCTCCTCGTACAGTGTGTTTGATTTGTCCACCTGAGACTCCACTGCGTCTACATCCCACGTTGTCGGACGCTTATTATGTGAACTCCTTCCCAGTTTCTCGGCCTTCTTTTGCAGCTTGCTGACCTGCTGCAGCAGAGCTTCTCTCTCTTCCATCAGGCAGTCTTTGAATCTGTATGAATGTAGATTTACACCCTTGTAGTTTCTGATTGTGCAGTGTGTTATACTAACTGGTGAACACATTTAGTGGCTAAATATTCAAATGGCTCTCCCAGAAGTTCGTAGAGATCAAAACAGACTCAGTCTGTACCCAGCAATAGTTATAGAGATATAGCACACAATAGTCACAATGGAAATCAGTGTGTGATTTGGGATAGTTAGGCCCCTAGTGGCCAAAACAAACTGACTACTGCAGCTTTAAAGCAGCTGAAAAGCCAGTAGATGTATATTAAACACGTCTATAAATGTTAATCAGTTAGAAAAAAACAACGACGTTTAAAGAACAAAAGATTTTCACTGACACTAGCACTTCTTTATCAGCTGATGTCAACGTTCATTCAACTTATGTGTTCTGGTAAACATGCAACGCCCACCTCTTCACGCAACACATCCAGTATCGCTGTTGCTCACAAAGCCACTCAAACTGCTCTGCCGTCTCCTGGAGCTTTTTTAAGCTCCCCTCATTCTCCTGCTGCAGTTCCCTCACCTAAAAAAAAGGAAAATCCAACCAAACAAAAACAAGACATCATTTTATGTCCCCTTACAGCAGGAAGAGATCAAGACAACACAATCAGGAAATAATGCGGGCGATTGTCATGCTGATCTCCGTCTGTCTGGGCTTAAATATAGATCACTCCCTGTCATCTGGAAAGACGAACGAAGGCAGTGGAGTCAGACTTCCTCTCCGACTCCCAGGCCTTTTCTGCATAATTTGCAGGCCTGATCCACCACAAATAAATGTCCTCATTATGTTTCTCTCTGACGCGGCACTCAGTTGTTTTGCTCTTTCTGCAGATGTCTCATAGGATAGATAATTGTAGATCTGGATTGTTTGCTGTTTGATGGACTGGGTGAAGGAGAGGCCAGTAAAGAAGAGTAGAGTGTTTTAAAGCAGAAATTTTAGGAAAAGGACCAGACCTGAGAGAGCTTTCTGGGATGGTTGTAGTTTTTTTGTGGCTACAGTTGAGGTTTTATGTCTAAAGAAATTATTTATTCAAAGTTTAGGGGAGGCTGTTTCATAAACTGGCATTATGCCACCTTGACCTAAACAAGGTTAAATCACCTATTACTGCATTAATCCATTGCTTCTGACTGAGAGAGCAGGAGGCTGGCTTCTAGATGAGTTAGCTGAAGACTCCGCAAAGAGAAATTCCTTAAATCCATTACTCGTCTATCTGTGCTGTGAAAGAACAGATCCAGTGTCCCATCCTGACACCTGCTGGATAAGTGTGACACTGCAGGGTGCAAATACATTTCTGCCACATCCCTGACAAACTTTGCTTACCTCCTTCCGATGAGCTCTGCTTATATCCTTCAGCTCCTCTGTCAGACCTGTGTTTATGTCTTGTAGCTTCTGCAGCTCCACGGTCTTACTGTAGGTGACGAGTAGAAAATATATTTTAGAATTGAATTTTACTGGAGCAGTCATATGGATGTGGTTGCTGGACAGTTGCTAGGCAGAAATTTGACCTTTAACGGTCATTTTTTAATGATTTTGCTAATCTAATCTCACCTGCACCATTTGCTGAATCGTGTAATAAGTTACAAGGAGTAAAATGATGCTAGTGAACACATTACCACAGTGCTGCTGTACAGTCTCTGTTGCTTTCAGCATGTTTTTTAATGAAATCATTCCTGTTCTTCCCACAATGTGCAGTTTAGTAACTTCTCCTTAACTCAAAAAGTAATTTTATCTAATCACCAGGAAGCACTTTAATTTTAAATACCTGGAGATTGGATTTCACTTATTTCTACTGTCTTTGTTCCTCTGTATTTGTATTTTTACCTCTTTGATCATTGTCTATCTGTCACAGACAGAGTGATATCTAGTGACATATTAATGCATTTTCTTTTAGCATTGCTAATAATGGTAAGTATTAAACTCTCTGGGAATGCTCTCACTCGTGGGCTCCTCTCTCCCTGAAACATAACGTGACAACATATTCTGACACTAAGCCAACTAACTGAGCGCCCCATAGGGATTTGAAGTCAGCAGACTGAGGCGCGGCGCTGCTTGGAGGACAAATGGAGTTCTGCTGACTTAAAATCACACACTGGAGCTCAGTGTTTTTATTCAGTCTTGAGATGAAGGTCCTCTCTGTGGCTTTGCAGAGCAGCTGGTGACAGCTGGGCTTCGGTTTGCTGGAGATGGTTATCGAACTATATGTTTTATTAATTTAAAAGTTTATTTTCTTAGTGCGCAGACATATTTGGATTAATGCCTTTATGTTGGGTTCAGTTTTAACAGCTGGGTGAAACATGGTGGAATGTGTTTAAATCGAACCAGCGACAGTTTTTATCAAGAAGTTACCACAATTATTTTGTCTGGTATTTCCTCCACAACATCGTGTCTGCTGTGGCGCAGTCAGAGGGTAAGAAACTGTGTTAACTATTATATAAAAATCTTCCTCTGCCTCTGATTTACATTACTTTGATCTACATTGTTTGCAGCATGTATTTAATGAATATTTTGCTCCAGTCTTGCTTTCAGTCTATCAGTTTTTTTGGGGGGGTGGTTAAATTTTTACTGTATCTGTCTTAAATCCCAGTTCCTTCATGCAGACTGACATGACAGTAGCTGTAGGCCTACCTGCGCAGCTCCACGTGAAGGCTCTCTGTCACTGCAGCTCTACACTCGGCCTCGGCATGCAGCTCTGCCTGAAGGCTCTCTGCCACAGCAGTTCTGTGCTGGGCCTCGGCGTGCAGCTCCTCCACCAGGCCCTCCAACTTCACCTCGGAGCTCTGCAGACACAGAAGCTCAGAGCCGACCTGACGCAGAACCTCCGTGTCCCGGGAGCTCTCCTCCACCAGCAGGACCAAGCGCTGCTGCAGAATGTTCACCGAGTCCTGTGGGGGACGCACACATACGCACGGAGCCAGTTTCATAGTGCACAGGTTTAATCTCACACTTGATGTGATAACTACACTCAGATCTCCTTACATGTCCCTGGATACGTGCGAATTATTATCTTGCACACTCTGTACAAGCGATGTCAAACACGCCTATGGCTCAGATAGTTTGTGACAAGCCCAAACCTGCAACTATATTCTCTGTGTAGGGAAAGTGAGCAAAGTCATGTTCTCCACATCTCCAATAAATACCACTGAGGTTTTTAGAAGAGCTGTTCATTTTGTATCGTGCAGGTACAAACACTGTAAATATACTGAAAGAAGTGAAGTAAAGTTACAAAAACTATGACCCATAATTATTGCTTTTCAAATGTTAACAAGAAAGACACAAAAAATGTCCTCAGGTTTCTCTACTTTCTAGTAAACCAACTAGAAAGTAAACTCAACGTGACTGCTCAAAGCTTTTAGCTCGCACCTGTGCTGAGCAGCCAAAACACTCACAGGTTGGGTAACCCCTGCCAAAGCCTCTGTATGTACCGGATGTTAACACTGGTGCTTACTGGTAGTCTCATTCCAGTGTAGCATAGGTGGCCTTCGGGCACGGTCATGGCTACGTGCTTTTAAATTGCGATATTGTAGTTTGAGTTTAAACACCCAAATCAAGTTAAACGAGAAATCGCAGTGAATCGGACGGGAATGTCCTAACGAGACCTAAATCAACGTCTGGGTGAAATAGGACTGAATATTGTTTCGGGAATCAGTCAGTCATAGTCACAAACCCACAGAGGTTATTTGGCCTCTCGTTCCAAAAGATTTGGGTTTTACGGCACATTTATTGCGTGGCTGAGTCTCGGCCCATATCCAGCAGAAGCTGTTTGAGTAAAGAAAAGCCAAATGTGCACTAAGTGCTCGGCATTAAAAAGCAACTGGGCTCCTTTAGAGACTAGCAGGTGAACACAGCGCAGCATTTAGCAGCATTTTCTCAGGAACCGGTGGTGGCTGTTGTGAAAAATGTGTGAGAGTAGGAGCACGATCACCAAAATGATCAGTATCATCCTGATCCTGTTCATGCCGTACTGGGACTTTCTGCTGTTCGACACTGAGCAGGTAGTGTACAGAAGGTCCTGTGAGCTGAAAGATGCTGAGCCGAGCGATAATTCTCACTGTGAGTGACCCTGAGAGACAACCCCGATTCAGTCCACCTCTTGCTGGTGGATCCTGCTGACGAGTTGGTTCTGTTTCATCCTCAGCTCCATGTTCATCTGCTCCTGGTGGATAAGTCGAGCGGTCAAGACTTCCAGATCATTCTGCAGCTTCCGCTCCCTCTCTCTGGACACCAGAAAATCCCGGTCAAGCACTGCTGCAGCCACACAAAGAGCAGACCAAAATGAGGCTGGACCACTCAACTATGACTATAGATTAACAGAACATTCATTTAAGGGGTCACCGCTACTCATATTGTGTGATATGAGAATGAATGTATGATCTGATGCTTAAAGAAGAATAATCAACTTGAATATCCAATTCTGTAGAATAAATAGTAGAGAGAAAGTCACTGGAGTATCTGCTACAGATGATTTTACAACACTTCTTTCCAAATCCTTGTTTTACTTCACAAGCCCCAGTATGCAGAATAAGGATGTAATAATATATAATAAAAGAATCCGCTTTGCACGGCTCCTCTGATTAACTCTGGAGGGGTCCACGTCCGGGAAACTCAACTGGAAACTTCAAGATTAAGCTGAAACTAACTTCACCTCAAGCACCTACAACAGTAAAATGCTGCATAATAACAGTCTAAAAGCACTAAAAGCATCTCTCACCTGCATACGTCCTTATTTTAAGAACATTGCAGGTGAGGCAGACACGTTAAACTGTGCGCCCAGTGAAGGTTCAGTAGGTTCTTCTCACTGGGGTGTGTTGTCGTTGTTTTCGTGGGATAGTCCTGTTAAACATTATGTTGTCCCTTTTGACCCTGGAGATAAATGGAGCCAGAGTGACTCACATTTACAATCTATGAGGAACAGTTTCACTTTGAAATCACGACATGTGAACCATGTTCTATTATATTATACGCTGTAGACGACATTCACATCACTTCTATTTTACTGTTTGCTGCAAGTGGAACATTTCAAGGCGGGAAACTAGATTTAATATTAACCCAATGCTTTCAAAAACCCGGTGCATAGCAGGGAAGCGAGGCGAGAGTGTCACTTTGGAAATAAGGTTTCTTTCCGTAAAGTACTTTAGGGTAACACACTCACGGTGCCACGGTTTATTTATTATATTAGCTCTGGTTCGCTGTACCTAAGGAACCCAGGAAACACCAATAGGTCAGGTAATTATCCTCAGTGGTCAAAGTCTTGACCTCTGTGACCTACCTTTGTCATGAGCCAGGCGGGTGCACTTGGCCGTCAGATACTGGATCTGACTGTAGTCTTCGTCCCGCTGTGCTCTGAAAAACCTCCTCATACTTATCTGTGTCTGAAGCGCTCTCCGCCTCTCTAACTCTTCTCCCACCTTCCTATGATCCTCTGGGCAGGGCAGGTGTGTCCCATATGGTCAGATAAGACACAGTGTGCACTTTTCCTGCAATAATAAAACCCAGCGTGCAGCCTGACTGTGTTAAAGAAGACTTATGCCCTGACTGCACCTACAGAGGACAAGTCTAAGCATTAATCCAAGCTGCACACGGACGAGCTGTGCTGCTGCTGCTGCTGTGTGTGTGTGTCTGAGCTTTTGTTGCCACCTGGCTCGATCGTTAAATAAATAGATTAACTATGACTTGCTTCATGCACAAACTTTCATCTGACGTTATATGCAAACTTTGTTTTAAAGTTCTCCCCCAAGGTGGGGAGTGATGCAGGAGTCGGGCATGTCTCGTCTCGCAGTGAGGCTTCTTCTTAGCGGCACCCTCAGGTGAGTACTTTCAGAACATGTAGTAGGAATGCGTCATAAACACTGTGGAGGAAAATAATACTGGTGTGTGATATGTTTTCTCTCGTACTTTATGTATCAGGTGGGTTGGTACTGTATCAGCAGCTCGTCTGTTGAATGTAGTCTAAACATGACACACACACATGGTTTTATGTGTATGTCACGTGTTGTGATGCAGATCTACACTTTGGTGCCGCTCTGGTGCTTTAGTAGCAATAACACAGCAGAGCAGTACTCAGGAGGTACAGCAGTCACCTGCCAAGCGTAGGGTTGGTGGTGTGATACCCAGCTCCTCCTGTCATGTGTTGAAGTGTCCTTGCGCTGGACACTGAACCCCAAGTTGCCTGGGGTGTCATTCATTGACTGTGAAGTCCCAGTGAAATGGAACAGAGCTGTTGACCATTTACCAGTGATATAAAAGTGCTCTTTATGCAGAATGGCTCATTGCCCTTTAATGCTCCAGGATTAATTATTCATAAACGTGCTCATGACTTGTTAAATGTTGACGCTGGTAATGATGAACTTAAATACAATACAATTGTTAATACAACGGTTATGTCCCCTAAACAGAGGAAGCAGCCACCAACATGTAAAGTTACTCTTTCCTGTCACCTAGTTGACCAATATGTCTTTGACTTTAATTACAGAACTCTGAAGCGTCATGAGAGGAAAAGATGTCTCTAATTCAGCCGTGCAGAGCGGTTTGAGTGATGTTATCATGTTTTCCTGCCAGCAGAGGGAGACAGACGTATTCTTCATACTCTTCTCTTCTCTTCTATTCTCCTTTGTTACTTGGATAATTTCAGCCAGAGGTGGGTAGTAAATAAGTACATTTTACAAGTGCTTTAGTAGAGTATTACCATATTATTTAGATACAACAGTCTATTTTTAAGTCCCTTACAGTTTATAATAGACAAATACAATTATTGCTCATAAATGGTATCCATGGAGCAAAGTGAAGTGTAAACTGCTGCATAAAAATGCAGTTATAGGCAGCATTTGACGATTAATTGGCAAAGAAACACCCATAAGCAAAACCAGAAATACAGTTCAACATCTTCTAAATTATAAAATTCTATAATAGTTGTATATTAATAAATGGTTGATGATTCTCCTGACAACACTGAGCACTTCTCAGCAACAAACTAACAGGTGATGTTATCAGATAAACTCATTTTCTGTGAAGTGTGATGTAGTCTCGGCACTCAAGTGAATTTGTAGTCATTCAGAGGAGAGGATGTTCAAAAATGGCATTTATTTAAAAAGAAAACCACCATGCTGACTCTTCTTTATTGTAACACAAAAGTTGTAGATAGAAAATGATGCTCGACACTGACACGCAGCATCCGATAAAATAAATAAATACATCATCCCAAATATTTATGAAGAAAAACATCTCTTAAAACAGAAACACAGAGAAAGCCGTCACGCACGCTCCGTCACATCAGGAAGTTCACATTAAACCAAAAAACGTTCAATTCCTTCATAGTTCACACTTCAGGAACACAGTACGGAGGCTTACAGACGACCACCAGCGGGTAAACCACCTCTTCAGCACATGTTCAGTTAGATTCAAAGCACTGTTGATTTATAACATGAACTAATTAGATCAGTAGTTTTCAACATTCGCCTTTTTTTCCCCAGAACAGAAACTACAAAGCTGCCGCTACCGTGGCGCTTCTCATACAATCAGTGTGTTCACTGAGGTTATGATCACTGGGAGAGTCAGGTAACAGGTAAAAGGGCTGAAAATATGAGACGTGTGGGGCATCAGAGTCAATCTGTAGGCCTCAACCCACAGGGGGAGTCAGTGTTTTGTTCTCCCCCGTTTAAGTGGTGCAGAACCTTTTTGGAATCATTTTGTTTCCTATGTGACTTAAGAAGTGGAATGGACCAACAGTTAAATGCCACTTAAAGGAAAGGGGTCATTTTGGAAAATGTGCTTGTCAGCTTTGTTTTAATCTCATGTCTGTGCATCTAGTGCGCTGACGGAGCTTTATTACGTTTATGAATGAGCTGTAGGGCATATTATAACAGTCTTTATGGTAAGCTAGGCTATTTTTTTACTTCACCTGGACACCTTCTGGGCCGGCCTACAAAGAGATTATTTAAACATTTAATTCTTTATACTGTAAAGAATTAAAAAAAAAAAGAAAAAACTGAAAGAAGTTAAAATCTTCCAGGGAACGCATTTTCAGCAACTAAGAGGAAAAGCTTTAACATGCAGTTAAATGTAACAGCAAACTGGAGGATTTAACTGGACGCACTCCACCAGCTGCAGCAGCTCACATGAGCCAACACACAAATTTCCTTTACACAGGCCCAAGAACACAAAACCCTTCAAAATCCAATCCTGGAAGTGCTGGTGAGGAAATCTGGACTTAATGTGCTTAATTAACACCAAGCATAATGTTTGGATTCTTTTACTTTGAAGGAGTCAGAACGAAGCAGTAGCATGTTAAAGCTGATGGGCTGTTGGTAACCGGCTAGGACGTGGTTATAAGTAGCCCAGTAGCTTGGCTGCTGGCATTCAGAGCTCAAGCTAATCCTATGTTAGCTGGCGGCTACTTGAGGCATTTCATGCTTTCCTGACCTGAATATGTGAGGCTAACCCATACGAACAGTTAGGTAACAGCTATCAGGTGCAAAAATCACACGGTGAGAAACCAGGCAGCATCCACATGGCACACAAGACGTCCGTAAAATTTGATCTCTGCAGTGACGGTCAGGGAGTTTAAATGAATCCCCTCTAAATAAGACCACTCCTGAACATCATCTTCTCATCTGGTGTGATCTGAGTCCTCACACTCTTTGAAATAAAACGGATTTAAATCATATTTACAGACACACACACACAGTCTAGACTTGACTTTGCCAGGTTTCACAGCCTGGTGATTTTAGCATTACACGGGCAAAAAGGAGACAAGTCGGCACTTTACCAGCTGCAGCTTTTCACCCTGTATCTTATTTTTTCATTACCGTTCGTGAAATCTAAGCTTGAACTGTGCAGATTTTCAATTAGTTTTCTGCAGACACACAACTCAGCACTTACACTGGAAATGTACACCCATCTGTCTTCTTAGGACAGAAAACACTTCGGCCAAAGCTTCTCGGCGTCTACTGAACACACGCGACCGCGACTTTTTGGCCTTATTTAGCATCAAACTGGATTTTTTTTTCCCCACATTGTTTTACAGATAACACGGTTGTTTATCATCGCTTGGCTCACGTCACAATAAGAGCAGACACACAGATGGAGAAAACTCACAACACAGACATCAGAGAGCAAAATTGAAAATGACAACGAAAAAAAACACAACCAAAAGTCAGCATTTTCCATCCCACTTTTGTCAGTTCAATATGATGCCAGTGGTTAAAAAAAAGAAAAATAACAAAAGGAAAGGAAAGGTATTGCACTGGTTTGGTGTGAGTCTACAGATGGGAGGTCATCATATAAATAACAACAACAAGAACCAAACAGTAATACAATAATAATAATGCTAATAAAAACAGTTCGGACTAACTCTCTCCTTCCTTCTGCTGCTGCTTTACCACTGCTGCCAACTGAAGTCGTCATTGGATCCAAAGACGAGGAAGAAGCCAAAGATGGTCCCAAAGATGACTATGTTACCCGTTAGCACGAGTGCACATGCCCCCCAGGCGATCTGTAAAGCATTAATAATTCAGTTTAGCAAATGCTGCCTGGTGTGGCCAGACTGCAGTTCTTATTTAGCCAAAATCTAGTGGGTGTCATCATCAACAGTTTAGAGAATCCTTTCCACAAGCAGATGTAGTCATATATTCAGGACACACAGCAGGAAGACACGCCAATCGTGGTCCAATCACATCCTGGGCCACAGCGCTGTTTTCTGTCAGCTACTCTGCGTGATAATCATTTAAAGAAGAAGAACTAACCTGTGACAGAAGCAGCATTAAGGCGCTGAAAATGTACGTTAGTGATACTTATTTTGTACTTTTGTATTTACAGTATTATATATTTAACTTAACTTAAATTTAACTTCAGGAACAGAAAGAACCTCGGACAAAACAAGCTCATGCATGTAACAGCCTAAAACAGTATTAAACTAACAGTGTTTTAGTTTTGATTGATAATGGACTTTACGACATTTCTAGTAAAAACATGATGAGAGCCGGTTTAAAAAAGTGTCTGTGACCAATCAGAACAAGCAGCGTACACTAATATACTTGTCTGCTGCTACTACTCATTTCTTCTTATTGTTTTTATCTAGTGTATTAATGGTAGTAACTACTTTTGTGTTTGAGTTCCACGGCATTGATAATGTGAAGCACCTTGTGTTGTTATTGGACATGAAAAGTGCTATATAAATAAACTTTACCTTACCTAATTTGAAGCTGTTGATATTGAGAAAGTCACAGATTAACAAGTGATGTTTTCGTATGAGGTGATAACGTCAACAGGCAAACAAAGAGCAAAGATTTTCATTTAAATCATTTTGGGGTTTAAAAAGTTCAAACTATTATAACTAATTTAGACTAAAGCCAGAGAAAATACATTTCACAACCTCCGTTTTATTTTAAAAACACGTTTGGGGATCCAAACCTTTACGTAGGTACCACTACTTTCCATGTTCACAAAGCAATCTAATAAACTACTGTGACTTACTACTTCAGCTCTTGCAAAGACGACAGGCAAGCCGAAGGCTGAAATGACAATGCCTGTTGTGAGGAAGATGGCCAGCTCTTTGCAGGCGTTACTGGCCGAGTCTGTTTCATCAACCACCCTCCGCGAGATGCAGTAGGGGATCGGAGAGAGGATGTAGAAGAAGAGGAGAAACAAAGGCCAGTATTTGCTGCAGAAAGAGAGTGAGAGTGGAAGAGAGCAAAAGGTAAAAGATGCAATCAAGTGAACTGATGGATGAAGAATCACACACCGTGCATCGCTCAGCACAACAACATCATGTCTCCCTAACATTCAGATGACAATGTCAATTTAAAAAATAACCCCAGAAAACACAAAGGTGAGCTGTAAAACAGCCAGAAAAAAACTCCAGGATAAGAGTTACTCAACGCACGCAAAGCAAACTATAAAAGATGCTAAATTGTTGTAAATGTGTCTTTTCATTTCATCCTGTCACTCTAGATGCCGAGTAGAATAGATGGGGTTCACATACTTGTTCCCAGGGGCCCACTGTCTCATAATCTGTCTATGCCCAAAGTGCATCTGTGTGCCAAATGTAATCGATGTTCCTTACACACACATTCAATAGACCGTATGGTGTGTGATGGTGGTACTTACTCATAAACAGGGAGGGCACATCCTAGCATCAGGAACATGAGACCAATGGCCCCTCCAAAGGATAGGCTGATAAGAGCTGCAAGAGAAAAGGAGGAAGGTCAGCAAGTGCAAGCCGTGTGTGTGCCTCTGATCCCAAGACTCTCAACAATCCCATCCTAGTACCAGGGCCCCTGGCTACTTTAGCTGCCATGTGATGAATCAGCTGGTTTCACGTGTAGCAGCCACATTACCAGTCCAACCCGTGGCATTAGTGGCTGGTCTTAAACTCTGCGGCGCAGCCAGTGTGATTGCTCGTTAGCAGCTATTAATCCACTTGCACTAACGCGGCACTTCCATCGTTTACTGTGCAATTGGCTGAAGTTAAGGTGCAGCTAGCATTAGCATTTAAACGGAAAGATGCTACGTCGTTATGCTACTAAAAGGGAATATCATAAAACACATTTTAATATTGCAACGTCGCATGGCTAGTGTGTTAACTTGCTTACGTTAATGTGTTTTAATCTGCGCTAATACAGTAGCTGCTGCTCCCAGCTAATAGTTGTTTAGATAACTGGCTAACGCTAACAACTGTATTGGCCCGATATTGACTCGTTATTACTGCACGGTACCATTAGCTAGCTAGCTAGCTGCAAAACATCCATCTTTCCTCATTATATATTGACAAAGTAACATCAACTAAGCATTCGATGCTTTCTAAAGTTACTGAAAAGTGTAGGTTGCTTACCTTTAATCCCAGCCATTTCTCCCGGACAAAAGCTCGACACTCGCAGCCCTAAAGAATGACAACAGTGCCCCGTTCGCGGCTGTCGAGCCCGACAACAACTCAGCCTGTCCCGCTGCCTTCAGGAGCTGCCGGAAACATCGGAATTATGATAGCTAAAAAGTGACGGGGTGAATTATTTTATACTACACAATATCTAAATAACTGTCTTCCAGAAACGCGTGGCTTTGACATAAATTGTAATCTGTGGAATAAATAGGAAAACCCACAAGCACAAGTTATCACAAGCACCGCCGTTAAAGCACGACGAGCACGAAGCATCCCGCTAGTATGGATTTACAGCCTGACGGGAAGGTATCATTTGGCTGTGACACTACAAAGTGGGGAAAAAAAATAATAATTTTAACTTTTGTCATTACTATTCGAACAAAATAGTATTGTAGTATATCATTTATTTAAACTCGGTTCAAATTAATAAAAATAAAAGACGTTTTATCCGGAAGTGCACACCTCCCGCTTCCGCCGATCCAGGGGAGCCCATTCAGCGAAGATGGCGAGCGGAGGGGTCTCGGTAGCTTCGCTGTGGACCGAAGTGAACCGCTGTGGACAGAACGGGGATTACACTAGGGCCCTGAAGGCTCTGACTAAAAGTAGGAAAGCTTGTCTGTCAAAGTTACTCTCACACAGTTGCGAAGCTGTGGTCAAATTGTAGACCTTTTCGCGGGGTTGACGGGCAGAGCTAGGTGTAGCAGTATGACCAGCTGTTAGCATGAGACTAGGCTAACGTTGTATAGAATGCTACTTGTTGGAGCTCACAAACATTCCCTGAGCTGTGTATACCGAACTGTTGTTAATAATTGTAAACATTAGGAATGTAGTTGCAAATCAGTTGGCTTCTGGTAGTTTTTCTGTACAGTTATTAATTAATATTTGGCTCCAGAAATGAGCAGGTCTCCTCTAAAAACTGACGTGTCCCTAGCTCTACAGCTAATAACGTTAGCCCAGTTAGCTAATCGGCTGTTGGTGACTGTTTACGTTACTTTTTCCAACGACCCTGTTTTTAGACTGTAAACTCGGCGTGTTACTGTTACTGTGTGCGTGCTAACGTGTGAATTTCTCATCTGTCGCAGTCTTGCACGAAAACCGAGACGATGTGACTGCGCTTCGCTGTAAAACAGTTTGCCTTATTCAGAACGGCAGCTTCAAAGAGGCTCTCAATGTCATGAACACACATTCAAAGGTGCTCGGCAGGTAAACAACAAACTCTCTCTCACTTGTGCTTGTGTTATTGTTTCTAACGCTTAAAATTAATCTGAATCTGCAGGTGCATACAGATGTAAGTGACTTTTAATCTGAAATTGGCATTAAGAATTAAAAAGGTCCTTCCAGCCTTTAATTTATCACATTTAATGACTTATTGATTTCTGTAGTTTAAACAATTGGCAGCACAATCCAGAAATGTATATTAAATTTCTTTCCGTGTGCCATAAACCTCTGAAATTAACTGGATTAGCACATTTTTTTATTTTGGCGCTGGATCTGTAATCAGATTAACCAATTAGCAGACGGACATAAATTAATTGTCAAAATTTCTGCTAATCAGTCAGTGTAAATAACAGCCCTACTCAATATAAAGGTTTATCAAAATACAACATTTGCTCGTTTCATGCTTTACACATTGGAGTAATAGATGTGTTCTTAATTAAATTTTCTTCCCCCAGTGAGGTTGTGTTTGAGAAGGCGTACTGTGAGTACCGGCTAAACAGAGTGGAAAGTGCTCTGAAGACTATCGAAGGAGCTCCCGAGCAGACGGATAAGCTGAAAGAGCTCTACGGTCAAGTGGTAATGTTGTTTGACCTGATACTGATGGATACAGTTAATTTACAGCTAATGAAAATCATTGTACAGAGACTTTGTGGGTGGACGAAGACAATCTTTCTGGTTACTACAGTGTTGACTTTATACACACAAGCATATATAAGAAATGCTGCTTATCGCTGATGTGTGATATAGTAAACGTAATCAAAGATCATTAAACACAATATGTGCAGCAATTGTGATAGGTGGAACCTTTTACTTATGTATACCCAAGAAAATATAACCGGTGCATCCAATAAATCAAATACAGTGACATCTGGTGGCCAAAAAAGTCAAAGTGGCCTTTTTATAAAAGTATGATCATTTTCTTATGCTGTGGTTGATTCTCTTTTTTTTTTGACAAAGCAAACACTGACTGGGTTTGTCTTTTTCTTTCCGTTGTCCAGCTGTACAGGCTGGAACGCTACGGTGAGTGCAAGTCAGTCTACACGGATCTGATCAGGAACTCCCAGGACGAGTATGAGGAGGAGAGGAAGACCAACCTCGCTGCTGTGGTGGCTGCAATGAGTCAATGGGAGAATGCCCCACTGGTAAGTACTCTTCTTATGTTGTACCCTGTGTTGTATGTCTAATCTATGTTTGAGTTTTGAAATCATTTTGAATAAACTTTTAAACCAAAAGCATTAGTTTCAAATAGTGTAGTTACAAGACTAACTGGAATCTGGATTTTCGTTTGGATGTTATGTCTCAACACATTTCTTGTTTCCTTACTTGTGATTGATAGATGGTGTTTTTCTTTTCTGTGTAGGAAGATCTAGGACTTCCTGACTCAACATATGAGCTGTGTTACAATGCTGCCTGCACTTTGATTGGACAAGGACAGCTTACAGAGGCCTTTAATAAACTACGACAAGCAGAGGGTCAGTCCATTTCCATTCTGATACCTATATCTAGTTAGTGCGTGTGTCTGTGTGTGAGTGTGAGAGAGAGATTGTATGCGTCTATATGCTTTCTTGGTTTGACATGATTGTTGGTTGTTTTTGACTTTTCAGAGCTTTGCAGAGTTTCTTTGGCAGATGATTCTGTAAGTGTTTCTAACTTTTATTCTTCTTACCTAAAGAACAAGAGAACATAAAATGACATGTTTTTTTGTTTTACTAAATCTTACAAGGAGGAGGAGGGAAGAAAAACTTCTTATTATTTCTGTGATGATGATGTATGAAGGGTGACAGTGTAAAGTAAAACCTGTAATACTGAATGCACTACTAAACTACTTTATATCTTGCTTTTGTGTTCGCTTTATTTTTCCCATGATATTCACCCACATTTCTGTTTTGTTCGCTCACAGGATGTGACTGAAGAGGACATAGAGTCAGAGCTGGCTGTTATCCATTCTCAGATGGCGTATATCATGCAGTTACAGGGTCGGTCGGACGAAGCTCTGCAACTCTACAACCAAGTCATCAAGCTCAAGTGAGTCCTGCATTCATAAGTTCGGTCCCAAAAGCGATTTGACGCAGGCGTGTGAAGTTGTATTCTCGTCTGATTTGTTTGCAGGCCATCTGATGTGGGACTGCTCGCTGTGACTGCCAACAACATCATCACAATAAACAAAGTGGGTGGATGCTACATTTGCCGAATTGAAGTATTGCTGTTGCTTAAAAAATAAAGATCAAGTACTTTAATCTCTGACAAGCGCTTCCAGTTCTATAAACATTTTAATCCAACTGAAGGCAAAGGTAAATCCATTAATCCTCTGCCTGTTCCCTCAGGACCAAAATGTGTTCGACTCAAAGAAGAAGGTGAAACTGACCAACGCTGAAGGTGTTGAACACAAGCTGGCGAGGAAGCAACTTCAGGCCATCGAACTCAACAAAGCTCTCCTGTCTATGTACACTAACCAGGTAGGGTTGTAGTGAAAAGGAGAACCGTAGAAGCCCCGGGAGCTGGTCATTGTCCAGAAGTTTGGATTTCATCTCACCTGCTTGTTTATTCCTGTTTGCTGTGAACAGGCTGACCAGTGCAGGAAACTGTCATCCAGTCTTCAGTCTCAGAACCCAGGTCATCCACGGCCAGTCCTCATCCAGGTTGCTCAGCTGTGCAGGGAGAAGCAGCACAGTAAGGCCATAGAGCTGCTTCAGGTAGAAATCACACGTGCTACTCGCATCCTTAAAGCTGGCTTTCTCTCAAAGTTTGACACACCAGACACGTATAAGCATAGAATTCTGACACACTTTACAAACCCAGCCAGTCTCTTTGTAGCATCATAGATACAATAGCTGAACAGGTTTGCTCTGTTATAAAATAACTTGATCTGTTTGACTGTTGCTTGATTTTCCAGCAATTCTCAGATCAACACCCAGAAAGTGCATCTGGCATCAAACTCACAATGGCACAACTCTATTTAGTCCAAGGTACTGGTGAGCCGTGTGAAAACCGGTCTGTTCTGTTCTGTTGATGCTTTGAACCCATGTGGTTAGTTTATTATTTTGAGCACACATAGATTGAATTGTCTTTGGTCCTCAGGTCACGTAACAAAAGCCTGTGGTGTGTTGAGGTCCATTGAAGAGTTTAAGCACAAGCCAGGGATGGTGAGTCTGAAAGGAAAACTGTAACAACACTCAGATTTCTCTTTAGTCATTTCTCACGCTGTCTTCCTAAACAATGCCTCCAACTCCTCAGGTTTCAGCTCTGGTCACGATGTACTCCCACGAAGAAGACATTGACGGCGCTATTGACGTTTTCAAACAAGCTATCGCGCACTACCAGTCTGAACAGGTTTGTTTCCATATACAGCAGATTTTACATGTGCAGAATGACATCAAAGTGATTTTGGAGTGACCAGGATATCTGCAGGGCTGTAAAAGTTTAAAAACCGCAGAGAATGGATGACTGCATTAAATGTCTTACTCTGCTAAAACTACTGATGACATGAATGTAATGGGAGGAACACGGCATGACTCTGTAACCCACTGCGTGTGACAGGCTGTTAAGGGGAAATGCTGTGCAGAAGTACCTCAGCAGGGGTTTCCAGTGTATAATTAAGCTTGTTCCTTACACTCTGCAGCCCGGATCTGCTTTGCACTTGGCTCTTGTGCGAGAAGCTGCCAACTTCAAACTGAAGCACGGACGGAAAAAAGAAGCCATTAGTGATCTGGAGCAGCTGTGGAAGTGAGTCACAGTTCTGCTAAACACGTGTCTTGTTCAGCATAGGTTACGTATTTGGCTGGTAAAAGCACCAAAAGTATTTTTCGGATTACAATGTGCTGATAAAGTAGAAGGAACACACTTTATAAAATGTAGTCAGGGAGTTGTTGTTGTTGCCCTTTCCTTCTTTTCTTTCTTTAATGAGAACAACACTTCCTTTTCAGGCAGAACACGAAGGACATCCACACACTGGCACAACTCATCTCAGCATATTCTCTCGTGGACACAGATAAAGCCAAATCGTATCCTTTTACCTGCTGCAAAATTAATTAATTAAACAGTAAGTTGATAGAATATGAACCAACTATTTTAATGCTCACTACACATGCACTCACTTATACAATGTTTCAGACATTTCTAAAGCGGGAAAAATGTCAAACCTTTTAGCTTCTCAGGGGTGAGAATGTGCCACCTCACGGCATCCTTGATTGCATATCCATAACTAGCAGGTGGATTGATGATGAAGATAAATGTTGGCTACGGCTCTAAGAAGAAACAGGCAACAGTTGCAAAGAACAGACTGGATCGTTTGTTTCATATACGCTACAAACAAAAGTCCTTAGCGTTGTTGTTCAGCCTCAGCAAACACCTCCCCTCTGCAGACACGATGTCCTTCAACGTGGACATAGACGAGCTGGAGAACTCCCACGGAGCCACATACATTAGGAAAAAAGCTGCTAAAGTCATCGGAGAAACTCTTCCCAAAGAACAAGGGTAACGCCTCCACCTCCTCACATCATCTCAACAACGTTCACAACAACTTCTGCATTTCCATCCAGCGTTTAGACGGCAGTGCTTCCATCTGCGTCATACTTATACGTGTGCATTTTCCTTACAGCCAAGGCGAGATCAAAAAGAAGAAGAAGAAAAAGAAAGGTATGGCCATGTCTAAGATCATTTTAATGAAGTTGTTATACATGCTGTCGAGTTAATTAACTGCAAAGACCACGCTTTTCCAATTCATTAGGCAAATTACCCAAAAACTATGACCCCAAAGCGACGCCTGACCCAGAGAGGTGGTTGCCCATGAGGGAGCGTTCCTACTACAGAGGCAAGAAGAAGGGAAAGAAGAAGGAGCAAATAGGAAAAGGCACACAGGGGGCGACAGCGGGAGCTTCAGCCGAGCTGTGAGTGAACTCTACAATCGCATGCATTTCGCAGCGAGTGGAGCAGTCTGAGAGTGCTAAGCCTTATATTAGCAGTTTGGCTCAGTGCCGTGTTGTGACAGGATTCTTCTCTGTTGCAGAGATGCCAGTAAGACAGCCAGTAGTCCCCCTACGTCCCCGAGACCAGGATCTGCTTCCGGCTCTGCCACTGCTCCCACCAGCACCGTGGTCCCCCCACGACAGCAGAAACCCGCAGCCTCGGGGGCAACTCGCAAGAAGGCACCCCAGAAGAAGAAAAAGGGCGGCAAAGGGGGCTGGTAGTCGGATGGGAACATATCAGGCAGAGCGGCCGTGGGATGATACAGACATCTGCGGCAGAGCAATCACCATGACGTCATAAACTTTTCTGTTTTTTATGTTTCAAGGTTAATTTAGTTTTTCATTTAAATACGTGAAACCAAAATCTCTCCTTTGCTTGTCTACACCATTCATATGAGCTTCTTTTTAAAATGGACAGAACGGAGTATAATTAAGGACATTTCCACGCAAATTTATTTGTTGTTGTTGCTCTGCAAAAGCTGCGGTTTCCTCGAGTGCTTCAGTGTTTATTATAGGCTGCGAACCTCATGCTTATTAATAAGCAAGACTTCAGAAACACAGTTAAATGTTTTCTCACAATTTAAGGTCCGCAGATAGGAACGATCTTTTCCTGTGTTCTTACTTTGTCTTTAGGGACGTTCAATCATTAGCCGAATGTATATGTAAAAAAGCTTTTTTGCATATTTTTATATCAAAGTCATGTTTTTTGTGAGTAATCAAGTGTCACATTCCTCACAGGCGTTTTTACATGTAAGTATCTGCCAAAAGTTAATTATATTTTAATAATTGATTTTCATCTCAGGACTAAGCTTTTATTCTACTCATTTACAGTAGTCATCTACAGCAATTCAGAACTGATTTCTGTAGAAGGACAATTTAGAAAACAGCGTTTTTTGCAGTGCAACTTGTAGGTAAATTTAGTGATGGTTGTCCTTGATATTTCTTTATACACGTCATACTCTGTGTGCATAATGTTTCCTTTAATTCCTTTGTTTTAATAAGCTGATGATCAACCAGTTTAGTATTAGTGAGTATTTATTTAGATTAAATTCCAGTGAAATGATTTTAAATTTTGACTAATTCAGTCAGATGCATGTTGTAGGGAGTAAAGAAAGAGAATATTTTGGTCAAACACGTCCTTCATTATGTTAAGTCTGAATAAAACTGATAACAGCGACACCTGTGACAGTATGTTATGTTTAAATAGTGTGGTTTGTTTAAAGAAGAGAAGAAAACATTTGTTAAGCACATGCAGCATATTTAAACTGAGTGGATCCCAGCCCTTAGGTTAAAAACTGAAAAAAAGTAAAGCATTTAAATTTTTATTTAATATGAAAATATAAAGTCAGATGCATAACCAGTAGCACATTTATGTGAATACAACTTATTTTAAAATAGCTGCTGCAAATACTCCACTATCTAATAATTAGAATAAAAACGTAAAACAAGCCCCATGATGATAAACACATGAATACGTTTTTTATAATCTAATATATTAAATGAGCAAATCTGCACAAAAAGTACATTTTAGATAGAGTCTAAAATACTCACCCACCACTTCTACCAACTGAAGTGTCACGGTATACACATATAAACTGTGTTTTTAAACTGAGGCACATTAAGGCTTCTTATTCCATAGATTAATAATCTTGCCAAACTGAAAACCAGTACCGTAAGTTAAAAAAAATATAAATAATTGCAGCGGCCGCATTTTCTCTGCGTGTTGCCAATTGGTTAATTAGCGTAGCTAACCCCGCCTACTCGCAGATGCAGCTGTCAGCTGATTGGCCAACAGCCAGCCCCACCTGTATCAAAGGTTTTTGACGGATTTGGACCTCGAGCTCGCGCTTCGTGGACGCGATGCCTCGTTTGCCTCCGTCTTACTCAGACTTCTTCTTCGCTCCTCTGACCGGAGACGTGGAGGAGCTGCTGGCGCGTTTCCAGCACACGGAATCCGTGAGATACGCGGTGTTTTCCTCCATTTGGAGGGAGATGCGGTTCTCGCACGTGTTCTCAGGTATCGACAACATGGGTGAAATGAAGAGATTTTGCAGGGTAGCGTTCGCCACAGCCGTGAAGTACTTCCTGCCTCCATACAGCTACCAGATCCGGGTGGGAGGCCTGTATTTGATGTTTGCTCTTTATCACTCTCAACTTGCCACCCCAAGGGTTAAGTTCAGACTGGCCCTGAAGGACTGGGACCTCATCCAGAAGTTTGTGAAAGACACTGTGGCCGCTGAGCACCACGATGTGGTTTTTATCTATCAGAAGCTTGTTGCTGTCAAAGCCATACACTACACCGCCATGCCACATTTTCTCTATTTCCAAAAGCAGAGGAAACAAAAGAAGGAGCCTCTGTGTGCAGACTTCCTGGGGAGGACCACAGCAGTGCAGGAGCTCATCTCTGCAGACATCCTGGAGGAGATGACCAACATCCAGGGCCACTACGAGAAGCTGAAGAAGGCCACTGTGGAGGTACGTTCCCAGGTCACCATGACCCACCCGGAGTTTGTTTCCCGACTCAAAGACCCCATGTTGGAGTTCCTCGCCTGGCAGCAGAAGAGGTTCTCGCAGGATAACAAGGACAGAAACTCTGCAGAGGATGAAGAGAGAGCAGCTGAAGAGGAGTCCAGCAGCAGGAGGGCCAAGCTCCTGTCTTCAATCAAGAAAAAGAGCTACAACAACTTCCAAGAGGCGCCCAAGTCCAGGAGGCACCGCCAGGCAGAGACGGTGGAGTCCTCCAGCTCGGGGCCCGAGCAGCTGCAGGAGACGGCCCACAAAAAGAGGCCTCCCTCCCTAAGGGCTCGGACCTGGAACAGTCTTGGGAGGACGCAGGAGGACAACAAGCTCCAGGGCTGGCTGCTGAGCGCTCCAGAGCAGCAGGACAGGTTGCCGATGAAGAGGACCCACCATGTAGCACCCTACAGACCATGATGAGAAGGGAGACAGACACGTCTTTACACTTGAGTTGATTTTTACAGAGTACAGCGGTTCACTTACTGGAATAGTTTTAATTTCCAAATAAATCTGTTGGTCTGTTAATAAATTGTCTCGCGTGTATATTTTGACTGCACAACGTCTATTTAGAGACCTTCCTGGCTTTCTTTTGGATATTGCAAACCTACACATTGATCTGTTACTAGCAGGCTGGCATCAATCAAACTTTTTTTGTGTCGAGTTTGAAACAACTGCTGGGTTTTAGCAGCAGTTTTTTATTGTTTGTTTTCTGGTGAGGCCTGTAAAAATATTTCTCTCATTAGCTTCAATGGGCTTCTAGAATCTATCTAATGCTTAGCACATGTCTCCTCCTCTTTGTCCTTAGAATATATATCCGATAAGTGGGAGAAAAAAAAGTTAAGCACTTTAAATGTGGCAGTAGGATAAAGTAACAGCGCCCCCGCGCGGCCGGACTGAAGCGCTGCATCAACAAACAGCAGCACACTTCGGGCCGGAAACATCGCTTGTAGTAGTTCCTCCGGAGCTTCCTGCCTGCTAATCCACTTGTTGAGGGGAACAGGAGGACGTGGGCAGCGGCCACAGCGAGTATAATGTGGGCGAGACGCTTCGCAGGAGAGCAGTGAAAGCCCCCGGAGACGCGGAGCACCATGTTCGGCCTGAGAGAGGCGGGTGTCCTCGGCGCCTCCGTCGCTGTAGCGGGGGGAGTCGCCTATCTTATCTGGAACTACGCGTCCTTCTCCGGGAACACGAAGCCCCAACCCCGGCCGGCAGGGGACGACGGACGTGTCCGAGAAGAGGGGGAAGGAGAGAAAAAGGAGGAGACGGAGGAGAACGAAGCGGAACCAAGTGTTGTGGCCGCTGCTAAAGCTCAACAGGTGTCCGAGGTAAAAAGAGAAACGTAACCGTGAGGTTTTTCCCGCCGTAACCACAGTTACGCGTCGCAGTCAAAGTTTGGTTTGATTCATTCTTCACTTTAGCTGCGTGGAAACAGGAGAAAAGTAAAAATGTAGGCTTCAGCTATAAACGGACCGCACTTTATAAACTACCGAGTTTTCGTAATAAATGATTTGTGTGTTACCGCGCAGCATTCTGGGAAATGTAGGACTGCTCACTGCTGAACAAACAATAATAATAACGTTCATCATTTTGGCTTTCTGTCGCAATTCGGACTAAATAAGTCAAGATGTGCTCATCATTTTGACTTCTGACTTGGCATAGTATGTTTTTCTTATGTTGGAGATGGACTTCTTCAAGAATCTGAGACACTTATTGCAAATAAAAGGTTTTTAGATAAGTTAAGGTGATTATGGAAATGTTTAATGTGAGCACTGGTGCTGATTATTCTTCTATCAATATTGCTGTGTGTGCTGCAGTCCAGGCCTGTGGGGTCAACAGGAACACAAGTGCTGGTTCTGGGTCTCGATGGAGCCGGTAAAACCAGTCTTCTGCACTGCTTTGCCACTGCCACATTGGACCAGGACACGCAGCCGACACAGGGCTTCAACGCCATCTCCATCAACAGGGAGGACCTGCACATCGAGTTCCTAGAGAGTAAGTGGGAACTCTTCAATCACATTCGTTGACCTCAACAGATCAGTGGATCGTGTCACAATTGTTTGTGTCCCGTTTTTGCAGTTGGAGGAAAAGAGGAGCTGCGACCGTACTGGCGGAGGTACATGTCTAAGGCTCTGCTGCTGGTGTTCGTGGTCGACTCCTCCAACCCACAGCTCTTCCCACTTGCTAAAACACATTTACACGAGCTGCTTGCCTCCGACCCCCGCCTGCCACTAATGGTACTGGCCAACAAACAGGTGAGACTGACATAAAAACACTGCAGACTGTTGCTGTCTGGCAAACACAAAGTTCCAGCTCTGTCCTTGTAAAGCTTTGCACAGGTTACAATTATAAACTTTGAACACAGCTTCACTTCTGCACCTAATGGATATTTTCAAATTAACTCAGCTTTATTTATATAGCGCCAATTCACAACAAGTCATCTCAAGGCACTTTACAGTGTTGAAGGTTTAAGACCTTACACATTATATAAATATATACAGAAAAACCCAACAGTCCCAACTGGGTGACAGCGGAGAGAAAAACTCCCTCTAAGAGGAAGAAACCTCCAGCAGAACCAGGCTCAGGGGTGAGGAGAGATACAGAGAGAGAGAGAGCACAACTAGGGGAGAGAGGAGACGCTCTCTCTCATCATGACATGTAATGATGTCATGTTCAGAGAAAGAGAGAGGGAAAAGGAGGAGAGGAGCTCAGGGTGTCAGGAAAGTCTCCCAGCAGACTAAACCTATAGCAGCATAACTAAGAGATGGTTCAGTTACCTGATCCACCTCT
>JAUMTR010000002.1:18680173-18711880 GCA_032270685.1 Microctenopoma stevenorrisi
ATGTCTGATGCGCTGGCATGAGGAGCAGCTATTCACCTAATTATATTACTGATTTCTCTGAGCAGCACAAACACGGAATATTTAGTTATCAGAATTTGATTCTGATAACTTCTCAAAGATCGAGACGAACAGTAGGATCCTTTTATTTCCCCCGTCCGTGTGTGTTGGGCACTGCGAGACGTGGGGGAGGTGGGGGCTCTCGGGGCCCATCCACAGAGCACGATCACTGCAGTCACAACTCTTAAGGCTGGTTACTGACTCACACACACTCAGCAGCGGCCCTGGGGCTAACTTATCAGAGCAGCCACAGAAAACCGGTTGTTTCCATCTAATTGTGCCAGTGAATGCACGCACGCACTGCTGCAACTCGAGCCCTTTGTCGTCATAAGCATGCGCACTCTGTGAACAACCCAGTGACGAGACACGCCTCTGACCCCGCTGCAACGTTGGTCCAGCGTTGTCAAGGGATTCACAACAATCCTGACATCATCTCGATAACACTGAGGGGAAGGGGAGGAATTCTCCAGGCGTGGGAACCCTGTTTGGTGTCATCTGACTGTGTAGAAACAGACCAGTCTTCCAGGTTTTGGATGGAAGTGAGCTGCGCCTCGTCTAAAAGCTTTTTCGTCTGCAAGAACCTACAATGGTGCTTCTGTAATATGTTCCCCCAATTGGCTGGCGCTGCATTACGCAACAGGTCAAGGCACTGACTCTGCAGCAGTGAGGGCTCGGTGAAGAGAGCTCTGACTCCCCACACAGGAGCCGAAGCATGCTGTTGCTGGGGAGTGCTGGCAGGGGTGTGTCCTGTTTTTCTGTTAAACCACCTCCAGTGAAAGCTCACTCGACGTGAGGCGGGTGGCAAGAAGAAAAGGAGAAACATCAGCTGGTGGGAGGGAGGAGCCAGGCCGTCACCTCGCCGTGTCAGACGGCAGCAGCAGGACGAATGTGCTCATCCCAGATGTGTGAGGGTCATCTCAAAGAACTGAACAGTGACCCGGAGGGCACAGAGGTATTAAAATCACTACCAGGCATTTAACTAAACGGTAGCTGTGTGCTGAGAGAGGAATGAATCTGTGAGAGAAACCAGACCAGCCGAGGCACCTGCTCACAGATCTGATGCACATTTCCTGCAGCTCTGAGGAATCTGGAGGAACTCGTTTGTGGAGTCGAAGTGGAAACGTCAGCTTCTCCACCTTCCGTCCTCACACACACAAGGAGAAACGCGCCTGTAACAGCAGCTAACAACACAATCCTGTCCCTGTTTTATCCAAACCACACATGAAGAGCTTTCCCAGCAGCCTGTCTATCAGAGGAATGCTGCGGGAGGTGCCTGCAACGCTTCACTTTTTATCGCTGCTCTGAAGCTTCACATCTGGCTGCTGGAGGGGTTTTCACGTGAGAAGGTGGAGGCAAGGAGACCGAACAGTGTCATATTGATCTTATACTGTAGAATGAACACGGGGAGGAGGGTAGAAGACAGATTCAGCAGCTCCTCACGTGTATCTTCTTCCTCACGCCGTGCTGTCAAATGACTAATCAGACATCCCAGTATTTGCATAGTGATCTCTCTCTCTCTCTCTCTCTCTCTCTCTCCTGGGACTGGACTGTGAGGTGACTTCACCAGGAACAACACCTGGTGTCTGTTTGCATTCACTGTGCAGCTTTACCAGAAATCACAAAGCGTCCTCTGTCCTGCAGAGTCCAGCACGTACATTCACTGTTCACTGATCTCTATGTGACCTCGTACACACCTGATATTGATGGTGAAACGTGTTTTGAACACATCGCAGAGACTGTTAAACCTGTGTTAAAACGTATTTTGCGCATTAAACCTGATCCAGATATAGGATCATATTCCCAGAAATGACCAATAGGCAACGCACTATAACAAACCGCAGTTCCTCTCCTAACTTCTAGACATTTGGACTGACTCACCAGCGTCTGCTCCTCCGTCAGGCCGCACTCCGCAGCGATCAGCGTGAGCGTCGCTCCGTCCGGATGCTTGGTGTCCTTGTTGAAGCAGTTCTCCAGCACTTTGACCTGATAATCCGACAGCTTCATGAACTCCATCGCTTTAGAAGCAGACATTGTGGCTGCTGCCTCCCGCTCTCCAGTCTGTTCCCGGGTTTTGGAGCGCTCGGAGCCGGCGGAGACGCGCGCGCAGCTTTGGCGCACGGGAGAAGGAAGGCGCGGTGCGCAGCGGGGACTCCCTGACAGCTCGGCGGGAGACGGTGCGCGTGTGTGTGTGTGTCGATGTGTGTCGGTGTGTGTGGAGCCTTTTACTACAGTCAACAGAGGCGCGTCATCAGGCCAGTCCCACCAGCTACGCCCCCCCAGACACAGCTCCAGGACCCAGCTACTCCACGCACCGACAGGCAGACACAAATAAGCAGTTCATTAAATTAATACTAAATAACACACTCAGACTACTCTACTTTATTTACCTACTATTCAGAAGAAGCACGTTTACCTGTTATCACTGCGCACACATGAACTGGACTTCTTCATGGTCTCACTTGAAACCTGCTGCAGATTTTATGTCCATTATTATTGTTATCATTTTATTAGACTATTATTATTTTCATGTTGGAAATCAGTCCCACTGTTTGCTGACTGGATGCGACCCGCTTGGTCCTTCAGGTGCTGGTAGAGACCTGAATGCACTAGAAACACGACGGACTAACTATTAAATGTGTAAAAACGTTTGGCAATTCTCGTAATAGTTGATAAGATCAAGTAGAAGGCCTGAATGAAAGGCCCCGGGGATAGGGGTAGGGGTAGGGTTGAGGTTAGGGGGGTAGGGGTAGGGTTAGGTTTTTTAAAGTGAGCCGAACCTAAACAACATGATGAAGTCTACACTTCCCACTTTATTCCTACTGTCTGTTTACAATCACACAATAGGTCTCATCAGCTGATTTTAGAAGGTGTTGACTGGCTGGAGAACACTTTGGGAGTCACCTGTTCAAGCGTGACTACAAAGATAAGATTATTGTTCTACACCAAAAACGTCCTCCTCACTCTCTGACACACACACACACACACACACACACACACACTGGAAGAAATGTGCTTCAGAGAGCAGTGCACTCAGACGAAGGAGACATTTTGACTGAGCAGAGGTGAGTTTCATGGCACAAGCAGTAAATAAAGCGCTCATATCCTCAGTGCCATCTTTGGATTTTGACTAGGCCGATAATTATGTGGCGCTCTCATTGAAAACTCGTGTTAAGCAACTAAGCCCGCTGGGTGATTCCCTCCTGCCTGGATTCGGATGCCAACGCCTGCACAAATCCATGGAGAAATCCCACATGTCAAACAGACAATAAGTCTCAACCAGTCAAAACATATTCAGCGTTCAGATTCTTTTTAGTCCTTTAATAATGTCACGATTAAGACGTACAGTCTGTTTTCAGTAGGTGCTTCCAGACACACCCAGCGGGTTTGTTCTGTGTTGTTGTTTCGTGTCCTTATGTGGCCATTTTAAATCTGTCTGAAATCTTAGTTCCTCTTTGCAGTTTTATCATTCTAAGTCTCAAGTTATTATCCTTATAATTTTGCATCTACTGTGTAGGCGGGACACACAAATGGGCCCCTTTAAACCACTTTCCAGTAACTCTCCTGTAAAACCTTAGCAACATCTCCACAGGACATGTTTTATAACTCAGATTATTATTATGCATAGTGTAGTAGAAACAAGGAAAAATGTATATTGAACATATTATATTGTTTTTGCTATATAGACACCTTCAGTTTAGGGCATTCACTATGGTTCTGTGATGGTATGAGTAAAAATGAGGCAGAAATCTGAACCAAAAGTGCTGCAGAAGGAACAGCAGGAGTATTCCAGATGTTTGACCCTCCACTAAAACCACGTTACACAATCACCACAACAAAACTGACTGATCTGTGACCAACACATCACAGCACAATGTTTAGGTGACTTTTACCACCAGTAAAGTCTCCAAACGAGACAAACCACCAGAGGACGATGAATTATTGAACACCGCAGAAAACGGCGATTCTGCTGATAACAAGCTGTCAGTTCATGAAAGACAAACATGAAATGAAGTTCTGTGGAACAGGCCCAGAGCTTGATGAGAGCTGATTGGCTGCAGATGGTCCACGTCGTGTTTGACGATAAGAATCCAAAGTCCAAAGTCCACTTGGTTGTAAACATATAATACCATGAGCTATAGCTCCTTTTACTATTGCAACATAATTTGAACTGAGCTATGGTGGCCCCTAAGTGCACAACAGCATTTCAGATTATGGGCCAACGTTGCCTCTGATGTAACAGAACCGGAGACGAGCAGAAGTTGTCTTTACCAAGACTCATAAATCGGTGTGAATGGTGGGATAATGGAATTTATGAAAAGCCTAAAATTGAGAAAGCACAACAATACGTGGGAGTACACAGCACATACTGAGACTGGTCAGGGTAAAAATATCCCAGGTCACGACCCTTTGTTTCCAGGCGGTGCAGGAGATAGTGCGGTCCTGTCAGATGTGAGCTACAGTAATATTTCTATTTCTAGCCTGGTGGTCAGTGACCTGAGAACGGGCTGATTAACCGGTCAGTAATGAATAAGTCGTGTTGTCCCATCCCTCAGACCTTTTCTTTTTAGAAAAGCTAACTCATGTCAAATGTTTGAAAAAATGATCAAATGTGAAAGATAAAAACCAAAAAAACAAACGTGCAGCTGAAGATTTACGCATGTTTATAAATTAAAACATTTGTGTACTGTATGTTTCAGAAAAACATAAACGTTGCTTCTGTATTGGAAAATCAACGAAGCTCTTTTCTGTTTTTGCGTGCGTTTCCATACGTTGCAGAGCACTGAGCTCTCTGGGCCACCGTAGTACGGGTTCAGGAGGTTGTTCTGAGAATGAACACGATGACAGAAACGTAATGTGCTTCTACTGCGCGGCCAATAACAGCGATGATAACACTGACGTGACGCTCTGGCACGTTCTACTGCTAAAAGTGGGACAGTACTCACCGTCACCCACTGTCCAGATAAGACTCAGCAGCTCTGTCCTGTATATAGATCAGTTTATTCTTTACTCTCCCATCAGCACGAGGACAGATAAGAAACTCTGTGCTCTCATCGTTTGATCATTTTCACCCATTTCTTTCACTTTTATTTGATTCTGTTTTAATAAATGGCTTTTTTTGCCATTTGAGGAGCAGTTGTTCGTGGGACAAAGTCTGAATCGTGATGATCCCACGTGCAGCAAGACGCCGGATAATGAGTGAGAAGAGTTGTTTTTTCACATGATTTCCGAGACAAGTGTCAAAGTCCTGCTGTGAAATCTCCCCCGGGATGACTCTCACGCTCAGCCAGATATCTGCAGCTGTTTCACCCAAGGGCATCAACAAAGTATGTCATCATGTCATCATTAATAGTGAGTCATGATAAAATGACCATAGTACAACCGTCTAGACTGCTGTCACTATCTGATGACTTGCACAAAAAGCTGAATTCAATTGTAATTTTATTATAAGCGGCAACTAAAGCTGAAGCTCCTTTTGTCCAACTAACACCCAAAACTGTAAGATTTTCAAATCTTCTCTGAATTTCAGAGCAACTGTTGGATAAGAACCATCATCGCACAATCGTGTCATGCTTGTAAAGTCAGTGTGACACTATTTCCAACAGCTGGTTAGCTTGTTTTACTGTGTGGATGATTTCATCAGACGAGGCAGGACGTGTTCCTCGTGCTAAGACAACCAGACGAAGGCTATGGCTGTTCCTTATTGTACAAAATGATTTAAAAGCCTTCACAAAGAATCGCATGTAGTGCACCGCAGTCACTGAAGAACACAAATAATACAAACAACCTACAGAACCATGACTCCTGAAGGAGAATGTAGATACTATATATACAGCCAAGCGTGTGTAACATCATAAATGCATTGCTTTCCTTGTTGCTACAAAAGCCAAGAGGATGTTTAACCAGTGATCTAACCGCTCTGATGAAAAGGAAACAGGAAGAAAAGCCCAAGACAAACAGTGGGTTTCTATTCAGAAACAGCCTCCTCTTCAACACGAGACGATAAATCCAGGGAGAATCAGATATGTACAGTAGGTTACTATTAATAAATCTCTGGCTCCTGTGGGAAATAGATCTCTAGCACAGTCCACAATGGTCACTGTTAACCTCCATCATTTACAGAGGCTCGTTTTCATTGAAAAGCCCCTGCAAGTCGGGACAGACGCCTGGAAGAGGGAGTTCATTATTGGCTGAGGTTCACGGGCTTTCTCACACCAACCCGCCCCTTCGTCAAACAGAAACATCTGGGACTGAGCCATCTAACTCACACTGACCTGCACAGTGTGAGTTAGATGGTTTCCTTTCTCTATTAGACTGGTGTTGAAGTGAGTGAGGTCAGATCAGTAGCTACCCAACGTCACAGTATCAACGACGTAATGACGGTGGCAGAACAAAAACATATTCATTGCAGGAACGTCTGTGCTGTCCGTGCTGCGTGGGACAGACGGACGTACGGACAGTGGACAGATGCAGCCCACACATCGAAATGTGTCGCCACTAAACAACTGCTGACGGGTTTTTGCCTGAGGTGCAAGTGCTGGTGTTATTACAAGTGGGGGCAGCAGCAACAGGCGATCTCCTGACAGCATGTAGAGGAGCCAAAAAAAGAAAAGCAGTGGGTGGAGGTTTAACAAGAATAGGGACAAGGATGGAAAATAAACATTACACGCATAAAGTGCACAAAACAAGCGTGAACCTAATTGTTTTGGTGCACGCACAGGCACAGTGCTCGCAGCGTGGCCAGTCTGGGCCGACCCGAGTTCTCTCCTGCTTGACTTCAGAGAGAGCGCGACGTGGCCTTAATACAAAAACTGTACTGTGTCTTCTGCAGAGTCTGGAACAAATCTAGGGTACATCTGGCTCCAGAACTGTCCACAGCAGACGGTTATCTTGTGCTCGGACCGTCCTCGCTGCTTGTTACCGTGTGTATATAAGCTTTGTGGGACCACCGAACTGAGAGAGAGATTTCTATCAGGATATTTTCCATTTCTTTCTCTTCACTCGAGCCGGCCTTCATAGAGGTGCCAAAGACGTCTTAAACTGGCAGAACGGGGGGGGGCCAGGACCCGACAGCTTCCCGAATGAGTGTGGGAATCCAATCCGACCGATCCAGGGGGAGCAGTAGGTTTCACAGAGCCGCCCGCGCTTCGAGCAGTTTAAAGACAGGATCTCTTACGTAACTGGGAGGATTTAAACATCAAACACTGGGGGCCCTCAATAGGGAACCGACTTCTTTGACGAAGAGCGTCGAGTCTGAAACTCAACTGGCAGCGAGGGCCAAGTACAACAGTACAGAGCAACAGTCTGAAGAACATAGACCCACCAACTCCAACAACGAAGCAGTAAAATCAGCTATTTGTCAACTCATGCAGCTTAAAAGGTTTGAACAAAGCTCCGATTTGAACCTGACAGTAGGTGTTGGTGCAACAGCACAGGTCACAGCAACCTTTGACCTTTGACCATCTATTCACCTCGTGCTTTAATCCAACTGGACGCTTGTTGCATAATGCCTCTGGCCGTAGCTGTCACTGACTCAGAGTCAGATTAAATCTGTCATGCAGCCAGATGTCGTTTGTGATGCGAGTTACCCACTTAAGAGCAAAACGACACACGTTCCGTCATCGGCTGAAAGAATGCACCTGGAAATAACGGCTGATGACTCAGGTCATTGCTTGACAAATTGTTTCTGGACCCGGCTCTGGCCGCGTTTCACACATGATTGAAACCCTCAAATCCACTCAAGCTGGGAACGGGAACTGGAAAGAGCATGTTTCAAACGTGAACGCTGGATCTGGGGGGAACATGGAAGATTAGCTGAGCTCTGCTGGATGAGAGGAAAACACTTCTTACAGAAAATCCCACAAGTTCGAGCACTCTAATGAGGTCTGCTCTGTGTTTTGAGGCCTGCACCAATGGCGCCGTGGCATTCGTTCCCTCTGAAGTCGTTCTGCATGTGGTTCAAGTTGAGGACTTGGGCCCACGACGAGGAGGAATGCTCATCAAAATAAGCTCAGTTGGACTCTTTCTTCCTCCTGACAGCTAGAAAGCCTGATCAGGGGGCGGAGTGGCGGTTAGCCGGGATAAAAGGGCGTCAAGCTGCAGGAAAGCTGAACAAACAACAGTGTTTGTCCGTCACAAAGCGGTGTGGCGCTAACGAGACAGGATGGGAGCTGAAAAGGACGCTTTCGCTGACAGGTGTTACTAAACCACGCTCTTTTTCGAGCTCGAGGAAGCTCCTGGAAAAGGACAAAACATGCAGCCTCATTCAACTAAACCACATTTCTGCATCTTAGCTAAACCACACGCTTCAAAACAAAGCACCAGACGTCATTATCTTACAGTTTTCTCCTGTATTTTCTCAACCATATCCCGAGCAACAATAACCCATTGTTCGCTTACAGGACGAACACAGAGTCTGCTTTTTCTGAGTGAGGCCGCGACTACTCTCCCAGAGGAACTCTGACAGACAACACAGCAGCATATCATAGGCAGATAACCTCCAAGTGCACAAGACCCTGTCTAACAATTGGTTTTGATCCCGGGGAGTGGGCGGGGGAGTCTGGAGGGGAAGCCAGGAGTGGAGATTCGACTGAGACATGAATACTTGTCCACCCATTTTTCTACAACAGGAAAAGAAATCACACTAATAGCTTCTTATGATTAATAATGAGCGACATTAATAAATGAATAAATGTCACTTCTGGTATCACTTAGTCCTGACTTTTATGTTTTTTCTTCGCTTTCAGAAATACTTTATTTCACAAGCACTAAAAGCACCAACCCAACTATTACCAAAGTCTATAACTTGTAATAATAAATAAATAATAATTTATCATAGTTATCATTTAACAATGACATAAAACACCTTCCTAGAGATCTTTCTAAGCCTCCACACCGACATCAACTGTGACGGAAGCCGTGATGCTTTCAGGTTGTTAGTTCATCCGTGTCCCCTCGTCCACCTGCTCAGAAGGTCACTGACAGAATGTGTGACCCAGCAGGGAATTCCTTTACATCTGGCACAAATGTCTACTTGGACTCATATGTTCATTTATTACAATACGAGTCTGGACTAGAAGGTGGATCCGGACAGAGATTTATGAATCATGTTCAGGTTTGGGAGACACTTCAGGTACCCTCAGGTAGACCCACACACAGAAACACCGCATCTGTCTGGGCAGATATGCATGTAAACAGCAAATTGACTTGTTGGCAGAGACACACAAACACAATGCAGCCGTTCTAGTTTTTCTCCTGACACCCAAGATAAAAAAACCCTATAACAATCTCTTTTATCCAACCTAAAATCTGCCTGATTTACTGGGAGGCGAACGATTGTTGTACAAAGGAATATTTATAAGTTCTGCTTTCATCCTTCATCTTCGTGCTGCTTTGTAAGAGGAATATTACCGTAGCAACTGTTGGAGCACAAACCGCTCATGAGGTAAAAATATGGGGAAATAATGACGAACCAGGTTGTGAGGAAGAGTTTGGGTGACGAGATGAAGGTAGGGCAGACTGGACTGTGAACGTGTGAATACACAATGACAGAACAACACTTGATGTTTGCTCAGTGGAAAAACGAGATTCCAGTTTAAACGCGCCTGTAATAGATGTGAAACAATAAAAACATCTGAGATCGATTCGTCACGGTCTGCGATCAACAAAAAGACAAAAACAAACACTTAGAATTTTCCAGACATATTTTAAACTCGACCATGTGAGATTTCTTCATGCTACTTTTTGCCTTTAGCCCGGCTGGCACCGAAAGCATGAAAATATTTGAGGTCCAGGGTGCAGCAGCAGCAGCAGCAGCAGCAGCAGTCAGACCATGTGGGAGCCAGATCTTTTTGCTAGAGGAGCAGGGAACGGCTCACGAGCCATTTGTGTTTACAGCCAGTTAGCTTCAGAGTTTTTTACAGTTCCTTCTTAAGCAGCATGACTCCCAGATCCAGTCTTTTCCTCGATCTGCAAGCGTGGAAACTAATGTAGGACGAGTTGTTCATTTCCTGCTGTTGAGACGTGTCAGAAGTACGTTCATTTAACAAGGTGCTGTTTGCTGATGGGAATTCCTCCACTTTAAAAGGAAAGTTCACATCCCTTCACAGAAGGAAGACTGAAGAGTCTCGTTAACAGTATGTTAAACGTAACAGAGACACATTTCTCCGTTTGCCGTCCCCTCACATTAACTCAAAGCAAAGTCACGAATGTCCAAGCAGCTCTGTGAGAAATGTTCACATCGTGCCCAAAGTGTCAATACTCTGTGATATTTTCCAGCACTGGACGTCGCTAGAGCTTCACCGGTCGCCACTGGGACCGTGTTCCTCTCATGTGTTGGGTCGTCATCATGTTGGAACCCCGCCCTGCGTCTCAGTTTCCGAAGGGAGGGGATCCCGCTCTGCTTCAGTGTGTTACAGTACATGTTGGCATTCATGTGATCTGCAGCTTCTCGGCTCCCTCATCTATTCAGACCAACTCTGGATATGACGCTGAGCACGTCAACTTAAACACACACATTCCCCCTTCACACCTGAGACATTAATGACTGTTTTGAGTTATTTTGAGGGGACAGGAAATTTAGACAAGCCGTGGACTAGTGTTGCTTTCATCAACAAAAAATTCTGACGAGACGCAGCGTAAATGCTGTTCATGTTCATGTCACTGCAATTAAATATAGAAATGAACGCTGCTGCTCATTTCCTGGGCTGGTGTTGGGTTGTCGTCTTGTCTTGACCCGGACACGACTTTTGTTTTCCTAATTTCTTGCCCTCAACAACTGGAACAAACTTTGCTCAGTGGGGTTGTGGGTTTCTGTCCATTTAAAAAAAAACAGGCACCGAGTTTTCATCAGTTTTCTGCGTGACTGTTTTCTGGGAGGATTGACCGTCACAGAACCCATAACTCTTCTTTTCTGTTGTCCGACTTGTCTCTGACTTGTCCCCCTTTTCCTGATCAATCCACCAAAAATATGTTGTAAATTAAAAATGGGTACTAGATACTGTATTGACTGGGTTAAAGTACCAGAAGGTAGATTTACTTGTGTTATATCACTGAACTGAAAGGTGCAGGAAGCGTTGGGTTATTTAACCGTATGTTGACATAAGAGCAGCAGGTCAGAGTCACATTACAACCGTGCCTGATTCAAAGAGGATCTTACGACTACAGAAAATCTTTTGTTTTAGTATGTGTTCATCGTTACCGTCACATAAAAGAAGCAGGAGTTCTGTTTTTGTTTTGTTTTATTTAATAAGCTGGTTCATAAATTATCGCACATAAAAGATTCTTTCAATAGTTACAAAGGGGAGAGCAGGAAAAAAACTAAAACAAAAGACGATGACCATTGACCTTTGGGCATTTTTTTATGTCGAATCAGGAGGGCGGAGCAGTTTAATAGGAGCCGACTGAAGGTTTTGCGTTCCCGGACAGTGGTCGTCTATCCTCAGACTAGCAGCAAACAGAACGTGACATGCATTTTGGAATTCAAAGCACATGCCTGAAAAGAACAACAGCTGGAATGCTGGTTTCTGTTCCCCAGTGTATTAAAACAAGGAAAACTCAGAGGTGAGGAGGGGAAGAAATGATAGAATAAAAACACACGGGCACTAGCTACACGTGAGTCTCACAGAAACTAACTCAACTAAAAACAAGTGGCATCTTCGTGGCATGACTTTCCTTCCCCTGCTTTTCTCGTGAGCGGTGGGGCTTTGATGAGACTGGAGAGGCAGCGGGGGGACGCCGGAGGAGCGTCTTCGATGAATCTGCTGTTCCTCCGTTAGATCCTGCCGTTCCCTTTTATTTTCTACAGGAAGTCCCGCCTCCCCATGTGATGGTCAAGTCACTGCTGACCGATGAGCTTTGTGGGTGGATTTGTTTAATAGGACTGTTTCGGAGAAAGAGGAAGTCACCCACCTCGCTATGACTGGTCGGAAGGAGCAATGAGTGTCCGTCAATGGCTAATGCTAGTTTTCACTCTACGAGGCCGAGAGCCTTTCTCACACCGGTCACCGTTTCCCTTCCGTTAGAGCCTACTTGGTTACTTGCTGCTGAACGTGCTGCAGGAATTCATAGTATGAAGAAGCCGACTCGGACCGATCCTCCACCAGGTGCTGGAGGAAAGAGGCTTTAGCTGAAGCATCGTCCCTGCAGAACAGAATAAAAACAAGACAAGTGTTCAAATGTTGGCAAAACACTTGTCTCGAGTCATATCAACTGGTCTTCCTCAGTTTGAAATGTGTCAGTGGGAGAAAAGCTGGTGTTAGGAAGTTCTTTTTGTTTCACACCCTCGAGTACTTCACCATCCAACCCATCACCTCTCTGTCTGAAACATTGGGCTGACATCAGCCCTCGTCCTCAACAACATGTGGTTCGTCAACAATGCCGCTCTACACACGAGGAGTGACAGGAAACAGAAACAATGCGTTCCTTAGGGAATTCTTTACCACTGCTGTCAATCAGTGACCTCACGGTTTACTATGTGCGTACACTGAAATATTTTTCTGTCAACCTCAGGCCAACCTCTGCCAGGAGAGGAATCCAGCTTTACCATGAAACTGGTCACACCCGGTTTCTGGTCAGGTTTCTTTGAAAGCCGACACTGACGGTTCCATGTGACAACCACTCCTTATTTACTTAATAGACTCACTCCTGATTTATTTGTTGGGAAATTCTACGCTCAGTGAACAACTGTTATATATGATAATTCATAGACGATGGTTTTAGACGTTCTCAACGTTCCCCTGTAGGGCAGCTGGGCCGTTGAACGCGCTCATGCAAACCAGGTGTTCCTCGCAGTGAACCGGCCTTTTCAATCCACCCATTAGCGTCACAAGCTCCGATTTGCACAGGGCCAGCTCCAGATAACCTCAATGATGCAAATAAACATTCATTTGCATGTTTTCTCTCCTAATTTGGTTCAAATTAGCATTTCCTTTGGACGGAGACCCACCTTATGTCTCATACTAACACTCAGTAGCACACTGGAAGGTGAGCGCTACGTGGGTCTAATGGGTCAGATGTTAATCCAGATGTGCAGCAGTGCTTACTTGACCACGTGTATCGTGGAGCTGAACGCTCTGTTGTCCTGCAGCCAGTCGAGGAGCGCTCGCACCCTCTCGGACAGAGGAGTCTCCAGCTCTGGAATGTGACTCTGGGTTTCACGGAGAGAAAGAGAGGAGAACCGAAACATCAACAACATTGTTTTCGCTGCTGACTCTTTCAGATAGGAAACAGATTATGTTGACTCACACAGTCATCCCAGCTACACAATGTGGTTACCACAAACGTGCCTGTGCTGTGAAATGTGGCTCTGGGATGCATTGACCCCTTTCTAGAAAAACGAGTGCTTGCTGTTTGTTCTGGGTGGTGCCATCACACCCACACTGTGTGGTAATGATGGAGCTTTCTAGGTAAAAAGCAGAAGCAGCACATCTGTTCTGCAGCATCAGTTAATTTTTCACGCTGCTAACAGAAAAGCGCTGCTACGCTGAGAAACAAAGTGTGAATCATTTTAAGGAGAAACATTTATGCTGCATTGCATCATTTATGAAGCAACTGGGTGGTGACGTTTGACTAAAAATGAAAACTGCACTTCTCTAATCACAGCTAATCATTTCTTATATGTTCTGCATAAAATGGTCATGAATGAGAACTGATGGTGGAAAAAGTTGTTTTTTTTCCATAACTGGTTGAACTTTTAGTCAAGATAATGTCAAGCAAATGTTTCCTGTAGCTTCAGAATTCCCCTCCTCAGTGACTTAGTGCCAAATTATGACGCTCACTCCATCATTCACCTCTGGGATAATGTTCTCAACATGATATTTCCAAACCAGCAAAGATGCTGCAGAATATGTTTATTGATAGCGGTAACATACTTCATTGATCAGCACCACCTGAACAGGTGTAACGCCACAGCTACAGGAAACTCCTGCGTGAGGTGGTTCAACCAGTTCTTATGTTTATCTATGTTTAATGGGTGTATTCATTTGTTTTATTTGTGACTGCGTTTGTTGATATTTGTGACCGGATCTTGTTGCCCGACCGACTTACGCAGAAAACCAGGAAACTGTTCACTTCCTTTTTACTTTTCTAAAACCTGTCTGCATTCAGTTTTATATCAGAGACTGTTTTACTGACCATGTTGGGTGGTATCGCGGCATAGCTGTGGCAGCCCAGCACATCTCGGATGAACATCTCACTGCAGCATTTTCCAATCCAGAGGTAAAACACCTGCATTGTCGAAAACACAAGAATACCTTTCTTAAAGCTACCTGATTCAAATACTAACTCTAAATTTGATTTAGATATTTGCTCCTCTTTTTATGCCCATTTTTTAGCTGTATGAAGATAATAAAGTTAAACTAAGCTGAGAGGTGAAGTTTACTTCCCTGTTACTAATAAAAAACTTTTGCTTTGATTAACCAACAATAAACTTTTTGTGCATCTAAAAGTTTAAGTCTCTAAAAAGAATAATGATAAACAAACGTTTCTCTGCTGATCATAAATAAATTATTCCTACGTTGCCACAGTCCATGAGGAAGGCTCCATCTCTGCTCAGTCTCTCAGCAGACAGGTGGAGCAGGTGAGGCTGTGGAACCACGGTGTCGTTCAGGTGGAGCGCTCCCTGCAGGTCACACACACACACACACAACCAGTGAGATGGAGCAGCTGGTAGACATTGTTGGATCCATTGTACAATTACTTCCATCAAAAGTTATCATTCATATTTTTCATATTCTTTGTACATTTCGCTGGCAACACAGCGAACTTCTAGATTTGCTAAATCACTGGTTGTAACCGCGGGTGAGGGGATCGACTCCTGCACTCTCACCTGGCCTCATTCAAACTTAACTGAATATAACTGAATATAATCAGATATCATTTAGCTCCGCGTGTCCCACCTGGTCGGACATGTTGTCCAGCCTGTACAGGTCAGGATGAACCATTCGCATCAGCTGCTGCAGCGGCTGCGTCTTGAACTCACACATGGCAAAGACGCGCTCGTCCAGACGCGTGCTGGTTCCTGTACGCAATGCTTTCTAAAAACAAAAGGAAAACATTCTGTTATTTATTTATTAAGCGTTCGTAGAAGCAGAAATACACTCGGGCCTCACTGCTCCTCCAGAACTGGGGCGGTACTGTGGCTGCCAGGCAACCACTACGATCCGACGTACTGATATTCTCATGTTCTACTAATTTTATGCCAGTTTGTGCTAAATCTAATGGAATGAATTAGTGGTTTTCATTTGTATTAAAGGTTTTTAAAAAGTTTATCCCATTGTTCAGACCCCTAAATGTAATGCTCTCATCTCTACACACTTTTTTGTGGTTTACTCACAAACATGACCTATAGGAGTATAAAGTCTCAGATGACTCACAGGTGTCCGTGTCTGAACGTGATCACACCCTGAGTGTACGCATGAACAAGGGCTGGTTGAGAATGAATCAACCTTTATTAGTATGTTTGTGTGCTTTTCAGGCGCAGGACGTTTTTAGGCTGACTAATTGTGACATAAATAATGGGAAGATAATCCGACGTACACTGCAGAGCTTAATTAATGTGTTTAGAAAAAACGACTTGGCTTTAATTTGAAATATTTTAAGGTCGAGTCTAAAGGATGTGATTGCCTTATATAAAAAGGTGTATTTGTTCGTCTTTAAGCATCCAGTCCCTCACAGCAGTCGTACCTGTTTTAGGAGAGCAAGGATGTAGAGAGGGAAGAGACGCATGGCAGCGGGCAGCACGAGGCCGGACTGCTGCAGGTTGGACACGTTGCTCTTATAGGCCGTCAGCAAATCCACCACTGCATTCACCAGGGCATCTCGAGCGTCCGACAAGCTGGACGATATCGACCGGTCAATGGCTGGAATAAGCAGACAAAGACGACAGCTGAGTGCCAAACAGCAAACAATGATTTCATCTTCCAGTTCGACGTAATGAAGCAGACAGGATGTGAAATCTGAGGGTTTACGCTCAGGACTCACCCATGTTGGCTAAAAGACAAGTAACGGCCTGGACGTCCGCTCCCGCATACACATCACTCAGCTGGTTGACGACCGGCAGACACAGAGTGTGAACTCTGATTCGTCTTTTTCCTACAGGGACAGATGAATGACTCGTCTTAACTTGGATGAGATTTGATGCATGAAGGTAAAAACTATAGATTGAAAAGCCAAACACATGCAGCCCGACATACTGCGTGTACCTTTACTGGACGTGTACAGCAGAGCAGCCTGAAAGCAAGCAAGAGACGAGTCTGCCAGGGAGTCATCGATTGACATCTGGACAGCAAAGGCAGAGTCTGGGTTCACATTCGCCAAGGACAGCAGGTCAGTGGATCGCACAAAGAAGTTCCCATGAAACGTATGGATGGACAAACCTGAGAGAGTGAGAACCCATGTTTGAAAAAAAGGCGTATAGTTATATATCCCTCGATAATGCCTCCGGTACATCGCGGCATTAGTAGAGACACATCTATAGCTTCACCTTTAGTGCATCGTATTCTCATGACGGCCTCGAAGCCGATCTTCCTGGTAAGGTAGCGCTCCAGATCTTTCTGAAACTTCTCCAGCTGGGCCACGTTGTGGATGTAATGAAAGGATGGGTAGTAGAAGATACTGCCAGCTGAATACTTGGACATACAAGCTGAAGAACAGGAGAAATTACAATTATTAGATGGTTAAACATGCAGACAAAAAGGCTTCTGTAAACGCTGTACACGCATCTTTACCACTGTACGATGGGCGTGATGTGCAAAGGAAAGAATGGTGAAATTAAAAGACGCCGGCGTTCTTACCTAGTGAGGAAAGATCAGCATACTGGGAGCTGAGCAGGAAAAGGTCCACTCCTATCTGTTGTCCTGAGCAGTCCAGCGCGAGTTTCTTAAAAAAGTCTGTGGCGGGGCCAAGGTGCTGGACTCCCTGAAGAGAAACAGACCCGTTACAGAAAAATGGGCTGCGCAGCTTCCAATGAAGTCGGGGTTATTGAGGTTCGTCGGGTTAAACTGTTTATCAAGTCTAGTGATCCTTGGTATGAGATCACTGATGTAGAATGCAGTCAGGGGTACAGGGTCTGGCTGATGAGGAGTTTCCTTTGTTCATCATGGTTTTGTATATTTTGTATAGTTTTTTTCTCAGCAGAATTGTCAGACTCCTTCAAGAACAGAAAATAACTTTCTAGTTTTAAAAAACCACAGCAGTGAATTCTTGGCACACCAAAAATAGAAGACAGATGATGAATATCAATAAATCACATTCCTGGGGGAACAATAACACGCCCTCCGTGGAAGCTCTGTCTCTAAACAGACGTATGAGAGATCCAATTGTGATGTTGTGCCGGGAAAAGAAAATGTGACTTGTGGCAGGAATATAAATATAGCAGGTTCACACAGTGGGGGGTGTGGAGGAGACAATGTCTTGCTGTATTTCATTTGTCACCTGGTTAATTTTAGCTCTCATAAGTCACAGGACAGACAGACACCACCATCATTTGACAAAGAAATCTACATAATCATTACTCTCTAATCTGACCGTATAAACAAAGAACAGCCGTATAAACAAAGAACCGGAAACTGAAAGATGATACAGATAATTCAGGAAAACGTTCACATGCACAATAAAGAAAAGACAAAGGTTTAACTTTACCAGGGTATATACAAAAAACCCTACGGTTGAATTTACTACTATTTAATACCTTTTTCAATACTTCTCGAATATTGAATATTTTTAAAACCAAAACGATATCGAGCTGCAAATGTTTTAATCGACAACCTTTCTAACTTGGAAACTGATTTTCAGGTCAGAACAACCCAACTGAACTGATTTAGAGACACGTTGAAAATATTTTGCATTTATTTAACTAATGCTATAAACAAGCTGTTTTTGGAAGAACGGGGACTGAGACTGTGTTGGTGTGGCATAATGATGCAAGTTCAGCCGGTCAGTGTGGCGATGTTTATTCTCAATAAATGAAAAATGAAAAAGACGCAACTGCCTGAAAATGTCAAACATTCACTGTCACAATAATCAAAGTGTATTTCTCGTGTTTCCAAAGTTTCTTTTACCATTATATAAGGAATGTAGATGAATGAAATGAATGGTATTTCATTTCATTTCTAAACAGAACCAGATCACAGCAGAAGTCATTTAAGGTTCCATTTAAAGCAGGTCTATCTCGTGTTCCGTTACTAAACAGCCTAATCTTATCTACCTTATGTAATTCCTGTCTCTACACAGTCACTTTTAGTATTCTGTGTCATGTGTGGCGGAGTCGCGCTGTGAGCGTCACATCTTCTGCAACGTTAGCGTCACAGACATCTTCTAATTAAAATGAACGAGTCTAATCCCATGTTAAATAAAGTTACGCTAAATTTAATACCTCATGAAATGACGATTAATGCCTTTTAATGGCCTTTACTACCTTTTAATACTTCCTCGCAGACTCCCCGTTTACCACCAGTAAATTCAAGACACCCTTTCAACAATACCTTGGAGCTGGAGCGCTTGTTCGGGTCTTCCCTTGACTGTAGCATACCAACACCCAGTGTGGGCAGCTGGGTCTGGAACACTGTGACACGGCCCCCAGTGGGCGACATGAGCTTGTAAGCGGCCTGTAAGGCGGGGCCCAGGGCGCTGTGGGTCTCCTTGCTCTGACTGAACATGGCAGGCAGAGAGTTTAGCAGGTCCTTCACCAGCTGCAGGAGAAGAGTGAGGGTAGAAATATATGAGAAGGGGGACTGAAGAGTTTATGAGAGGAGAACGAATGAATAATGATCCAGAGATTACTTGAATACCTCCTTGCTTTCCACCAGGTTCACCATCAAACTGTCATGAGCCGGTATGAAGACATCTGTAAAAAATGGAAAGCAAATGTGGCTCAGAGGAAGGAACACCGTGACTGTACACAAACAGTTTTTGCAGAGGGAAACGTACATCATGATGACAACAATGTCATTAAAACGGATATTAGAAGACGTTCACATTTTATTAACTTGCTGCTGCTTTACCTCTAAAAAGTCATTTTTACCGTCATAAAGTCTAAAAGCCAAAAAACCCCTTTGATACGGTGTAGATTTACTCTGCTCAGGAATGACCTGCACGGGACCTTCACTGCATGTCAGGCTCGTCTCGTCTCCTATGTTTCCCGTCTACCTTGTAATCTAATTTAGACAAATCTAGTATGATATATGCACGCATCCAGATAAGATCCTGAATCCAGTGAGAAGACGTACCATCTATGTCCGACACCACCAGCATCTGCGGCTGGGATAGTCCCTCCTGGAGGTTGTAGAAGTGGATGGTGCTGTCGAAGGTGAGGAAGCCCACTCTCATACGTGTATCCCCCGGCAACCTGAAGTACATAACAACTCTTTATCAGAAATGCACATGCTGGAAAACTCCAAGGACAAAAACCACATAGTGGTAAACAATCCAAATTATTATTATATTATTATATCGTTAAGCATGCAAACTCATGAATAAATAGTTTCTTCCACTTAGAAGAAACACTCACTTGTCTAGGTTCTCCAGAAGTGACTCGCAGAAGTACTTCAGGTAGCCTGATTCTACAGCGTTGTGAGACACATCAAGGACATACAGGTATACCGCTGGCTGTGGAGGTCGCAACTAAACACACACAGAAAGAGGGAAAAACATGATTATTTAAGATCTAATGAGGGAATAATGAAGGTAGTAAACTTATAGTTGCTGTAAGTTCTGGAGAACTCATTTTTATTTGTAACTGTCTACTTTTCCTGTTAAAGTTCATTCAGACTCAAGCCTTCAGACATTAAAACACCAGAACAACACTGCCCTGAAGTGGATCGGTGTGGAACTGCATCAGAACACTTTACCATAAAAAAAACACTACTCCACACAAAGAACCACAGGTTTGGGGATGGGAGAGACGGCTCACCATATAGTCTGAGGAGGCGATGAACTCCACGGTGGAGTTCTGAACTTCTGGTCTTTTGTGGGGCTCCCCATATGACCTGGTAACTGGGTTGTACATAAATTCATCTGGAACTAAATGACAAAGAATAAAAGCGGGTCGGTCATATGTGCCATCCAGAGTAAAATGATATGAACACACAGAGAACCAGACAGCAGATCAGAGTCATACCATCATTAACACGGTAACACAGGTTGCACTTCCACCTGCGCTGGTCCAGGAAGGTGACGAAGGGGTTGATGTAGGTACGACAGGAGCGACAGCGCACGATTGTATTCGATGTGATCACTGGTAATTGCTGCAGAGAGAGAGAGAGAGAGCGCAAGACCAAACATTAAGAACATTCATCATTTCATGCTGCAAACTGTGGCTGAAAGGAAGCTTTGAGTCTGTTTCTTAGTGGAAGCAGCTGCACAATTCTTTTAACTGAAGCCTTTGTTTGACCCACTTTTCCTATGTTTCTGGGATTGTATCCTTGTTTTATGCTGGTGTACTCATCTAGTTCCTTAGAACATATCTTATCTTAGGTATTTTCTATGGCTGGCTGCGGCTCCTCCTGACACATGTCAGAGTGTCCTCGGACAAGGCACTGCACACCAACTTGCCCCCAGTGTGTCTAGTCGGCTGCATAGCAGCTGTGCCATTGGTTTCCCACCAGTGTGTGAAAAGCAGTGTAAAAAAAGTGCTATACAAGTGCACAACATTAACCCTTTCTACTATTAGAGCTGAAATAACTCAGAAGACTCAGAAGTGTGGATTGTGTTTGCTTTATCGTTTCCAAACCACATTTCTGCGTAGTGTGAATTTGTGCACAGTGTTAGCATATGGTGACTGTGAATCCTGCATGTTTGCCATTACAGTAATCTACTCTGAGGGCAGCAGTGCCTGGACACACACACACCTGCTGCACAGCCCAAACATGGCTGAATCTGCTTCACTAGATCAAAACGTTGATCCTAATATGTTCAGAGAGCATTCATTGTTGCTGGTGGAGTTTCCAGCCGCGTTCAAGTGGTTACAACGATTTGGCAGCTGTAACTTTCCAGGCTCTTATCTTACTGCACCTCATCATCATTCTCCTGCAGTTTTACATGTCAGTGTGTGTCTCCCCTATTGTGTGCTTAATGAAACTGGATTGGTTATTGAATAACTGGCTGAACTGAAGAGCTCACTATCTTTGGGAAAAATAATCTTTCAGTAGAGCTTTCTCATTTGAAATTTATATAATTTTAGTTTGATTATAAAAAAGGAAGGTAAGAAGTGTTTGCCACAATTATTTCACTGTATTGCGTTTTTAGAGCTTTAGGGGTGAGCTCATACCTGCAGGTCCCTGAAGGGGTGGAGGAGGAGCCCCAGCGGGAGTCGGGCCTTGTTGAGCAGAGCCTGGTTCTGAGGTATGCTGCTCAGGGTACACCTGAACGTCCTGATGAGCACAAACAAATTAGACAGCGAGTCACAGATTAAGACAAAAGATAAACTGTGAGAGAAAAATGATTGTTTCAACGAATATCAGATGAGAAGGCATACAATGATAAATCAGGGTATATACAAAAACCCTTTGGTTGAATTTACTACTTTTTAATACCTCCTGAGTCTTTGTAAAACCACCACGACATTAAGCTGCAGCTGTACGGTGCACATGCGACAGTAGAGCGCTAAACTCCATTCATGCTACATTTCTGTTCATTTACAAATTAATGACAATTAATACCTTTTAGTACTTTTTACTGGCCTTCAGTTTTGATTACGTGATTTACTACCTTTGAATACTTTTAAAACCCTGCGGACACCCTGTAAATTAAGACAAAGAAAATAAACAAATAAAGACTTACTGTGGACTGCAGTTCACCTTCTTGAGTTCCGGACTGAGGTTGGGTTCGGGGGCCTCCAGGGGCCTGGGGGGCAGCAGATTTCTCTCCTGCAGCAGGTTGATTGGTCTCAAGGCCTCCACTTCTAACTCTGGCACCCCACTCAGGCCCCCCAGGGCTGCAGACAGCTGGGACAGGTTTGGGAATGGCTGCAAACAAAGCCAAAACCAAGAAAAGATTACCTTTGTTTCTTGTAGTTTTAACTGACTACAAGAAACATTTATCGACAAAATGTAATAAAGGTGCAGTGTTGCAACGACAAATGATCCGTTTTCATGATTAGCTGAGTGTTCGCTACATTAAATGTCCGGAAATAGTGAAAAACCCCTGTCACAACACTCTGAAAACAAACATATCCAATGTACAGGTTTATTTCTTACTGAAAAACAAGAAGAACAGAGGATTTAAAGCCTGAACCCAGGCTGGTTAAGAAAAGAATGAGTGTACGTCTCCTTTAAGCTGCATCCTCACCTGCGTGTACTGCTGGTAGCCTGGCTGGCCGTACAGGTTGTGGGAGGGGGAGGATTCTGCGTGGGCCTGTGCCTGCTGATAGGCTGGCTGCACGTTGGGGTATCCATAGCTGGCGTAGGGCTGAGACTGGTTGGATACATCATTGGTAGGTGGCATTGAATCTGGGAGTCCAACAGAGATGTGATTTTAACAACTTCACATTACTGTCAGTGCATCTACGTCGTCTCCTATGTTTGCTACACACATGTTGGAAAATATCTCGCACCTGCAGCACTCGCCATTACAAGTAAAACCGAAGCTGTTGATAAGTATTTATGTCATGTGATAAATGTCTATTAAGCTGAAACTGTGAGTGGGATCATATACCTGGATAACTGCCCCCTTCAAGGGAGTCATAGCTGTTGGGTACCGGAGAGGCACTGCCAGTAGTGGAAGATGAAGTGTCACCACCTGCCACGATCCAGGAGAAAAACAAAGTTGATTAATATTAGCTTACTGAGATAGTGTTTGAAGAAATAAATGAATAAATATAGTTAAATACATGGGACAGTGACTGAGAGAATAAGGACAGCAGCTGTAAATGAACACCAAAAGAAAAGAGGGAGAAGGGGACCATGAAGTTTTCCGTCTGTCCCTCCGGGCTATGAGATGAAGAAAGAGGAGGCAGAGTGAATACAAGGAAGAAAACACGATGAAATGATGCACATGACTTTTTAAAAAGCTGTTGTATGCATCGTACAGGCCTCTGAAGACAAAAACTATGAAGGGAACAAAGGAAAGCATGAGGAGAACAGTTATAAGTGAGCACTGTCACCTCCTGCCACCACCATCATCATCATCATATACACTCGCTGCCCTTTTCTTTCACACACAGTTCATAACATTTTGACCACAACATCATATCTGAATTAATTTGTATTAACATGTGTGCAAAATTTTAACTGAGTCTTACACAAAAATAATTTTCTAGCACTTGATCTTGACATGTTGGGTCTTATCAGGGCTCTTAGTTTGTAGTAACTTTACTGGTGGATAAAAGCGTCTGCCAAGTAAAGTAAAGTAAAGTAAAGTAAAAGCCAGCCAAGATATGACAGGGAGCTCATTGGACAGGACGGGATCCAATTATCTCCAACTAAATTTGGGCAGCAGACTGAATACAGGATTATCTGCTGTGGACACCAGGAGGGCTAAGCCTTCTTCTTCCTTCAGATCCAGGAATCTTCAGACACCTTCTGCTTTTTTCTGTCAGTTAACAGAATAATAAAAGAGATATGAGTAAAACAGATGTGTTCTTTTCCATTTCTCACAATCACTTAAGCACATCACTGCTGTTACACGTACATCTGTCATTCCCTGGATACAACAGAAAGTATTGACAACAGTTAGTTGGAGCCCTAAACAAATAATATTCAACAAACCGAATGAATGATTCAAAGATTCAAAGACTACAACTAGTATTTTGTGACTGTTGAGTAACACCACAGAGATTTCTGGAGATCACAAGGGAAAAGAGGACAGTTAAAAGATCTTTATTAAGAGATGTGCTAATTAGCGATAGCTTTGCAGACAAAATCTTCACCCATACTCTCTCATGGGGAGCATGCGAGTTGCAAACACATACAGAGACACTGGACCTGGTGGCAGGGGAGAGGTTATATTTAAAAACCTGTTAATCTTCGGCTGATGACACAGCTCCTGAGGGACAGACATCAGCAGAACACCTGAGTGATGCATAACACGCTTATATACACGAGACTGGTAAAGAAGAATAAAAGTGACTTTTTTTATAATAATAAAAAAATGTTATTTGTGCAGCTGCTAGACCTGCGTTAGCGCCATCTCAAAATGTATCATAAAGCAATGCTAGATTGAATAAGGCCAAATAATTCCCTCTGATCTCAAGCAAAATAGTTAAAAAATGACTGCGAGGGGGAAAGATGAAGAGCAACATGTGCACTTTGAAAGGCTGCCCTGCACAGCGACCGCTCTGATTAGCCCGTTAGAAAGGGGAGGGTACAGCTGATGAGGGGACACCTGATTAAAAGTGTTGGTAGGCTAAGCAGAATTGACAGATGGTCAAAAGAACACGGGAGTGGCGGCGATCAAAAGCGATGTGCATGATGGGAGGAGGAAACAGTAAAACTGGGTGAGGTCATGTTTTAAAAGGGATGAATAAAGTTTGGCACCATGAGAGGGTTAAGGACAGAGTTGAAGAAGCTAATGTGGATAGATTAAGAGGCACAGGAGGGGTTATGGGGTAGTAAAAGCTAGAGCAGACCTGCTTCCTCATCCTCATCTTCCTCCTCATCATCATCGTCATCCTCAGAACTGGATGACGAGGGCGCTGCTGTTGGGCCTGAGGTGGTAGCAGAGGCAGAATTATCTCCACTATTAGCAACATATCCATACTGCATGCCTGTTGGAAGGGGGAGCGTAAAGGTACATAAGAAAACTATTGACCGACAGCAGACGGGATGGTGGCGACTGTACTGCAAACTCCAACCCGAAGGTGTGTGTGTGTGGGAGCAATTAACTAATTCCCCCCATTCTCCAACCAAGACAGTGTTCACACTCTTTTAGACAACGCACGTCAAACTCAACATGTTTCAATACAACCCGTTGCTTAAGTGTGTTTTAACCATAACTAGTCTATGCATAATGAAAAGGAGAGTAAAACAAAAAACAAAACTACAGTATATGTATTGGCATCAAATATACCTCAGTTTCTCACTCAGGGCGAGTAAGGGGCTTTACTTTGGCTATTTAGGTTACTCAACAAGCAGTTTTCAGAAACACCTTGAACTTTACAAACACTACTGATAAGCATCACTATAAAATACATCACTCCAGTGTTAGACTACATCCAGCGTTAACACCAGTGCTACAAACAATCAGATGACTTCCTTTTACACTAACCTCTTGAAATAGGTGATGTGTTCTAACCGATTCTCATACCAACATGGTTTCTTGTATTAGGAAAGAAAAAACTGAGTCTGAGAAATACTTAACTGGCCACAGCAAAAACGTTGTGATGCCTTTCTTTGCAGTGTGACTAGACTAAGCCCAAAAAAAAGGCTGGTTATTAAAAATATGATTAAAGGCAAACACAACTTTTGCAGTGGTCTTAACCTGCTGAAGACGGTTAGCAGTGAAAATATTCACAGGTCACAGTCAAAAAAACCAGCAGCTGGCTGCTAAAAGCTAAGCTCCATTCTGAAACCAGTACATTTGTATATATTTGTGTTTCTGTGTGTGTGTGCACGTGTGCACAAGAGATTAGGTTTGGAACATTTTCAAAGCGCAGCTGTGAGAGTGTAAACCTGCCTCACACACTTGAAACCTTAAAACAGGATATCAAATTGAACATACAAAAATAATCTCACAGAATAAGAGAAAAGGGAAACACTGGGTCACTGTAAAATTGTCATTTTGTGTGTAAAAAAACAAACATACCTATAATAATAATAATATCATAATAATATTACAAATCTGAATCTCATTGCTCCTCGTTACCTTGATGGCGGCTTGGTGAGGAATGGACTGAAGTGGAGGGGGTTCCTGAGGACGGTTGTTCTCCATCTACCCCACTACTGCTGTGAGCGATTCCACCATAGCTAGTTCGAACGTAGTTCAGAGTAGGCTGATGACTGTGTTCATAGTGTTGGTGGACAACGGTCTGGGCTGCAGAGGAAGGGTTGAAAATGTTTTATTTGCTTAGAGAAAAACCTTTTTATACCCTGACACACAAGTGGAAACACACAACAAAACATCACATTTCCAATACCATATTTTAAAGCTGGAATTGACTAATGCTTGTAGCATGCATGCCTCTGCCACACTACACTCATACAGTGCTCTGGTACAAACCTTACAGTTCAAATAAAATGGCAAAGATCATTTCAATAACTCATTCCTTTTCAGTCAGTGGTCTGTTAGTACCACATACCTATGTTTCCTTGACCATTCATTGTCGCTGCCAGCTGGCTAGGAGAATAAGCCACTGTCGTGGAGGCTGGCCGAGTGGTGCTGTACTGGTGTAGGGGTGCACCCATTTGGATCGGCATGACTCCAGGCGAGGAGGTGCTCTGGGAGGAGCTGAGAGTGCCATACTGGCTACTTCCTGGCGAAGATGGGTAAGAAACAATGGGGTAGATGGGAGCTCCAGGGCCGCTAGCTGGCGCAGGAACCAAACTGGGCTGCTGCTGCTTAGTATGTGCTGGAGGAGCGTGGCACGACTGCTGTCCATAGTAGGAGCCTGGAGTGGCATACGGTGGAGGCTGTTGTTTCTGCTGAAATGCCTGTTGGTTGTACTGGGTGTTTGACGGCAGTGGTGCTGAAGAGGGAAAGGCGGCATATGGTTGAGGAGCAGGGGCAGAGCTTAGGGGAGCACTATTTGAGGAGGGTGCTACATGATGCTGAGGGAGATGGGGCTGCTGCTGATGCTGATGGTTGCTCTGGTAGTAGTTAGCACTGTGGGCACTGTTCGTAGTGGGAGCTTTGCTGGGAACAGGGATAGTGGAGTAGCTCTGTTGTTGAGGTGGGGCTCCATAGTATGCTGTAGGTGGATACATGGAGGGGTGTGTCTGTGGTGGACCTGGGAGGAAGGAGAAACTACGTTAATCCACAATCACTGATTTGACATAAATAAAACACTGACCAGATGTCAGCCCTGGCTACACACTGCCAGCTTCAACATTCACAGTTACCAGTCAGTTAGCTCCTAACCGAATATCCATCCCTGATAACAAAAACTAAAACATTACAACTTCAACCCAACAACCTAAACATTAAATTAAGTTTCAGTACCGTTTATAACTGAGTGTTTATCAGAGTAAAGTGAACATCGCGATGCTGAGCAGGTGTTCTCCGGCTAACACTTAGCTGGTGCTGCTGTTAGCCGCTATTTTTAACGGGTTTCTTCTGTTAGCTTCTAAGTTAGCTAGCACCCGACTAGCTAAACCGAAAACCCAAAGTTTCTGCCGAATTTACTTTTTATCCTAATTCGTACTTCATGTTACGACTAAAGACAATATGACGGGGTAGTTGTCCTAAAAATAACTCAACGCCGGACAAACCCTCTCACATCTCAGGGTGTTAGCATGCTAACAGCAGCGGGCTAGCTAATCGCATCATCCGGCCTGCTTTACCGTTCTGATAGGGGGGCGCAGCTCCGCCGTTCGGCGTTGAATTCTGCCTGTAGCTGACGGAGCTGTTCAGGTTTGTGTAACCCGGCGCAGACATCGCTCGTTCCTCCCGTTCTTACATCCACGGATAAAAATACATGAGCGTCACTGTCCCAACGCCAGCAGAAGTGCAGAGAAGAGGCTGCTACTGGTCAACGAAGACCCGGGCAGCCTGGCCAGGTCCGCTCGGCTCAGAGCGAAAAGCTCCAGTGAGTCTGGAGGTTGAAGACGTCAACCGACACCGGCTGTGGTGCCACCGCGCCCCCACCTGGATCTTTCCCACAACTACCAGATGCGATCATGTGCTCGTTACTGTAGATCCGTCAGCCACAACATTACAGCTACGTGGTCCTAGTAATGTGTTAATGTTGTGGCTTATGAGTGTAGTATTTTTATTGTTTACTTATTATGCAGAGTATAAAATGTTAAATAAAAAAGCATGGCCTGTCTGTACTGCACCACAGTACAAACCAAAATGTTTCCCCATCACCTCATCCAGTAGCAGTACTGCAACATCTATTTCTAAACTGATTTTAAATGGAAAAAAAAAAACTTCTTTATTCAAAGAACATACTTTAGCTTTAGCATGTTTTTGCTCTGGACCCACGGGCACACAGTATGTCTACATCACTGATTCAAGTTAAAACCTGCACATTTTCACAATAAAAGACTGTTTTATTATCTGATATCAGATTTATGGATGGCTGAGTCTTCCGAATTAAACCGATTTGACCTAATTTTCAACATTCATACAGTACAATAAAAAATGAATAATTTGAAAATATATTGGATGATTGCATTATTTGTAGTTGTGCATTCTGATTAAAAGGTTCTTTAAGTGTCTATCTATCACTAAACATCCTGGGGGATTCTAGGACGTCCATCAGTGCACTCGCACTCCTCTTTGTGTCGTGGTGTGACGGCGGATGCATCGCTCTGAGCTTGTCCTTTGGTCTGACAGGTGGGACAGCAGGCGGTGTGTCTGTCCTGTCTGCAGTTGGGACACGACAGAACCAGCTGGCAACAGAACTGGGTGGAGCAGAGCTCATAATGGTCCCAGGGACAGCCACAGTAACTGCAGTCTGAACAGAGAAACAGACCCTTTTAGATTTTCACTGGTCCATTAATGCAAAGACCAACAGAAGACAAGTAAATGATTATTAGTGCTTTAAGCTACACATAACTAGTGAAAACACCTACATGAGATGATGTCATTGTTGGAGGAAATGGTGTAGCGCCCATCAAACACAAACAGCTTCCCTCGATAAAAACCCTCAGGGAAACGCTCCAGGTACTTGTGAATTCCACCTTTCAGTTGGTAAACCTCTTTACAGACATCCTACAAGCACAACAAGGAGAAGGTATAAGACTGAGACATGTGTTCCATCTCTTGAAGGTCTATGCTTTATTTGTTTTATATGCACAGACACACAGAGACTAAACTGCTTTGTGGAGAATTAGTCCTGCAAAGTGTGAATCAGTGAAGGAATTCCAAGCCATTTTCATACAAACAATTCCTGGGCTGTAATAAAAATAAATAGATAAAAATTAACTTACCTTCGAGCGCAGGTAGGCAGAGCCGCGCTCACAGCGGATCCCTCCAGTGCAGTACATCAGCACCTTCTTATCTCTGAAAAGTTCCAGGTTTTGGTCCACATAGTCTGGAAAGTAGCTGAATTTACGGATGTTTGGGGCCAGACACTGAGTAAACTGCCCCTGCAGGGGGCAAATAAAAAGAATAACTAAATAACTGAACAATGAAAGTTGACTGTTGTCCTCTAGATGTTTGTTGAGGAAGACGTATAATGTCCTCACAGTTATCAAGTGTATAATATAGTTCAGATAAATGAATGATTATTATTTAAAGCAGTGTTTGTTGTGACACTGATGTAGCACTTACAATTTTACTCTCATAAAAGTTACGACAGTCCAGGAGGATGGTGTCGTTGCATAAATCCCCTTTAGCCACGAAGGCCTCCACTTCTTTATGAAATTCTTCAGGCTCTAAATGAACTCCTAAGAGACAAGACGGATGTGTAACTAACATGACAACCATCACACACAACAGCAACAATGTCACAAAGCACAATGTGATGTAGAAACATCAAAAGGAAAACCTTTAATTACTGATCGATAATAGAAGTGAGACAATCTGAGCAGTAATAGCAAACTCCACCTGCCAGTTTGTAGGAGACCACATCAGGATCCACTCCCATTGGCACGATTTCCTTATAGACTCCGACCCTGAGGTCTGTAAAGCACTGTGCGCCCCCATCACTTGTCTGAATGAACACACACAAAGAACTTATGTTTATTTGCATAGAAATGTGTCCTAAACAAAACACGCTTGTTTTCAAAAGGTGTAAAATCTCCACCTGTGTCAAACTTTGAGTACAATATACAATATCTAAAATATAGATAAATCATATCTTATATTATAGACTCTGACCTTAAAATCCTCTTTATCCATCTTAAAGACGGAATGTGAACGCATTGCGTCAATGTAAATGTCAGTGGCCACTTTAGTGCCTCCCACTGTTCCGTTTATGCCTTCTGTCGCCACCCTGACCTGTACAATAACAAATGTAAGCGATTAATGAAGATTTGGTTACAAAATACTTGTCGTTATAGAAATTGTTTAAAGTCGTTATTTATCCTTGATGTAAATTATTAAATTAATTCACCTTGCCAGTTAAGTGCAGCTTCACACACAAAGCTTTCTGCCAAGCACAGATAACATCTGGATCCCCCACGTGACAGTAGCAATAATACAGGAGAACGTTGCCTGGGCCCCTGCAATGCATAAGATGAAGAACATTGAGATACATCAGTATTTATTTTTTAGAAGAAGAATAGAAGAATGCACTTTAAAAAAAATTATTCTCTGCAGTGAGCAGCCACAGGCGGCGCTCGGAGGGCGCTTAGTGTCTCGCTCAGGGACACACCTGGTATGGGGGGGGTGGGCTGGGTGCTGCAGCTGGGAATCGATCCTGCTATTCCTGCATCCCAGCCCTCTGCCTTAACCACTGAGCTACCAGGTTGCACTGGTAAAAATCTGAACTGAACACCCAGCTCATCTGTATCCTAGAAAGAACAGAATAATTAGCTAGTACCTCTGAAGTTCCTTGTCAGAGATGTGACTGATGTCTGGAATCCATGCGGAAACGTCAATTGGCTCAACCTCACGCTCGTTCTGATGCCGTGTTTCAGGTTCGTCCTCCAGGCTTAACAGATGCTCATATGTTGCCTGTGTGAGCTGCTTTATTTCAGAATCGTGAGTCCTGGCCACATGTTTGTGAATGGCAGCGTGTTCATTAAAGGTCTGCCCACAACAGAACCAAGATGTGCTTCCTTCCTCTAAAGTGTCCTCTGTCTTGGATGCCACAATTGCAGCAAATGACTGTGAAAAAAAACAAATCAATCAAGTGATTTATATACTTTTTATATCCTCTATATCAGTTATAACCTAATTTCATTTTTCCCATTTTTAGGGTAAATTCAAGATTCAAAACGCTTTTTGAAAAGAAAGACAGAAGAAACAACCCTAACCAGGATTGAGAGAAGTTTGGACATCATCATCACCTTCCTCCTCCTCTCAGCTAGACACGCAGAGGGACCAGTTCCACACCCAGAACTGAACAAGCCCTCCTGATTAGTTTGCCCGGCCCGTCTGTGTCTGCTTCCTTTAAAGTGCTGCAAAGTCATAAACACCTGCAGCATGAAGCTCCTCAAAAAATAAAGTCAACTCTGGGGCTTCTTTTGTACAGAGCGGTTGTGTGTGTTGACCAGTCCAGTTTATTATCAGTACACACATAAGTACCTTTACTCAGACACAACCTCTACCTCCTCGCCCCGCATAGAGAGGAGTGACAGGACCCCCAGATCTCCTGAAGTAAAGCAACCACAGCGAGCTGCTACCTGAAATGTGCCATGATGTTCAGCATTACCACATGTTGTGGTAGCTGAGTACAAATAAAAAACTTAACAATCCCCATAGACAGGATCATACACCAGTCAAAGGTTTTTTTTGTTGACACTCACCTTCCTCCTGCAGAAGCTGTAGTACTTCCTCTGTGAGGCTGAAAGCTGTTTCTCCTGTTTTAATCCACTTATGCTGCATGTCGACGTGTCGGGCTCCCCGTTCATCAACTCAGAGCAGGGTATACTATCCGATTCCATAGTTGTT
>JAUMTR010000002.1:18719012-18747571 GCA_032270685.1 Microctenopoma stevenorrisi
GTGAAATACATGAATCATATAGATGTTAAACCATAAACACACCATCTTCTGTAGCATTTTAACAGTTCGTCTCCAACAAGACAAAACGTAAGATGTAATGACGGTGGATGGAGAGAGACGACGAGAGGAGGTCAGTGTCAGAATAAACCTATAGCAGCTTAACTAAGAGATGGTTCAGTCACCTGATCCATCTCTAACTATAAGCTTTATCAACAAGGAAGGTTTTAAGTCTAATCTTAAAGGTAGGGAGGGCGTCCGCCTCCAGAACTTTAACTGCCTCCCATTGTCCTTTTGAAAACTCTGAGAGCGAAGTGCTCTGCTGGTGTTTGTAAGATATGTTGGAGTCTGATTATTTAGCGCTTTATATATTAGAAGGATTTTAAACTCTATTTTAAATTTAACAGGGAGCCAATGGAGAGAAGCTAATGTAGGAAAAACAGGAGCTCTCTACACAAAGTAATAGGGGAAATAATTATTTGACCCCTTGTTAATATTGTAAGTTTGTCCAATTACAAAGAAAAGAAAAGTCTCAGAACAGTATCATTTTAATGGTAGGTTTATTTTAACAGCGACAGATATTGCATCAAAAGGAAAATGCTGCCTATGCTCAAAGTTGCACAGAGACCTTGAAACCTGCAGAGTCTCCACTCCTGCACTGAGGTGGAAAGTAGTTTTCTCCAAATGCAACTTAGAGCCTGAGGCGTGGGGGGTGCACTGCTCTGTGTCCCCACTTTTGCTAGGAAACAGATGCATGCCGGGATGTTGTTCAGCCACTCCTTCAGTGAGGTAGAAAGTAGTTTTCTCCAAATGCAATGACATGCTGATGCCAACATCATTAAAACTATCATGGCAGATGACTCGACCTTTAATGTTTACCCACACGAAAAAAAGATGAACAAAAGAAAACGCGCTGCAAAGTAAAAGAAAACAGAAACAGGAAGGAAACCGTTACCTGTTATCTGTATAACAGGTACGTTTAGGTGCTCATTGAAAGTAATATGGAGTGTTTTCTGCTAATCTTGCAGATTGCACTACATGGATTTGTATCTTTGAGTTTACAGAATTTCTTATTTTTTCACAGATCATTTATGTCCCAACTAATTTCAAGATATCTGAAAATGAAAAAATATTTTCAATATCTATTATTGCCAGTCCATATATGCCAGTTTTGTCTTAATGAATCTCTTGATAAGTTAACTCGTCTACAAGCGATTTCTATTCTAATCCATTAAACTCAGTGTTAAGCTCAGTGATTCACAGGGAACATACAGGAACCAGAGAGGTTTCTGCATCAGAACACTTCAGATTAGTATTGCAATATTTGCACTTCTCGCACTCTGAATCGCAGTATTCTCGACAGAACCTTGTATTTAGTGGTCCGTCAGCAGTTTACTAAACGTGGTCAGGGAACAGTGGAGGTCTATGTCTGCACAGCGATACTATGTAGAAATGTGTAACTGAGAAAATAATTAGCAGGTTAACTGATAAGAAATGTTGCAGGTGGTAGGTGTCCAGGTGACTGTGGTTTTAGTGGGTGTAACTCAGAATATGTAGCAGAGTGGTGTTGGGCGGGGGTGGAGACACGCTCAGCGAAGCCTCCCTGGGGAGGTTAGGGTTTAAAAGACAGTGCATCAGTGGTTTTCAAACTATGGTACGCAGGCTCCCTCTAGTGGAACTAAGGAACATCTGTACAATAAAAACATTAAAGACGTACTATTACAGTTTACAGGTGAAAAGTCTCCACTCACTGGTCAAAGTCAAACCTTTTCGCCTCCATTAAACAGCATTAATCACATCAACATCTCTCAGGCTGGTTTTACGCACGCAGACGTAGCTGAAGTTGGTTGATCAGGATGCAGAGCCGTCTGCCATCTGCAAACCTCTGCAGGCTTTGTCAGAGTATGTTGTTGTTATTATGTCCCATGGGAGGTGACGTGGTCAGTTATTAGAAAACATCAATCAAACACTAAACATTATTATACAGTGTGCTGATTCATAATAATTATTCAACACACCATACATACGCAGACCTTTTTCTGATACCTGTGAATCTGTGTGCCCCCCCCCCTTTCAGCTGAAAGAATACAATACATCTCAAACATACTGAAATACCTGAGGATGAAACGGATAGAAATGTCACGTTTTTACATTCGTTCAGAGATTAATGACTTTTATTCTATTGTTCTCACCAGTTACTTCCCACAGTTGCTGCAGAACACATTTTTTTAAGTGTTCTTCTGAGTAAGTACATTCTCTGTCTGTAAAATTGTACAATACTTCCATCCGTTATCTCGATCACTTGTCCTCCTAAGCATTGTGTTGGAGCCTATTCCCGCTGGCACCCAGCGAGAGGCTGGCTACACCGTGGACCGGGATTCATTTGTTTTTAAAGCCCTCCATGGCCTCGCCCCATCCTATCAGCTCATCAGCTGCTCAAGTGTCATTCTCTTCACCCTGGACTTCGAGACCTTGTAAGATGTTGGTCTTAACTCATTTTATATTTTATTTTAGTCTTTTTAGTTGATTTTATACAGTTTTATGTTTTTTTTACTTATGTATTATGTGCTTTTTATGTGATGTTATTTCATTTTATTTGTTGTTCATAACTCATTCACTGTGCACCACTTTGGTCCTGTGTTTGTTGGTTTAAAGTGCTTTATAAATAAAGTTGGATTGGATAATATCCTGAGGACCTATTACTGCAGCTTGGCAAAACGTATTTGGCAGCCACCACTGCGAGAGTTGTGTATCCTTCGTAATAGACACACTTCAACTGTGAGAGACAGAATGTAAAAAGATCCAGGAAATCACGTTGTATCATTTTTTTAAGAATTGGTTTGTACAATGATGCAGAAAAAAGTATTTAGCAGATACAGACAAGCAAGAATTCTGGCTCTCACAGACCTGTTACTTCTTTAAGAAGCTTTTCTATGTTCCACTTATTACCTGTATTAATGGGACCTGTTTGAACTCGTTATCTGTCTAATAGACACCTTTCCACAGCTGCAAACAGTCAGACTCCAAAATTCAGCTGTCTAAGGACACCAGGGACAAGATTGTACACCTGCAGGAGACTGGGATCAGCAAGTCTACAATAGGCAAGCAGCTTGGTGAGAAGTGATCAACTGTTGGAGCAATTATTAGAAAAAGGTTTATAAATACAAGGTCATTGACAATCTCTCTCAGCCTGAGGCTCCGCGCAAGATCTCACCTCGTGGGGTACAAATTATCTTGAGTACAGAACAAGAACACCAAACCTACTGAAAAGCATGGGGGTGGAAACATGATGATTTGGTGCTGCTTTTCTGCAAAGGGGACAGGGCGACTGATCCTAGCCAGTCGCCAGACCCCAATCCAATAAAGGAATCTGAGGGGGGAGTTAAAAGTCGGTGTTGCCCAGTGACAGCCCCAAAACATCACAGCGCAGAGAAGATCTGCATGGAAGAAGGGGCCAAAATACCAGCTACAGCGTGAGCAAACCTGGGGAAGACCTACAGGAAACGTTCGACCTCTGGCATTGCCAACAAAGATTACATTTACTGAGTACTGAGGAGAACTGTTGTTATTGACCAAATACTTTCTACGGAGCCATGGAGGAGAAGAAAAAAAGGTGGCGTAGAAAAAAAAAAGAACGTGCGCACAGATTACTTTATCAAGGCGTTAAGGAACCGCGTGTTCCTCTCTGGCAGCTCAAATAGCTCAGAATCATCATAGTTTACAGGTGAACTGTTTCCACTGGACAACAGACTGTTATACACTCAATAATAAACCGTTTAGTAATTCGTTCTCTCAGTTTAGGTTTACTTTTTGTTCTTCACCCTATATTTATTTCTCCTCCGTACTTTTCTGCACAATTATACAAATAAATTCTTAAAAAGTGATACAATGTGATTTCCTGGATTTTTTTTACATTCTGTCCCTCGCATTTGAAGATTACAGACCGATCTCTTCTTTTAAAGTGGGACAACTTGCACAATTGGTGTCTGCAAATAAATGGTGTCTAAATAACATTTGGCCCCACTATTGAATGAAAAATTATAAATTAGATAATCACGTGCCAAGTGGTGGACTGGGCTTATTGGCCTCAGAATTGTCAATCGGGCTGATCCTGTAAGTTGCTTGTTCTTCGGCCTCCAGTCGCTTGTATCTCGTGTGGAAGAAGAGGACGAAGCAGCAGGAGAACAAAGTGAACAGTCCTGCCATCACCAGCGTCGGCACTGTGGAACAGAAATGATATGAATCCTTTTTTCCCACTTCATGATAAACTAACAGTCCTTATAGTAAAATGTGTAAAAAGTCAAGTGTCTATCTATCTATTATCCTTAAAGCGACTCCTTTGTTAGATGCTCTCTGCAGAGGAACACGATGCGACCTACCTCTCCAGCTCAGGACTACGTCCCCGCAGGTCGACAGAGGAGCGTCAGAGAGCCGTACGGTTAAACTCTGAAGGAGCAATATGTAGACAACAGACTGAACCTGCCTGTAAAAGGGTCATTAGAGGAAAACTGTACATATGAACAGTCCAATCTGAACATTTAAAGAAGAACACTGCTGATGTTTAACAGACGACAGTACAGCAAGTTACGGCCTGTTGGTTTCTGTTTGTCTTGTTGTATTCTCTTGAAGGATCTGTGGTTGCATCAACAACTCATCTGTATAATTATAGCATTTTTCTTTCCATTTGAACTTCTACATGAAGCATATTATCAGCTACATTAAAGACAGTATACAGTTTATTGTGTATATGTTGTGCTCAGACTGTTGTACCCTGATATGAAGATGAGCCCAGCTGACGTGGCTTCTCCGACCGGATACGAACACTCCACAGAAAGCTCCATGGCCACCGGGTAAATGGAGAAACCAAAAAAGCCAAAGAGTGAGCAGACAGCAGCTACAGCTATTTTCTGCTCCCGCATTAGAGACACCTAGAAGGAAGAGCAAAGACAGAATCTGAGCTCTGAACATCCACGAGATGGGAAAACGTCTTTGGAAAGGAGATCTGGTTCCTGTGATAGATGCTGTATACACTGTAAATCCAGCGCTGCTGAGGTATGTTTTCATTAAATGTGATGGTTTTATTTGTGTCTGTGAAGTCGACCAGATCTTTTAGTTCCTTAAATCCATTTCTGAGACAGAAACTGGTCCACCTCCAGGACAAAACACTCAAACAGAGCAATGTAGTACATGCAGTTCAATGCAGTGAGGAATGTAAACAACTGTAAAGAAAGACACGGGTCCTGTTGCCTCTGAAAATACTTTTTTGATGATTTTATTTATATTCTACTTCACTGAACTGCTGCTTTCACATCGCAGTGAAGCTTAAATGTTTGTTTACCCATTAACTTTTGTCACATGTTACAGATGTGCATTCACACCTTCCCACAAGGTGCATGACATCCTCAGACAAGACACCGATAACCTGACCCGTGGCGCCTCACAGGGGCACGGTGTGTGTGTGTGTGTGTGTGTCATACTTTCAGAACCATTACACCCCTGATAATTACTACTAAATCGGGGGAATTGAGGTAAAGTTACCATGTTATAATTAATTTGCTGGAGTGACATTTCTAAATTTAAATTTAGATGAACTTTGAAAAACTCTATTCAGCCTTCACTGGAGTAAATGAACAAATAACAGACGTTGACCTTTAAACCATTCCGGGCTCATGTTCTCACCACGGCAAAGGCGATGCATGCCAGGGCTGCGAAGCTTATGTTGATCTTAATGGCTTCCATGAACTTCTTGGATTTGTCGATGTAGAGACCCAGAGCACCGGCTCCTATGATGCCAAACACAATGAAGAGAGCGCCGCACAAGCCTGCAAAGTCCTGCAAGGGGGTGATTTTATAGATAAATACCTCAGGGTTTCTAAAACATCAGGTATGTGGAAGTGTGTTTATTAATTCACTGTGTGCAGATTATTTGCACAATTCAAACTGTGGCAGATTTCCTGTAATTTCACCAATATTTATTATCAGATTTGTTATTTGAGCTGCTTGTGCACAGCGTGTTATCCTGACATGTACTTACATTAGTGTATCCCTGCACGCACAGGATCTGCTCCAGCAGCGTAGAGAAGCAGGTGAAGACAGCAATGCCTGAGCCGAAGCACAGCAGCAAGATGAGGTAGGCTTTGTTCTTCAGTAACTGCAGAGGAAAAGAGCGATGACTTGTTAAGAGAGGCCTGGTCAACGTGGGAAAACAAGACCACCGCGGCAACAGCATTTCACAAAGAAACCAACCAACACAGAGAGAGACATTTATATATACATGAAGCTAAAGCACAGACTGTGATTGGAGACATGAGATTTATCACAACCAGCTGACAGATATATCACCTCCACGTTTCAGTTGGAAACGCCATGAACAGGGTAAGAACATCCTCACTGGAGGTAAAAATGCCATCACCTCAGACACACTCTGTCCGTTATGAGTCACTGTATAGCGGACAGAAAAGTCACCACTGCAGGTGAGCGTGCTGCTGGTGCAGAAAAGCGCTCACAGCGGGTGGGAAAAGCGATGCAACAGGTGGAAATGTCAAGTCCAAAGAAATTCATCTGTTGGGCAGCGAGTAAGTATTTTTAATTCATGTGTAAAATATCAGTGTGGGAGCAAGATGTTAAAAATGACTTTGTACATTTGTAATAAGATTTTAGCAAAATAGTGTTTTCGTGATTGAATTAATATCTCACAACCTAAACAAAATTCTATCTTTGTGAAAAAATATGTCTGTCTGCTAATCTACAAACAAATGCTGACCATGAGGTTTCCAATGATGTGTCATTTGACATGTTAGCTTTGCAGATTTTTACTTAAAAATGTTCCTGGTGTGACTTCAGTTGGTGGTTAAACACAATCAGCAGCCAACAACAACTTTACTGACTCTGTGTTTCCGACATGTCACTTATACCTCTGTGTTTTCTGTGTCCTTACCAGTTTGATCCCCTGTACAAACGGCTCAGAGCTCGAAGACTCGGCACTGGCTGAGGGTGGCGTGGGGGGTACACTGCTCCGTATCCCCACTGTTGCTAGGAAACAGATGATGCATGCTGGGATCGCATAGACGAGCAGCTAGAGAAGGTAAGAAAGGACACAGGGTGTACTGATAAATGGAGGCTAGCACCTTAAATCAGAGGCAATTCATCATCATTAGCAGGTGAACTGGCCTCACAGAGTTTGGCTTCGGTGAATGTGTGTATTTGCACCTGCAATTCCTCAATTCCCAGTATGAACCTGTGGTTTTTGGCCAACTGGGCAGATCAAATTAGACATAAGGTAGAGAGACTGCAGTCGAGATTTGATTTTGATTTTGTTAACTGGAATAAACCACAGAGCATAATTTTAAGAATGTGGTCGCGCATACAGAGAGATTGCTCAACACTGTTGTTTCACAATCATACTCAGGTGTTCAGTGGTGTGAAGTTTACCCAGAGTAAAAAGACGGAACCATTCAGTAAATGTCCCAGACACTAATAAAAGGTGACACGTCTTTGTGCATTTGTCACTGTCAGTGGTGGAGCCATAACCTTTTCTTCCCAGATTTTTTTTCGTCTGGTCACAGACACTAACCAACTAACCACCAGAAAATCCACCAGTCACATGCCAGTAACTCAAACCTCCACTAGTTTTGGTTCAACTCACCAAGTCGGTCACTTGTGCAGGTGTTTGAGCCACCCAGGGAGAAATGATGTTGGCGAGGAGGACGCCCAGGGGGTTGGCTGGGGAGCATAAGAGCAGTATAATTGAGGGTGACTGGTTTATGTCTTATACTAAGCATCAATGCAGCCTTACCCCAATTCCATGTTATAATAATCTCAGTTCATATCTTTAAGTGCTGGTGAAAATAAATGAAAACCTTGTGTTAGATTCACCGTTTCTTCTTTCTTCCTCCTACATACAGTGGCCTATTTTCTTTAAGTCATACAACTTCTGACTTTTATAATAATGAATACTTTATTGATCCCCTTGGGGATATACTGTATTTCTGTACATAATATTTATTTAATTAAATATGTTCTCATGAGGCAAAAACTGTGAGAGAACAGTTTAAATTTAAACTATAAATACATATACAGTGTTTATAGTTAGAGGCAGTTCCATTTTGGCAAATGCATTCAGGCCTACATGTCCCAATGTTGTTTACATCCGTTTTACAAGCTATGACACATTATTATGGGTTGTCACTATAACTGCACACACATCATTTTTGGTCTCTTCATACATTTTAATCTAAGTCATAATTTAAGCAGTCTGCTTCATACATCTTGTTCAGGGTTTGTCAAAGAGTTTCTCGCTCTCAATCACAGTAAACAACTCACACATAGAGCTGATCATGTTAGCTGTGGCCCGCTGATTTTCAGGAAACCAGAGGGCTGCCATCTTGGTTGGGGTGAAAATGATGAGGGGCTGAGCCAAGGCACCAAGAGTCTGACCCAACATCACCACTGCGTACGGGACCTTCAAACAGCCGATGCTTGGTTCGCTCAAGACGCGCACTACAGCTCCGAACATGTTCAGCCAGGAGCCCAGGATCAACTGCAAGGTCAAGATGACGTTGTTTAAAATGATGTCAACATGAGTGTATGTTTTTATCTTTCTCTGGAGCTCATGAGCTGTAATAATTCTACATTATAGTTCTAAATACTGTGGGAAGTCTTGTTTAGTTTGATTGTTTACTGAGGAAGTCAAAATTAAAAACAGAGGAGGGCTGAGAAACAACAAGGCCAAGACAGTAAACATAACCCAGGGGACAGAATGAACAAGAGCAACTGGTAGATGGGTATCCTGGCCAAAAAGAGGTAAAGCACTAGGTACAGGGTGGGAAAAGAAACAAGACCATTTCCCCCACTGGATATCTCTTTGATCACACATCATGAAGAGATGGATGAGTGTAAATCACATCCTCTAATACTGACAGACCAGGCATGAAGCTCCTGGACCAACTGTAGACAATGAATATTACAGCATGTACCCATGGAAAATGTAGCTCAAACTATTTATTAGCTCAGAATGTGAACTGTACCGTGATCCGTAGCCCAACGATGTCCAGCATCCACGTGGTCCCAAAGCTGAGTGGTATAGCAACAACCATGTAGACCAGTGACAACCAGTTGATATCGTCCAGAGAGACGTTCAGGTACTGGGCAGACTGTTGTGCTACTGGTGCAAAGGTTATCCATATCTGGGAACACATATAACAAGTTTTTATTTTTTCCAAAATAAGGTCTGTATTAAATCAAACCAGACAGGAACAGTTTTAGTTTTTTAATTTTAAAAAACATGCGGAGAGCGGATCAAAAAATTCCTACACTGCAGCTTAAACTGCAACTGTTAAAATACTATATATCCTCTGGAGTTTGTCTTTTGTATTTTCATAGTGATTAATCCAACTAAACCGGTTGCACTCTACTTCATAATTTGAACATTTGATTTCCTCATATTTGTCATATGATCTGCACACAAAGCTTTAAAAACGAGGAAATTACAAGAGGCTGACTGTGGTTGTGCTCTCACAACTTAACATCTTAAGAAATCTACTATACTTTCATCTCTGCATATTGTTCATCAAATGACAACGAAAACCTAAAGTACTGTGTAAGTAAGTAACTCCACTAGTTACTAGATTTCTGTCTGCAATGACAGGCAATGACATCACACACTGAAAACAAAGAAGAGGAATAACTAGGCGTGCATCCTTGAATGCAAAATAATTAAACATAAAAGACAAAACAAGACAACAAACATGATCGGGTAAAACTCCACGTAACGCAATGCAAGCAGGTGAATATCTGGAGAACTGTATCAATCCACTGAATGAATCTGACTTTCTAACGCAACAAGGCAGCACCAGAACAAGTACAGTACAATAAGCATCTGAGCTGACACAAGCTGGTCAGCTGATACTGACACACAAAGCCAGCCCTGTCCCCTGTGGAGAGGAAGGCTTTCGCATGTTTGTAGAGAATGCATTTAACGATACAGAAGTTCAGATCGTCTGATATATCCAGCGATGCTTCAGCCTTCACACATATTAATATAAGAATGTTTTTCGATTCATCAAAGTTCGTACACAGCCAAACTTTCTCTCTGACTTGTGCATTCAACTTGTACTTAAGCTTGGTACATACATTGAGTTCATTAGCTAACTGCAGCTTAACTAATGCCATCTTTTACAGTTTTAATGTCACGTTTCAGGCACTTCTACAGATAAATGTAATGTTGTTATTTTCTAGTCTTACTGTGTAAAGGAGAAATAACGGTATGGGGTCTGATGCCCAGCCTCAATAGGAAGTACATTAACTAGAGCCCTGATTTAACTTGTTAGTCAAATAAGTGCTTACAGCATATAAATGTATATATATGTAAATTTAGCAGTGGTAATGCTAATGTATTGCAACTGTGTTTTTCACTGATAGCATAACAGGAGCTTTGTACTTCTGGCAATTTTACTTAACCATAAATATTCATAAAAGTGGTTGTTAATTTTGTTTTTTGCAAACAATCCAAAAGCCCCATCTGCCTTTTTGTCAGGGGAACCGGGGGGTGTAAACGTCCATGGTGACCTACAGAAGACACATCATCCCTAAAGTACTGTGTTTGTCTTTCCAAGAAGATATGGGGTATGTGGGTAATCCTGAGAGGTAACGACTATCAAGGTCCAGTCCCGCCTTGTCTAACAGACTTATCAGCTGCTTTTTGCCACATCATAAATGACTCTTGAACAGCTGAGCATCTTTTGTGAATGGGAACACCCGTCCCGTGAAATCAATAGCTCCCACCAGAGAGAACGAGTCCCTTGGGAGGTGGGAATAGGTGAGGGAGGGGCTCAGTTTGCATGACTGAGATAGGCACACTTGCCTAAAGGCACACTCTGCTTTACAATGACAACGTCCCCAGGGAACCTATATCACAATCCTCTAAACATAATGAGCCACTACATCTCATCTGCCTTCTCTGCTCACAGCCATAATTCACTTTACAAAAAAGACACATATGAGAAGCTACAAGGAACTGTGCCCTCATATGTAAAACGTCAAACACAGATTCTGATTAAAAAATAAAGAGCTCTGCTACGGTGCTAGATTGCAGCCATACGTTTGGGCAATTTGAAAAACCAAATTGTAAATGAAAAGCAAGACTTGGAAACCGGTAGCTACTGTACTGCTGCTGAAACCTGAAAAAATAAATAAACTAAACCATTATTAAATGTATGAAAGATTTTTTTATTTAAATCTAAGTAGATAATTTGTGCTCTCAAAAAGGTTTTATGCAAAGCAACTGGACTTGTTTGGTTTCTTGACAACGTTTTTTAATTTAATTTGTGCTCTTGATGTAATACTCTGTGCTCCTGATTTAGTCATTTGTGCTCTTGATTTAATACTCTGTGCTCTTGATGTAATACTCTGTGCTCCTGATTTAGTCATTTGTGCTCCTGATTTAGTAGACCGTGCTCTTGATGTAATACTCTGTGCTCTTGATTTAATACTCTGTGCTCCTGATTTAGTAGACCGTGCTCTTGATGTAATACTCTGTGCTCCTGATTTAATACTCTGTGCTCCTGATTTAGTAATCCGTGCGCACGAGCTGGTATTCCGTGCGCACGAGTTACTTTTTCCCCCTTCATGTTCTTTTCTCTTCCTGCCGGGCTCCGTAGGATTGTAAAAACGATTTTAAGTATCTTAAAGGAAACAGACTTTGTTATCAGCCACAGAGAAGACACTAAGTGAACAGCAGCCGTGTCGTGACCACACTTTCTTTCAGTAACGGTACTCACCGTTGCGTTGGAGCAGTTCAACAAACACAGAACCAGCAGAACGAACCACCTCCTCTTGTAAACTTTAAACATCACTAGCTTCTTCAGTTCTGGGTTTGGACCTCTCGGAACATTGGACGAACATGCCTGGACCTCAGAGGAGGCTCCAGCACCATCGTTATCCATCAGGTACCGAGTCTCTAATCGTTACGATGTTGACAAGTTCGTCGGTTAAGCTAGGCGGTAACGTTAGCTAACGCTAACACTACTAATAACCGAGTCATTGGAAAGTTTAGTCCCAGCAACCGGCTCGCTTAAAGCCTACAACACGAACTCTACGTCCATTGTGTTTTTCTGCAAATTGGTTTTAAAGTCGTGTTTCTTCTAAAGAGACGCTGGAAAAAGTTTAAAGGCTGTGGAAAAAGTCGTCGGGTTGAATCCGAAGGCGCTTCCAGATTCAGGTACAACGACCGCAGGGAATAGCTGTACTGTAACAAAGATCTGCTACTGAGACGATGACTCACTCAGTCATTAAAATGACAGCCCCGTCATAACAGTTTCCATTTAAATGACTTAAGTAAAAAGTGCAAATAAAGACGTACTCTGACAACATTAGATCTAACGTTAATACTCAGACAGTGTTTATATTGGAACCACCAGAAAGGTGTTAAATCAACCCTTTTTTATAAAGTTAAAGTAAAAACTATAACTCTGTATAACGCCATATATAATGACTATATTAGTGTGTACATTTGGTGACTGAAGCTTTTAGGGCCACCGACAAAGGCTAAAACGTGCTCTCAGATTCGCACCATTAGGAAATAAAATGCACAATCTGTTAGTGTAACTTTCCTATCATCCACGTGGAACACGAACTGTAATAAAGACTTTATCTTTGACAAAGCCTGCTGCTCTGTTCAGTTCTGGCTTTGTAAAACATATTTGCCCTGTACTGCTGCTGAATTCACAGCTTTCAGTATAAGGTTTGACACGTTTGACAGAGTTAAACTAATACTGATGTCATTAGCATTGTCAAATAACTCCAACAGCGAACAACATTTTATTGTGAACATGTCAAAATTACTCCTAGAGAGTTGACAGTGAGAGGACTTTGCTTGGCAGCACTTTTATCCAAAGCAACTCAGAAGGAGCCAGCGCTGGGTGGCTCAGGGACACACCTGGTGGGGGATGGACTAGGAGTCAGGCAGGATTTCGACCTTCTGCATCCCCGTCCCCGACACTTAACCCATTGAGCTAACAGGCTGCATACCAGGCCGCACTAGAACATGTACTTTATTGATCAGTAGTCACCATAATCACTAGTTTATGACTTAAACTGGGTGAAATACAATTACCTATGTAGTGTATTCAGTTACAATAAAGACTATTAATGACTTGTGAATCAACATTAAACAAAATACCCATATTTCGCTGGACACTGGACCCCAGCATTGGTGAACACTGGGAATATGTGCGTCACAAACAGTTATTCTATTGTGTGTTCACTGTATTGTCCATATATCAGTTGACGACCTCGTGCTCCTCATTTGTGCGCAGAGTGAGAGCTCTTCTCTTCTGCGGCTTCTGTGAGAACATGACAACACACCTCCCGCTCTTTAACCCTATGTCTCTTCCTCTTAGAGCCGGTTCTGTTTAGTTTTGCTTTCTAAGAGAACTAATCTAAACAAAAAGAACGTGACATTATTACCAAATAACAAGTCAACGCTATGTCTAACGTATTGACATCAACGTCTGGTCCATCTAATGCATGAGGTCACCTGTGTCATACATATCATGCCTCAAATGTTTTGGCCTTAAAAAGTTAAGGGGTTGTCTTTAGGGTTAGGGTTTAGATTTAACACAGCAGAGCAGAGGCACATAACAAATAGTTTAAGCTTTATTTAGGAAATCTCATTGAAGTCAAGATCCGTTGCGAGATAAATCAGAGAAAGAGAAAGAAATCGAATCAATGCCTCGGTGGGCTTTACAACAACAACACTCTGTGTGGGTAATGGAGGGAAAAAATCCTCTCAGGCTGTCACACACAACAAGAAAACACTGAAATGAACACCACAAAGATGACAAGAAGCTCCTTTATCACTGTCTTTGAACCTATTACTTACTAATTAATGTGTGTACTGTGACATAAGACTGTGATAATCATTGTACTACAACCATTACACGTTCAACAGCTGATCATTTTCAGAAACTGAAAATCACTCCCAGCCTCTCGGTAAAAAAGCTTTATCAGCTCTGGGAACAGACTCAGACTTGATTAAGTTATCTTGACTTCAGCCCCGGAAGATTTGAATCGAGTTACTGCACGCAGGGAATAAAAAAATGCTGAGATGCTTATTTCTATTTCAACCCCGAATTCATCACTTAATTAGTTACAGGAAATTTAAAGACAACATTTAGGAAACTCACACCACACTGGTAATAAAGGAATATTAATTAATATTACACGGAGCAAGTGAGCCCCTGAAACCTCAACATTTAGATAGATACAAACTTTATTCACCCCCCACGGGGATAAAACTTATAAAGTGATCAATTCATAATTTATACTAAAATGTCAACATCACGTGATTTAACCCCCCACACACACACACATTAAAAACATCATCAGTCACTGCATTCCTCGCATTTCCTTATAATTAATAATTAATGACGCACTCGGCGGATCAATTTTAATAATTAGTTTCACTCACCCCACCCCCTTCTACACCCCCACGTCTTCCCGCGCACTGCGCATGCGCGCCTGTGATCCAGGAGTGGAGTTTCGGCCTGTTCCGCGGCCGCTCGGTCATTTTCGCCTCTTTGTTTTACTGATAGTGGATTTAACTCGGATTCAACCCAATATCCAGCGGACCGTGCTGCTCCCGAACAGGTTAGTTCGCCCGAGTGGACTTGTCCCGTGCGTGTCCCCGTCCCCGCTGGCTCCGTGGACGCTTTACGGTCCCGGTTTGAGCCCCCTCCTCCTCATTTTTCGCGTGTCTCTTTCCGCTTGCTGCTACGGGGCATGCTATGCGTGTTGTGTTATGTGTCTGTGTGGTGGTGTATGGCGGCGCCGGGCCCTGCAGTTGCACACCGGGGATGGGGGCTTTTAAGGTGGAAAGTGCCCCGTAAAGGAGGCTTTTGGAGCCTACCGGGATGCACACAGTCTGCTGCACCGGGGACGACGCTCAGGCAGCCGCCTCGCTGCCTGTCTCGTCAGGTTTTATTGTTCTTCTGAACAAAACACAAATTCTTCTTTTTCTATCTAGCGAGAATAATCTTGAAGAAAAGCTCATGGTCAACCATTAGGCTAACCCCTTCCTCCTGCGGTCCAAAGTTCACTGAGTGTGTGTGTGTGTGTGTGTGTGTGTGTGGAGGATCTACATGAGGTTCGGATTAATTCAGAACCCAAAGCTGGTGCATTTCTCTTTCTTCAGGGTGGATGGTGCTTCTCGCCAGACTGCTGCAGCAACAAGCCTTGTGTGACATTGTGAGGGGGGGGGGGCATGCAGAGAGCAGCCAACAAGTCTGTGCAGTTCTTTACACTGAGCCACAGCCAGGTTGTGTGTGATGGATGGAGCAGCACACACTTTCAGACTTTGGGGGCTTCTGAACTTTGTCACTTCGGGGTTCATGCTCCCACGCGAGCGCTTTGCGGGTTACGTGCAGGTCAGAAGATGTAGGAGTGCAGGTTACGTTTGGTTGAAAGTGAAAGTTTCTTCAGGAGTGAATGAGCAGTGTCTCCACCACATCCTAAAAGTTTACCGTAAAATTACTGGTAGCAAGTGATTTTTAAAAATTTCATTTGCAGAATGATTCTCGTGCAGAGTTTGTGCATCACGGGTTTGCTAAAGGGAAGAAAGCTTCTCAGGGGTCACATTAAATCTCAGGCGTACAGACGAGCGTGAGTTCATACCTAGCTCACCCCTGTTGGATGTATTCCCCTCATGCCTCTGTAGGTTTATTTGCTTGATGTTTTCTGGGTTCATGAAAGTTTTCTGTCACCTAGGAAGATTTAAAAACAGACAGAAATGTGTCGGTGAGATGTGTGTGAAAGGCAGCTGGAGCTGTATTTACAGGTAACCTAGACCTAACTTTAGCTCGGTTGTAACCAACACATGTAGACGCCTCTTTTGATTTGTGGGTCACCGGATCAATGCTCGCATGCATCCTAATCCCTGGTGCAAGTGAGTTGGAACTAGGCCGTCTGCCGTGTGTTGACGGTCATCTTGTAGCTTCGAGCCGCTCGGTGATGTTTGGGATCTCACGTTCACTGCTGAAGAAGAATCTAAATCTATACATTACTGCACGTTGTTTAGCCACAGCCGTGCTTTTTAAATTCCCAGAACCGACCCTCCTCTCACCGGGTTCGGCCGAAGGAGCCCACTTTCCCGAATAACGGTTCTCTGGCTGAATGTTCCTCGACCTGCATTCAGAGATCCCACATGATATGGCTGTTGCATAAGGCTGCGCTGTGCTCTCCAAGCATCAACTTTCATGTCGGGGTTGTTCTTGCTTTGCAGGGGAACCCAGATTATCCACAGCATTTCTAGACAGCACACCTGAAACTGAACAATCTCCAATGAGCTTTTCTACTGTTAAACACACAATAAGTAGAAACCATCAAAATGAAATTTATGTTGACCCACTAACCTAAAATATGCAGCCGTACTGAGTTTAAACAATGTTAATGGTCCCGGCGGACAGTCAAATAAACCTGAGCCTCAGGATGTGGCCTCTTAAGCACTAGAAGTGCTTGATAGTGGGAAAAAAACCAAACTCCAAAGCGCCACAAGAGGCATTTGTCTCTTTCTTGGACAGGAAATCATCTCAGGCAGCTCCTTAAATAAGCAACTGAGCCACTGTGGAGAATCTGTCGCTTACAAATCAAGCTGGAACGTGGAGAAGCTGTTGTCGTCCGCGGCGCTGCTCTGATTTTCACCTCGCCGTGCAGGTTCTCTGGGCGTTGGATGAGAGAAGAATTCTCTGCTTTCTCTTAGATTTCTGTTACATGCACACGCACATTCAGGAATGTGCGTGTGCATGTCTCTGATTGGTCAGTGCAGTGTATCAGTAGATGCTGCATTTTAAAGCAGGGCAGATGAACGTCCTTCAGTCAGGTTGGTCTTCACAGGGTGTCCAGCCCCTTCAGATGAGATTCACGCCCTGGTGTTTGTGATTTCACTGATCGTATCTGTTTGGTGTCAACATCTCAAATAACTGGATGTCAACAGTTGGTGTGAATTAAAATGGTTTGACGTGATAATAAGAACGCTGACTGACAGACGCTAAATGGGAGAAAACAGAAAACCAGAGGCGAGAAGCGAGTCTGTTTCAGATCCTCTTTCAGAAGCAGTGTCTGACTTTCTTTATTGGTCTTAACACTGTCCTCTTTATTCTTTGTTGTCTTTAAAAAATGAAATGCTCACACACATCAGCTGCTCTGTAGCCTAATTTCCAGGCATTCTCGATGCGCCGTGATAGTTTCGAGCTTTTTACGTAGCGCAGTGGAAGGCTCGTTAAACAAACGCCTGACAAGACCTTTGTGCTTCTGTGGATTGACGAGAGAAAAGTTGAACTTTCTGGAGGGCGCGTGTCCCGTTACAACTGGCGTAAAACTAACACAGCACTTTATGAAAAAGGACATTATACCCAAAGTCAAACATGGTGGTGGTAGTGTGATGGTCTGGGTGTGCTTCGAATTTAATCTGATTGATATACTGTGACGTGGCCTTGAACATTGTCCGCTGTGGCTGAATCAAAACAATTCTGTAAAGAAGGGTCTTTCACATCTCTGCATCTCCACAGAGATCCTCCAGCGATTGATCACGGCCGGCACAAACATTCATTAGGTTTAGGGCTAATTACTTTTTCGCAGAGGCAGATAGTTTTTAATAAACGAGTCATCCTTTGTTTCGTTGATCTCGCAGAACTTTGTGTAGACGTGAACGTGGCGACCTGCCCCCCGATGAAGAGATGTGTGTAGTCGTGTTTATGGTCGCGTGACTTTTATGATGCCATTTCCGTTGAACTTAAGATGCTCCTGTAGTTAAATGTCACGTCAGATATAAAACTGTTCAACACACTGAACTTTTTCCATTGATGGTTCCTTTTGATTTACTGGAGTGAGTCTTGTACTTGTTTGAGGAGGTCGATGCTATCAGCGTATGACTTTTATGATCCTGTCATAGTATGACTATTATTATTGATAATATCTATTATTCTGCCAGTTTTGTCTTAATTAATCTCTTTGCCTTGATGAATTGTGATTTTTTTTTCTTACCCATTAAACTCTAAGGGGTCGCACTAGTTGTTATGTTCAGCTGCCATGTTGGGTCGGAGCTAATTGTTGGACTGATCAGTTGAATCCTCTGTTCTCAGATATTTCTGAACACCATAGTAACTCACTCTCACTCAGTGTTGAGCTGAATGATTCACAGAGATCTTAACAAACAACTGGGGTCTAAAGACAAAGAGGAACCAGAGAGGTTTTTGCATCAGTACACTTCCGCTATTGTCTTGCAATATTTGCACTTTTGTTGTATTCTCGACAGAGCCCTTCTTGAAGGACCACACGGCCAATAACAAGTCAGCTTTTATTTAGTGGTCTGTCAGCAGTTTAGTAAACGTGGTCAGGGGTCAGCGCAGGTCTACGTCTGCACTAAACTTTGTGGCACAGCGATGCATAAGTGACGGCATCACTTAGCATCTCCGTCAGTTTAACAATCCCAGAAAGCCTCAGTAAATGAACATCGGTGGGCTAAATGAGAGATTTTTAATGGCTGGCTTTGTACTTGAGCCCAGCTCGTACAGTCAGTGGCTGCTAACTGTCGCCTCTGGTCTGTGTGAACGGCAGCCTGTGGCGCAGGGCCCACGGTTTGTGGTTAAAACTGGAAAAGCAGGACAGGTCTGCTTTTTCGGCTGCGAGCATGTAAACCAACAAACCAGCGTAATGGCTCATTGAGTCTTCCTTGTTTGTAGCCACTGTCGGCTAAATGGTGCATTTGAATATTTCACTTTTATTCTGAGAACAGGAAACAGAAATTAACAATAAGGCTTTAAAAACGCGCCTACTTTTTTTTGCTCTGACTAAATTAAGAAAATAATCAGCAGGAGGTTAACTGATAATAAATGTTGTTTTCTCCTGACACAAGCTCAGCTCCCAGGTAGTAGGTGTCCCACGGGACGTGGCGCGGTCCGTAACTAGAAACACTACACACTGAACGGAAACTTAGCAGAGAGGCATATATTGACCTGCTAGGAAGCATTTCAACTTCAGTTCATGTGATTCTTTGGATTGTGGCTGCAGGTTCAGATAAGAGAACATGTACTCACCATCCGGCCCGTTGGAGACCACCACCTGTCTTCTGGTGGAGTGTCCTGGACGTTAATTCCGGCTCCCTGATACGTGCAGATGTGTCCAGTAGTAACACTCTAAAATCTGTGTTGTGGGACATTCAAGGACAGCATAGAGTGTAGGTCATCTGTGTCTCCACAGCCTGGAGAATTGTTACGCGCCTAATGGACAACGAACTGTACGCAGTTAATATATATGAAGAGAGAGTGGCCACGGGAGGCGGTCGAACAGCGTCCCGGTGCCTCGAGCTGATCTGAGAGACGCGACCGTCAGTCTGCCACAAAAGAGGACGCGGACACTATCACACAAGGTGCAAGGCATAAGCACAGCGAAGAGAGACAGGAGAACGACACGATCAGTGGCACACGCACCGCTGGCTTCGTGCCGTCACACAGATTTCTTTGAGGGAGCTGCCCTGTGAAACTCTGACACGTGTCAGACAGTTTGAGTGAGGCTGTTAAGATTCACCCAACAACTGGCAGTTTGGAGGCGCTCCGCTGACACTGTCTGGGTTAGTGCCACGGCTGCGATGGGCTTCATGTCACGCTGGCGTACATGCAGCCGTTCATACAGAACATGAAGCACAGGATTTCCTGTTGCATCTTATAGAGCAGATTCCTCGGTTCTGTCAAACTGCTGATATGATCAGTAAGTGATGAGTGGTGCTATTAAAGGGCGACACGGGGGCGTGGTGGTTAGCACTGTCCACTGTCTGGGTGGAGTTTGCATGTTCGTCCCTCGTGCCTGCGGGTTCTCTCTGTGTACTCCGGCCTCCTCCCACCACATGCGTGTCGGGTGAAAGGTGGCTCTAAGAAGGCAGTAGGTGTGAATGTGAGAGATGTGAGCATGGTTCTTTCTGTGTATTCAGGCCCCCGGGATGCACCTGGGCGCCCTCGGCGACCCTTAACGAGGACAAGTGGACAGTGGACATTATTCTAATTTACATTCGTGGACATGATTTAACATTTTCATCACAGTGATGCTTGTACAACCGCACTGTGTGTAAATGAACTACTTCCACGCAGCTGACGGCACTGGAAATATTTGTTCAATAGTTGGTGCATTCGTATTTTCATCCGCCAGAAAAAAATCTCGTCACACAAGAGGCTTTTGAGACCAGAGAGGGAGCTGGTTGGTTACTCGCCGTCTGACTGGTGAACTACACACATCGAAGGCACCAGCTGCAGCCAAAACAAAGCAGCATTTGGCTGGCTGCTGGTGGTCCCAGGGATTATTATCTGGGTTGGAGGAGAGCTGCTTTGCATCTTGTCAACATGTAGCCAAGATTACACTGTTGCACCAAAGCCCGGCTTACTGACGTGAGCTGGAAATAGAAAGGAAGTATTTGACAGAAACAACAGGTACACGCAGCCTTTTATTTAATCCATTCAACGCAAACTGTACTTTTCTCACTGCTGCACTGAATTTAACATTTAGGAATTATTAGTTAGAATAATAAAAACTCTAGATTTGTTCACCAAAAAGAACAGAAATGAATTCTACACAACACAAAACGACCACTGACATGATGTGTAGGTGGCATCTCATGGTAGGCAGCGCTTTCATCAAAGCGTTAATCAAAGGTGACGACTCATTAGCGTCTGTGCAGGTGAGTGAACCGTATTGACCGATGAGTATTAATAATGATCCTTAAGGTTCATCTAGGATCAGTGTTTGGAGTAAAACCAAACCTCTCCCAGATTTCAGCAGACGTCCAGCAACACGTTTCCTCCTCCTGTATCAAACTTAAACCAATCAGACTGAGGGGTGGGGGAGTTCGGGCGGTTGGTATCCGTGTTTGCAGTTAGATGGAGCTCGATGAAGCTGAAACACGTCAGACAACAAAGCCTCGTCTCCACCTGTTCTGTGGCGAAGTTTTGATGAACGTCTGAACACTTTTCTTTATAGAAGGTCAGCAGCAGCTCTGGTGAGGCGTTCAGGGACGGTGCGGAATGTAGGTCATGCATATAGCAATAACGAATGCATATAGAGAATCACTATGCCTGTAGTGGATTAAATATTATCGCTTGGGAAAGATGAGAATGAGTTCAATTCATTGTAGTTCATTTATATACAGTGTAAGTGTTAAAGAGCTTATGAAAAATAACCATATATACAATATATTTATCTCCAGCAGAACCAGGCTGAGGGTGGGGGGGTAGAAAAACAAAGAAAACCTAAAAGACAATGAAGAGAAACCTCGCTGAGAATCAACATGACTGGTAAACACAAGTGTACTCACTCTAATAAAAGGCGATATGTTTTCCTGTGAGAGGGAGAGAGAGGAGAGCGAGAGAGAGAGAGCTTATCACTTTGGTCTTCTGCGGCGGCCGCGGTGCGCTGAGCCTCTGGGTGTTCAGACTGTTTGCTCTTTGATATCTTCTCCTCATGCACGTTTGTTTCTGTGTTTCCACCGGGCGCTCCATAACGGCGCCTGTGTTTCATAACGCAAAGGAGTTGGATAATAAGTCCATTTGGCCGCGCACGTGACATTTATCCAAAGCTCCTTACAGTGTGTGTGTGTGTGTGTGTGTGTGTAGGTCCACTCACCAAAAGAAACTACTAACTGCCTGCATGATCCTGAACTTAGTTTATCTCAGCTCTTTAAGTGATGCTTCAGGCGACTGTACCAACACCACTGCTGCACACAGTCACAGGAGTCCTACGGTGTCATCTCTACTCGGGACGCACGTCTGATGTGCAAATGTGATTCAGCTTGTGTAAAGCGGCACGACGCCGCGTTTTTAAGCAGGAGTTAGGCAGACTGTTTGTCTCCACGAATGGACCTGCAGACGGACAGCGTGTGTGTATGCACGTGTGTAAAGAAGGAGGAGATGTGGTTCTACTATCAATAGCAGCATCTTTCTGGTTGTCAAAGATAGATGTCGAAGCAGAAGCTTGAAATTAGCAGTGGCTAAGTCCCTGCAGCAGAATGTCAGCACACGTGTTTCAGTAGAGGTCGGAGTTTCTCCATGAGGCGAGAATGGATGGAGAAGTTTCCTCCGTCCATCCCGTCCTCTGCTTCTTTAGACTGACTGACTACAGGAAATACCAGCTAAAGTAGCGTTGTCAGTTAGGACGTGTCATCTCTGGCAGAGAGCCACCTTGTCGCGGCTCACTCTGATACCGGTTGCAGGTAAAAGTGAAGGTCTGCATCACGCAGTAGATCAACGCGCTTCGCCACGCGTTGCGTTGCAGCCGTCTGATCCTACCATTCATACCTGTGATTCCTCGCGTTAACACCGCATGTGAACCTCATCCAGGTCTAAGCAGATCGTCAGAGTTTTGGTTCTGGGGGTCTGAGCTTTGTGTGTTCTCTCTGCCCCGTGAGGCGTGCAACGCATTAGCATCACTAACGCCGCATGGCGGCCGTCGCAACCCAAACTCAAAGCTCAGTACTTCAAGTGTTGCTGTGTCTTGTCAGCGTGCGCGGCCTCCTGGCCTGCTGCAGTCAGCTTCTCTTTAAGTCGCGCCTATTGTCTGACAGAGTTCCCCAGGCACCGATTCCTGGCTGGAGGAGTGAGGGCCATCAAACAGAATTAAGAGGAGACAATAACTCTGTGTGTGTGTGTGTCAGAGAGAGAGAGAGAGAGAGAGAGAGATATTGGATGTGTGTGAACTTGTGCAAGAGTGCATTTACATTTTTGTGTGCTCTGTGTGCGTTTTTTGCCTCTATTGAAGTGTGTGTGGCCTTGGGTGTGTGTGTGTGTATTTTGAAGTGAGGCCAAAGCTTCCACAACAAGCAGAGGCCTCTCCTCCTGGCTCCGTCCACTGAAGCAGGCCTTCAGTGTCCGTCCGTCCAGCTGGCAGACAATTTATACCAAGGCCAAACACTCCAATACCCACAGGCAAGCCAACAGGGGCTTTTTGTGTGAGTGTGTGTGTGCGTACTTATCAGCTACTAAGACAGTTGTTCAGCTCATGATTGACTGTGAACGTTAATCTTCACACTTGGCTGCTTCCAGAGGACGTGTACCGTACATGTTTGTTTCGGTTGAGGCACGAATTCCTTCACTTAAAGAAGCATTAGCAACTCTAAGAGAGCTTGAAATTGTTAAAGCGATGATAGTGATCCTAAAGCCTGAAGCCTGCTCTATTGGACGTTTGTCTGTTTGTCTTTCTCTCACGTCCTCGTTTCAACCCCAGTTTCTACCTTTTGGTAAAAGTTGTTTTCACGATCATTCGTCGCCCTTTTACAGTTTAGTGTGAATGCTTTGTTATTTCACAAAAGTGCCAGCTCCCTTCTTCAAACTGTCATATTTAGTTTACAGCGGCGTATCGAGGGATGCGAGCAGGAACGTCTCACATTCGTCACTCATCCCATAGAAACATCCACGAAATGAAGGCGATGATCAGGGAGCCACTTCTGCAACTCGTCCAGCGGTGACAGCTGCATATCTTCCTGCATAGTCTGCACTGTCGCATAAAGGCACCAAAACTCAAATCAGGTTAGAAGCATGTAAATCATGTAGCCGAGCCTCTTATCCACAGCAGCCTTCCATCCTACAGCGTCACAGACCAGCGTTGTTCAAGGACTGGATTCAAGCTGCAGTAAAGAGTAGTTGTAGAAATGGTTCTCGGAAACGTCACGTTACTTTGCCTGGGAGAGCATCTTCTGCGTCCCAGTCTGATGCCTCTCCCGTTGAGCTTCCAGGCCTCTAACGCGAGTCGATTCATTCTTCCGTGGCACGTGCGAGTGCTTCAGCATCACCTGTAGCCTAAAAGAGGTGAAGCTCTACAGAGTTTCCATCAAGTAACGCGTCGTTCATTATGCTGCTAAAACACGACACAGGTGCAGGTTCAACAAACACAGCTGCGAACTGAGCTTTTTTACTCTGGTTGTAGATCGTAATTGATAAAACCGCAGAGTCTGGAGGCGCTCGCGGTGTGAATGCGAATAGATTTGTCAGAGTCCGTGGGCAGCAGTTGCTGCTGGACAGGTTTCAGTGGGAGGACGAACTCCATCTCATCGTGAATCACTACAGCATCACCAGAAAGCCCATCAGAGTGGGAAGAGATCCATGAATCACACGCTAGTTTTATTTCAGTCTGATGCTCTTACTTCTCCTCCAGTCAACGTGTAGGGATGTTTGAATTGTACTCTGCGTGGATGAGATTTAAAAACTAAAGTTATCTGGCTAATTGAATAAAGACATTCGACCACATCCCTGTGGACAGTCTGACGTTTGTATCGTACTGATCTGTTTATATATTTAAAAAGAAGATCTTTACATCAGTGTCTTGATTAACGATTGCAGCGCTACCGTGACTCTTGTGGTGAAGTTTGCAGGATAATCTTGTGTGTACAGTCAACGGGGCAGGGAAAGCAGAAGGGACAGAGACCAATAAATCCAGCGATGGCTGTTGATTTCATCTGTTAAATCACAAAACTCTCTCTAAACTTTATTATCTGCCAGTGATATTCACAGGATCTCCAGACATGTGGGATAATCTAGATACTGCAATATTTTCCTGCATTTTATTTGGTCCTTGTTGATGGATACGGGGGAAAATATATTCACAAGTTGCTTTTTTCTGCCCTAATATCTTAATTTACAAGGTGTTCGTATAAAAGGAGAAAGAACCGAGCCGAACCTTTTACCTTACAGTTTCATCGTGTTCATCTTTACCACTACTACCAAGACGGGTAACTGAGAACTCTGCTGTAAATGAAGCATCTCTCTGGTGGTGAATGCAGACAGTCTATGTCATTTACTTCCACGTCAACGAGTGATCTACGAATCATCCCAAGCGCGGCAGCTTCAGTCCAGAACTGAGCTGAACCCAGAGGTAGTTTGAGTCATTGCTCGCCTTATTAATCCCGAAGACGCTGCTGCAGAGGACACAACCTAACGGATATGTCTGAAAGTCTGAAGGTGTTATTTTGTCTTCACAAACTGTCAGAATCCCCTTCACTCCCTCACTGCGATGGTGCCCCTATGTACAAAGCCAGGCGCGTTAAGAAACTCCACACCTTGGTCATGAACTGCAGCAATAGCTGTGACTCATGCCGTACCGGTGACCTCACTGTTAATGTTGAATAGAAACAAATTCTTACAGTCAAGTTCCAACATCATGACGAGCCCAGAAGATCGGAGGCGGCTGATTTTGGAATTAGGTTTTCTATCACATTGGTGTTAAAGCGCTTTTACGCTTGTTTCACGAGGTTTTTCTCCTCATTCTTGCAGAATGAGTGTTGGGTTCTTACACCTGTTTTAGCAAATCAGACAACAATGCACCAGACTTAAAAAACAAAGCGTGTGCTGACGAGTAAGCCAAGTGACCTCGGCTCAACCCCGCAACGTTACATCACAGCAGGCTCCCTGGGCATCATGTGACAGTAACATCTGTGTGAAGCCCGTCCTGTCTCTCTAATAGGCAGCAGGACAGTGCGTGTCCTCAGCGGCCCTCGCCACACTTCATCTCTGTCCACTAACGGGGGTAATTTCATGGTCTAACGAGCAGACGGAGGCGGGCCGGCAGACTTACCGTTGTCACAGGAGACTTAAAAGGATCCGCTCTTTCCTTTTTTAGAGGCTGTGTTTAAAGGAGGATGAAGCGGTGGTGGGTGGTCGCCCGGCGTTCCCTCACTCGTCATGACTGGAGCGGTCAGACTCCTACAATTTAGTGATGAGTCACACAGTGCGATGGCACGACGAGTCACTGCCCTCGGTGGAGGACGGCTGTAACTTGTAGGAACACGTGTGTGTGTGTGTGTGTGTGTGTGTGTGTGTGTGGCTTATAGTTTAAAGTGGTGAAACACACATCTTGGTATTTCTGTTCTTTCTTGCCAACCAACCATTCTTGTCATGGTTGTCGGCCTCTCAATCCAGTGATGTGGGGGGGATTGTGATGCGCTTCTCTTTGGAATTTCCGTGGATGTGGACGTCTGAAACGAATGAAATTCTTATATCTTGGGTTTTTTAATTTGTACAATAACCGTTATGTTATAGGCCATAGCAAGTATCTTCCTGTTGTCACTGCTTCCTTTCCAGTTAGTCTTAATTAATTAGTTTGTTCATCATTTTATCATGTGTACCCTTTGGTTCTGCCGTGGTATGACAGACGGGTTCTGCTTTGGCTTCTGCTGTCCTCTGCCTGGTAGCCTGGAAGTTCTGGGAGCTAAATTTAGGCACCTTTCCCAACAAGACAGTTAAAGGACTGGCTCAGAGTCAGAGCTAGTACCTAATCAATGTCTGATCTGCAGAAACCCAACTCTCAGTCAGGAAGACTGGGTTGAGGGTGAACCACACACATACATACAGTATGTATATATATGTATATATACATACTGTATGTATACATATCTTCAGCAGCCTGGCAGTTGTTGAGGTTTCGTGGGTTGTTGACCTGCCTGCCCTTCAGGGCCGTCGGTTCAGTGGCTGCTGTGCTGACGTGCTTCGATGACACGGTGGTTAAACGATGCCACTGTGCTGCAAAGGAAACCAAAGAATCCATTTTCCTAACCCTTGGTTTCTCCTCTCTCCCTTTCAGGCTCCAATGAGAGGCTCTTCATGATGAGGAGCTAACGCCGTTGGCCGCACCGCTGCAGTAACAGACGTGGAAGCTGCACCATCCACAGTCGACGCATGGCGGTTTTAGGGGTAAGACCAATCGTCCCCGTCAGTGGCTTCTAACGCTAAACCTCTCCGTACCTGGACTTTCTCCTCCAAGAGTCCGTGTCATGTCTTCGTGACTTCGTGTGAATACAGCAGGCGGTGGTCCAGATAAGTGGGTGTTCCTTCTCCGTTCATCCCCGTAGCACCACACCAGAAGGTCTAGTAGATGTGTACCATGCTCTGTGTGGTTCTGTTGCATGTGCAAACGCTCAACTGTGCACAATGATCAGACCTCATTCCTAAGACAGACTCCAAAATGTGAAAACGACTTTAGGGAATATCAGTATTCGAGGCTTTTCCTTTTCTGTGTGCTGGGACGACGCCTTCAGCATCTCTGTCAGGCTGGTGCCTTCATTGTGTTCCTAATGTACATGTCCGTGTCCAGATGCTCGCACAGTCTGTGAGGACTTCCGAGCAGGTTGGATCCTCTAAATGATGGATGTTTGTCGTCTCGGCGTCTCGTTCACCAGGCACACCCGGCCATTATCTGACGGGTAGACAGGTGTGATTTGGCTGTAGCACTCTTCTGTTGTCTGAGTAGTTCATTCCACACACAGCAGGGCAGCTAATCGGGCCTCGTGTGTTCTGACACATGGATAGTGTTTATTGTAAGAAGCCGAGCCCGGTGGAGAGGTCCAGGAGAAGATCGGAGCCAGATGGCTGAACAGTCTCCTCAGGGTGTCTCTGTCTGTGTCTGAGCTGGCGCTGAACGACTTCCCCTCTCAGCCGCTCCCTTCTGCTCAGCAGCATCTCTACTGTGGCTGCAAACTTTAGAGCAGGTCGGAGATTATTGATCTTCGTCAGATGTGTTTTCACTTTCTCTTCTTCTGTGGAGAAAAGGACGAGAGCCGAGCTCGGGAATCACTGAGAGTGAAAGAGATGCCTGAAGGAAAGGCGGATAAGATTATCAGCATCAACTCGCCGCAGACTGTTTATCTGAGGTGCTGGACTAAAGGGGCATGTGAGGGCTCGAAACATGCAGCTCATCCGAGCATCATTAAAATGCTGTATCTGTTTTTACCAGTGTGGTTTTGTTACTTAAACCTGTAATTAAAGGTTGTTGGGTTGTTTTTTCCTCAGGCACCACAGAAACAATTTGTAAACACTCGCATATCAAATTTCATGGTGATACGATGAACCTGTGAGCTCACACTGCAATTATCCTGCAGTTACAAAGCAACGTTATCATTCAGCTGGAATCGTGCTTGTGAATTTAAGTGTCCCGTCGGTCTGCTGTGTGCATCCTGTAATGTCTTTGTCTGGACGTTATGCAGAAAGGGGAGAGGCCATCGCCACATGGCGGGGGTTTGTTAAATAATTGTGCTGTAACCAGTAGCTGGGCCCAGGGAAGCAGCGTGCAAGTGCACGTAGAGTTTCTGTGATTCTTTATTAGTTTACTGTTTTGCTGATTGACTCAGCATCTCTGTAATCACAAAAGCCTTTTGAATTTCACCCTATCAAACTAATGTTTTAAAAAAATGTTTCTATGATAAGGAAGTTGTTTTGTTGTAGGTTTTTACACAGACAAAACCAGCTCTGTGAAGTCTGAACATTATCTTTTCACATTTCATAGACTCAATATTCGAATTATTGCTAATTTAATAGCATGTTTGATCAAAATATGCTTTATTGCAACATTTGCAGATATTCTTATGACTGCTTTGAATGAATTCACTACGTCTGAGTGATTCAAAACAATTAAAAACCAGCACGTGTTTGTTCACACGCTGAGGTTTAAAGAGACGTCTCAGGAGCCACATGAGCTACTGAGGGTCCGTGTGGTGCTACTGCTCTGTAAGAGGGCTGCTGCTGCTGGTGGTGCTGGTGGTGCTG